>CM075863.1:41122969-41480469 GCA_038021265.1 Cyprinella venusta
TCACTGTCATTTTTTTTTGGCCGAAATTTTGACCTCCTCCGATCTTCTTGAAACTCTGGATTCTGACAGAGGGCCACGAGACTTCGACCAGCGCGCAAAAATGGAGGCTCTAGACCCTTCCAGAGCCGAGATATCGAAGGTCAAAATTTGGACCTGAAAAAAAAACATAAGGGGTAACACTGTCATTTTTTTTTTGGCCGAAATTTTGACCCCCTCCGATCTTCTTGAAACTCCGGATTCTGACAGAGGGCCACGAGACTTCGACCAGCGCGCAAAAATGGAGGCTCTAGACCCTTCCAGAGCCGAGATATCGAAGGTCAAAATTTGGACCTGAAAAAAAAACATAAGGGGTAACACTGTCATTTTTTTTTTTGGCCGAAATTTTGACCTCCTCCGATCTTCTTGAAACTCTGGATTCTGACAGAGGGCCACGAGACTTCGACCAGCGCGCAAAAATGGAGGCTCTAGACCCTTCCAGAGCCGAGATATCGAAGGTCAAAATTTGGACCTGAAAAAAAAAACATAAGGGGTAACACTGTCATTTTTTTTTTTGGCCGAAATTTTGACCCCCTCCGATCTTCTTGAAACTCTGGATTCTGACAGAGGGCCACGAGACTTCGACCAGCGCGCAAAAATGGAGGCTCTAGACCCTTCCAGAGCCGAGATATCGAAGGTCAAAATTTGGACCTGAAAAAAAAACATAAGGGGTAACACTGTCATTTTTTTTTTTTGGCCGAAATTTTGACCTCCTCCGATCTTCTTGAAACTCTGGATTCTGACAGAGGGCCACGAGACTTCGACCAGCGCGCAAAAATGGAGGCTCTAGACCCTTCCAGAGCCGAGATATCGAAGGTCAAAATTTGGACCTGAAAAAAAAAACATAAGGGGTAACACTGTCATTTTTTTTTTTGGCCGAAATTTTGACCTCCTCCGATCTTCTTGAAACTCTGGATTCTGACAGAGGGCCACGAGACTTCGACCAGCGCGCAAAAATGGAGGCTCTAGACCCTTCCAGAGCCGAGATATCGAAGGTCAAAATTTGGACCTGAAAAAAAAAACATAAGGGGTAACACTGTCATTTTTTTTTTTTTGGCCGAAATTTTGACCTCCTCCGATCTTCTTGAAACTCTGGATTCTGACAGAGGGCCACGAGACTTCGACCAGCGCGCAAAAATGGAGGCTCTAGACCCTTCCAGAGCCGAGATATCGAAGGTCAAAATTTGGACCTGAAAAAAAAACATAAGGGGTAACACTGTCATTTTTTTTTTTTGGCCGAAATTTTGACCTCCTCCGATCTTCTTGAAACTCTGGATTCTGACAGAGGGCCACGAGACTTCGACCAGCGCGCAAAAATGGAGGCTCTAGACCCTTCCAGAGCCGAGATATCGAAGGTCAAAATTTGGACCTGAAAAAAAAACATAAGGGGTAACACTGTCATTTTTTTTTTTTGGCCGAAATTTTGACCTCCTCCGATCTTCTTGAAACTCTGGATTCTGACAGAGGGCCACGAGACTTCGACCAGCGCGCAAAAATGGAGGCTCTAGACCCTTCCAGAGCCGAGATATCGAAGGTCAAAATTTGGACCTGAAAAAAAAACATAAGGGGTAACACTGTCATTTTTTTTTTTGGCCGAAATTTTGACCTCCTCCGATCTTCTTGAAACTCTGGATTCTGACAGAGGGCCACGAGACTTCGACCAGCGCGCAAAAATGGAGGCTCTAGACCCTTCCAGAGCCGAGATATCGAAGGTCAAAATTTGGACCTGAAAAAAAAACATAAGGGGTAACACTGTCATTTTTTTTTTTTGGCCGAAATTTTGACCTCCTCCGATCTTCTTGAAACTCTGGATTCTGACAGAGGGCCACGAGACTTCGACCAGCGCGCAAAAATGGAGGCTCTAGACCCTTCCAGAGCCGAGATATCGAAGGTCAAAATTTGGACCTGAAAAAAAAACATAAGGGGTAACATTGTCATTTTTTTTTTTGGCCGAAATTTTGACCTCCTCCGATCTTCTTGAAACTCTGGATTCTGACAGAGGGCCACGAGACTTCGACCAGCGCGCAAAAATGGAGGCTCTAGACCCTTCCAGAGCCGAGATATCGAAGGTCAAAATTTGGACCTGAAAAAAAAACATAAGGGGTAACACTGTCATTTTTTTTTTTTGGCCGAAATTTTGACCTCCTCCGATCTTCTTGAAACTCTGGATTCTGACAGAGGGCCACGAGACTTCGACCAGCGCGCAAAAATGGAGGCTCTAGACCCTTCCAGAGCCGAGATATCGAAGGTCAAAATTTGGACCTGAAAAAAAAACATAAGGGGTAACACTGTCATTTTTTTTTTTGGCCGAAATTTTGACCTCCTCCGATCTTCTTGAAACTCTGGATTCTGACAGAGGGCCACGAGACTTCGACCAGCGCGCAAAAATGGAGGCTCTAGACCCTTCCAGAGCCGAGATATCGAAGGTCAAAATTTGGACCTGAAAAAAAAACATAAGGGGTAACACTGTCATTTTTTTTTTTTGGCCGAAATTTTGACCTCCTCCGATCTTCTTGAAACTCTGGATTCTGACAGAGGGCCACGAGACTTCGACCAGCGCGCAAAAATGGAGGCTCTAGACCCTTCCAGAGCCGAGATATCGAAGGTCAAAATTTGGACCTGAAAAAAAAACATAAGGGGTAACACTGTCATTTTTTTTTTGGCCGAAATTTTGACCTCCTCCGATCTTCTTGAAACTCTGGATTCTGACAGAGGGCCACGAGACTTCGACCAGCGCGCAAAAATGGAGGCTCTAGACCCTTCCAGAGCCGAGATATCGAAGGTCAAAATTTGGACCTGAAAAAAAAACATAAGGGGTAACACTGTCATTTTTTTTTTTTGGCCGAAATTTTGACCTCCTCCGATCTTCTTGAAACTCTGGATTCTGACAGAG
Source organism: Cyprinella venusta (assembly GCA_038021265.1). NCBI lineage: Eukaryota > Metazoa > Chordata > Actinopteri > Cypriniformes > Leuciscidae > Cyprinella > Cyprinella venusta. The sequence goes on from CM075863.1 coordinate 41,125,899, forward strand.
GGCCACGAGACTTCGACCAGCGCGCAAAAATGGAGGCTCTAGACCCTTCCAGAGCCGAGATATCGAAGGTCAAAATTTGGACCTGAAAAAAAAACATAAGGGGTAACACTGTCTTTTTTTTTTTTTGGCCGAAATTTTGACCTCCTCCGATTTTCTTGAAACTCTGGATTCTGACAGAGGGCCACGAGACTTCGACCAGCGCGCAAAAATGGAGGCTCTAGACCCTTCCAGAGCCGAGATATCGAAGGTCAAAATTTGGACCTGAAAAAAAAACATAAGGGGTAACACTGTCATTTTTTTTTTTGGGCCGAAATTTTGACCTCCTCCGATCTTCTTGAAACTCTGGATTCTGACAGAGGGCCACGAGACTTCGACCAGCGCGCAAAAATGGAGGCTCTAGACCCTTCCAGAGCCAAGATATCGAAGGTCAAAATTTGGACCTGAAAAAAAAAACATAAGGGGTAACACTGTCATTTTTTTTTTGGCCGAAATTTTGACCCCCTCCGATCTTCTTGAAACTCTGGATTCTGACAGAGGGCCACGAGACTTCGACCAGCGCGCAAAAATGGAGGCTCTAGACCCTTCCAGAGCCGAGATATCGAAGGTCAAAATTTGGACCTGAAAAAAAAACATAAGGGGTAACACTGTCATTTTTTTTTTTGGCCGAAATTTTGACCTCCTCCGATCTTCTTGAAACTCTGGATTCTGACAGAGGGCCACGAGACTTCGACCAGCGCGCAAAAATGGAGGCTCTAGACCCTTCCAGAGCCGAGATATCGAAGGTCAAAATTTGGACCTGAAAAAAAAACATAAGGGGTAACACTGTCATTTTTTTTTTTTTGGCCGAAATTTTTACCCCCTCCGATCTTCTTGAAACTCTGGATTCTGACAGAGGGCCACAAGACTTCGACCAGCGCGCAAAAATGGAGGCTCTAGACCCTTCCAGAGCCGAGATATCGAAGGTCAAAATTTGGACCTGAAAAAAAAAACATAAGGGGTAACACTGTCATTTTTTTTTTTGGCCGAAATTTTGACCCCCTCCGATCTTCTTGAAACTCTGGATTCTGACAGAGGGCCACGAGACTTCGACCAGCGCGAAAAAATGGAGGCTCTAGACCCTTCCAGAGCCGAGATATCGAAGGTCAAAATTTGGACCTGAAAAAAAAACATAAGGGGTAACACTGTCATTTTTTTTTTGGCCGAAATTTTGACCTCCTCCGATCTTCTTGAAACTCTGGATTCTGACAGAGGGCCACGAGACTTCGACCAGCGCACAAAAATGGAGGCTCTAGACCCTTCCAGAGCCGAGATATCGAAAGTCAAAATTTGGACCTGAAAAAAAAAACATAAGGGGTAACACTGTCATTTTTTTTTTGGGCCGAAATTTTGACCCCCTCCGATCTTCTTGAAACTCTGGATTCTGACAGAGGGCCACGAGACTTCGATCAGCGCGCAAAAATGGAGGCTCTAGACCCTTCCAGAGCCGAGATATCGAAGGTCAAAATTTGGACCTGAAAAAAAAACATAAGGGGTAACACTGTCATTTTTTTTTGGCCGAAATTTTGACCTCCTCCGATCTTCTTGAAACTCTGGATTCTGACAGAGGGCCACGAGACTTTGACCAGCGCGCAAAAATGGAGGCTCTAGACCCTTCCAGAGCCGAGATATCGAAGGTCAAAATTTGGACCTGAAAAAAAAACATAAGGGGTAACACTGTCATTTTTTTTTTTTTGGCCAAAATTTTGACCTCCTCCGATCTTCTTGAAACTCTGGATTCTGACAGAGGGCCACGAGACTTCGACCAGCGCACAAAAACGGAGGCTCTAGACCCTTCCAGAGCCGAGATATCGAAGGTCAAAATTTGGACCTGAAAAAAAAAACATAAGGGGTAACACTGTCATTTTTTTTTTGGCCGAAATTTTGACCTCCTCCGATCTTCTTGAAACTCTGGATTCTGACAGAGGGCCACGAGACTTCGACCAGCGCACAGAAATGGAGGCTCTAGACCCTTCCAGAGCCGAGATATCGAAGGTCAAAATTTGGACCTGAAAAAAAAACATAAGGGGTAACACTGTCATTTTTTTTTGGCCGAAATTTTGACCTCCTCCGATCTTCTTGAAACTCTGGATTCTGACAGACGGCCACGAGACTTCGACCAGCGCGCAAAAATGGAGGCTCTAGACCCTTCCAGAGCCGAGATATCGAAGGTCAAAATTTGGACCTGAAAAAAAACATAAGGGGTAACACTGTCATTTTTTTTTTTTGGCCGAAATTTTGACCTCCTCCGATCTTCTTGAAACTCTGGATTCTGACAGAGGGCCACGAGACTTCGACCAGCGCGCAAAAATGGAGGCTCTAGACCCTTCCAGAGCCGAGATATCGAAGGTCAAAATTTGGACCTGAAAAAAAAACATAAGGGGTAACACTGTCATTTTTTTTTTTGGCCGAAATTTTGACCCCCTCCGATCTTCTTGAAACTCTGGATTCTGACAGAGGGCCACGAGACTTCGACCAGCGCGCAAAATGGAGGCTCTAGACCCTTCCAGAGCCGAGATATCGAAGGTCAAAATTTGGACCTGAAAAAAAAACATAAGGGGTAACACTGTCATTTTTTTTTTTGGCCGAAATTTTGACCTCCTCCGATCTTCTTGAAACTCTGGATTCTGACAGAGGGCCACGAGACTTCGACCAGCGCGCAAAAATGGAGGCTCTAGACCCTTCCAGAGCCGAGATATCGAAGGTCAAAATTTGGACCTGAAAAAAAAACATAAGGGGTAACACTGTCATTTTTTTTTTTTGGCCGAAATTTTGACCCCCTCCGATCTTCTTGAAACTCTGGATTCTGACAGAGGGCCACGAGACTTCGACCAGCGCGCAAAAATGGAGGCTCTAGACCCTTCCAGAGCCGAGATATCGAAGGTCAAAATTTGGACCTGAAAAAAAAACATAAGGGGTAACACTGTCATTTTTTTTTTTGGCCGAAATTTTGACCTCCTCCGATCTTCTTGAAACTCTGGATTCTGACAGAGGGCCACGAGACTTCGACCAGCGCGCAAAAATGGAGGCTCTAGACCCTTCCAGAGCCGAGATATCGAAGGTCAAAATTTGGACCTGAAAAAAAAACATAAGGGGTAACACTGTCATTTTTTTTTTTTTGGCCGAAATTTTGACCTCCTCCGATCTTCTTGAAACTCTGGATTCTGACAGAGGGCCACGAGACTTCGACCAGCGCGCAAAAATGGAGGCTCTAGACCCTTCCAGAGCCGAGATATCGAAGGTCAAAATTTGGACCTGAAAAAAAAACATAAGGGGTAACACTGTCATTTTTTTTTTTTGGCCGAAATTTTGACCTCCTCCGATCTTCTTGAAACTCTGGATTCTGACAGAGGGCCACGAGACTTCGACCAGCGCGCAAAAATGGAGGCTCTAGACCCTTCCAGAGCCGAGATATCGAAGGTCAAAATTTGGACCTGAAAAAAAAACATAAGGGGTAACACTGTCATTTTTTTTTTTTGGCCGAAATTTTGACCTCCTCCGATCTTCTTGAAACTCTGGATTCTGACAGAGGGCCACGAGACTTCGACCAGCGCGCAAAAATGGAGGCTCTAGACCCTTCCAGAGCCGAGATATCGAAGGTCAAAATTTGGACCTGAAAAAAAAACATAAGGGGTAACACTGTCATTTTTTTTTTTGGCCGAAATTTTGACCTCCTCCGATCTTCTTGAAACTCTGGATTCTGACAGAGGGCCACGAGACTTCGACCAGCGCGCAAAAATGGAGGCTCTAGACCCTTCCAGAGCCGAGATATCGAAGGTCAAAATTTGGACCTGAAAAAAAAACATAAGGGGTAACACTGTCATTTTTTTTTTTGGCCGAAATTTTGACCTCCTCCGATCTTCTTGAAACTCTGGATTCTGACAGAGGGCCACGAGACTTCGACCAGCGCGCAAAAATGGAGGCTCTAGACCCTTCCAGAGCCGAGATATCGAAGGTCAAAATTTGGACCTGAAAAAAAAAACATAAGGGGTAACACTGTCATTTTTTTTTTTGGCCGAAATTTTGACCTCCTCCGATCTTCTTGAAACTCTGGATTCTGACAGAGGGCCACGAGACTTCGACCAGCGCGCAAAAATGGAGGCTCTAGACCCTTCCAGAGCCGAGATATCGAAGGTCAAAATTTGGACCTGAAAAAAAAAACATAAGGGGTAACACTGTCATTTTTTTTTTTTTGGCCGAAATTTTGACCTCCTCCGATCTTCTTGAAACTCTGGATTCTGACAGAGGGCCACGAGACTTCGACCAGCGCGCAAAAATGGAGGCTCTAGACCCTTCCAGAGCCGAGATATCGAAGGTCAAAATTTGGACCTGAAAAAAAAACATAAGGGTAACACTGTCATTTTTTTTTTTGGCCGAAATTTTGACCTCCTCCGATCTTCTTGAAACTCTGGATTCTGACAGAGGGCCACGAGACTTCGACCAGCGCGCAAAAATGGAGGCTCTAGACCCTTCCAGAGCCGAGATATCGAAGGTCAAAATTTGGACCTGAAAAAAAAACATAAGGGGTAACACTGTCATTTTTTTTTTTTGGCCGAAATTTTGACCTCCTCCGATCTTCTTGAAACTCTGGATTTCTGACAGAGGGCCACGAGACTTCGACCAGCGCGCAAAAATGGAGGCTCTAGACCCTTCCAGAGCCGAGATATCGAAGGTCAAAATTTGGACCTGAAAAAAAAACATAAGGGGTAACACTGTCATTTTTTTTTTTTGGCCGAAATTTTGACCTCCTCCGATCTTCTTGAAACTCTGGATTCTGACAGAGGGCCACGAGACTTCGACCAGCGCGCAAAAATGGAGGCTCTAGACCCTTCCAGAGCCGAGATATCGAAGGTCAAAATTTGGACCTGAAAAAAAAACATAAGGGGTAACACTGTCATTTTTTTTTTTTGGCCGAAATTTTGACCTCCTCCGATCTTCTTGAAACTCTGGATTCTGACAGAGGGCCACGAGACTTCGACCAGCGCTCAAAAATGGAGGCTCTAGACCCTTCCAGAGCCGAGATATCGAAGGTCAAAATTTGGACCTGAAAAAAAAAACATAAGGGGTAACACTGTCATTTTTTTTTTTGGGCCGAAATTTTGACCCCCTCCGATCTTCTTGAAACTCTGGATTCTGACAGAGGGCCACGAGACTTCGACCAGCGCGCAAAAATGGAGGCTCTAGACCCTTCCAGAGCCGAGATATCGAAGGTCAAAATTTGGACCTGAAAAAAAAACATAAGGGGTAACACTGTCATTTTTTTTTTTTGGCCGAAATTTTGACCTCCTCCGATCTTCTTGAAACTCTGGATTCTGACAGAGGGCCACGAGACTTCGACCAGCGCGCAAAAATGGAGGCTCTAGACCCTTCCAGAGCCGAGATATCGAAGGTCAAAATTTGGACCTGAAAAAAAAACATAAGGGGTAACACTGTCATTTTTTTTTTTTGGCCGAAATTTTGACCTCCTCCGATCTTCTTGAAACTCTGGATTCTGACAGAGGGCCACGAGACTTCGACCAGCGCGCAAAAATGGAGGCTCTAGACCCTTCCAGAGCCGAGATATCGAAGGTCAAAATTTGGACCTGAAAAAAAAACATAAGGGGTAACACTGTCATTTTTTTTTTTTGGCCGAAATTTTGACCTCCTCCGATCTTCTTGAAACTCTGGATTCTGACAGAGGGCCACGAGACTTCGACCAGCGCGCAAAAATGGAGGCTCTAGACCCTTCCAGAGCCGAGATATCGAAGGTCAAAATTTGGACCTGAAAAAAAAAACATAAGGGGTAACACTGTCATTTTTTTTTTGGCCGAAATTTTGACCCCCTCCGATCTTCTTGAAACTCTGGATTCTGACAGAGGGCCACGAGACTTCGACCAGCGCGCAAAAATGGAGGCTCTAGACCCTTCCAGAGCCGAGATATCGAAGGTCAAAATTTGGACCTGAAAAAAAAACATAAGGGGTAACACTGTCATTTTTTTTTTTTGGCCGAAATTTTGACCTCCTCCGATCTTCTTGAAACTCTGGATTCTGACAGAGGGCCACGAGACTTCGACCAGCGCGCAAAAATGGAGGCTCTAGACCCTTCCAGAGCCGAGATATCGAAGGTCAAAATTTGGACCTGAAAAAAAAACATAAGGGGTAACACTGTCATTTTTTTTTTTTTTGGCCGAAATTTTGACCCCCTCCGATCTTCTTGAAACTCTGGATTCTGACAGAGGGCCACAAGACTTCGACCAGCGCGCAAAAATGGAGGCTCTAGACCCTTCCAGAGCCGAGATATCGAAGGTCAAAATATGGACCTGAAAAAAAAACATAAGGGGTAACACTGTCATTTTTTTTTTTTGGCCGAAATTTTGACCCCCTCCGATCTTCTTGAAACTCTGGATTCTGACAGAGGGCCACGAGACTTCGACCAGCGCGAAAAAATGGAGGCTCTAGACCCTTCCAGAGCCGAGATATCGAAGGTCAAAATTTGGACCTGAACAAAAAACATAAGGGGTAACACTGTCATTTTTTTTTTTGGCCGAAATTTTGACCTCCTCCGATCTTCTTGAAACTCTGGATTCTGACAGAGGGCCACGAGACTTCGACCAGCGCACAAAAACGGAGGCTCTAGACCCTTCCAGAGCCGAGATATCGAAGGTCAAAATTTGGACCTGAAAAAAAAACATAAGGGGTAACACTGTCATTTTTTTTTGGCCGAAATTTTGACCTCCTCCGATCTTCTTGAAACTCTGGATTCTGACAGAGGGCCACGAGACTTCGACCAGCGCACAGAAATGGAGGCTCTAGACCCTTCCAGAGCCGAGATATCGAAGGTCAAAATTTGGACCTGAAAAAAAAACATAAGGGGTAACACTGTAATTTTTTTTTGGCCGAAATTTTGACCCCCTCCGATCTTCTTGAAACTCTGGATTCTGACAGAGGGCCACGAGACTTCGACCAGCACGCAAAAATGGAGGCTCTAGACCCTTCCAGAGCCGAGATATCGAAGGTCAAAATTTTGACCTGAAAAAAAAAACCATAAGGGGTAACACTGTCATTTTTTTTTTGGCCGAAATTTTGACCCCCTCCGATCTTCTTGAAACTCTGGATTCTGACAGAGGGCCACGAGACTTCGACCAGCGCGCAAAAATGGAGGCTCTAGACCCTTCCAGAGCCGAGATATCGAAGGTCAAAATTTGGACCTGAAAAAAAAACATAAGGGGTAACACTGTCATTTTTTTTTTTTTGGCCGAAATTTTGACCTCCTCCGATCTTCTTGAAACTCTGGATTCTGACAGAGGGCCACGAGACTTCGACCAGCGCGCAAAAATGGAGGCTCTAGACCCTTCCAGAGCCGAGATATCGAAGGTCAAAATTTGGACCTGAAAAAAAAACATAAGGGGTAACACTGTCATTTTTTTTTGGCCGAAATTTTGACCTCCTCCGATCTTCTTGAAACTCTGGATTCTGACAGAGGGCCACGAGACTTCGACCAGCGCGCAAAAATGGAGGCTCTAGACCCTTCCAGAGCCGAGATATCGAAGGTCAAAATTTGGACCTGAAAAAAAAAACATAAGGGGTAACACTGTCATTTTTTTTTTTTGGCCGAAATTTTGACCTCCTCCGATCTTCTTGAAACTCTGGATTCTGACAGAGGGCCACGAGACTTCGACCAGCGCACAATAATGGAGGCTCTAGACCCTTCCAGAGCCGAGATATCGAAGGTCAAAATTTGGACCTGAAAAAAAAAAACATAAGGGGTAACACTGTCATTTTTTTTTTTGGCCGAAATTTTGACCCCCTCCGATCTTCTTGAAACTCTGGATTCTGACAGAGGGCCACGAGACTTCGACCAGCGCGCAAAAATGGAGGCTCTAGACCCTTCCAGAGCCGAGATATCGAAGGTCAAAATTTGGACCTGAAAAAAAAACATAAGGGGTAACAATGTCATTTTTTTTTTTTTGGCCGAAATTTTGACCTCATCCGATCTTCTTGAAACTCTGGATTCTGACAGAGGGCCACGAGACTTCGACCAGCGCGCAAAAATGGAGGCTCTAGACCCTTCCAGAGCCGAGATATCGAAGGTCAAAATTTGGACGTGAAAAAAAAAACATAAGGGGTAACACTGTCATTTTTTTTTTTGGCCGAAATTTTGACCTCCTCCGATCTTCTTGAAACTCTGGATTCTGACAGAGGGCCACGAGACTTCGACCAGCGCACAAAAATGGAGGCTCTAGACCCTTCCAGAGCCGAGATATCGAATGTCAAAATTTGGACCTGAAAAAAAAAAACATAAGGGATAACACTGTCATTTTTTTTTTTGGCCGAAATTTTGACCCCCTCCGATCTTCTTGAAACTCTGGATTCTGACAGAGGGCCATGAGACTTCGACCAGCGCGCAAAAATGGAGGCTCTAGACCCTTCCAGAGCCGAGATATCGAAGGTCAAAATTTGGACCTGAAAAAAAAAACATAAGGGGTAACACTGTCATTTTTTTTGGCCAAAATTTTGACCTCCTCCGATCTTCTTGAAACTCTGGATTCTGACAGAGGGCCACGAGACTTCGACCAGCGCGCAAAAATGGAGGCTCTAGACCCTTCCAGAGCCGAGATATAGAAGGTCAAAGTTTGGACCTGAAAAAAAAACATAAGGGGTAACACTGTCATTTTTTTTTTTGGCCGAAATTTTGACCTCCTCCGATCTTCTTGAAACTCTGGATTCTGACAGAGGGCCAAGAGACTTCGACCAGCGCACAAAAATGGAGGCTCTAGACCCTTCCAGAGCCGAGATATCGAAGGTCAAAATTTGGACCTGAAAAAAAAACATAAGGGGTAACACTGTCATTTTTTTTTTGGCCGAAATTTTGACCTCCTCCGATCTTCTTGAAACTCTGGATTCTGACAGAGGGCCAAGAGACTTCGACCAGCGCACAAAAATGGAGGCTCTAGACCCTTCCAGAGCCAAGATATCGAAGGTCAAAATTTGGACCTGAAAAAAAAACATAAGGGGTAACACTGTCATTTTTTTTTTGGCCGAAATTTTGACCTCCTCCGATCTTCTTGAAACTCTGAGTTCTGACAGAGGGCCACGAGACTTCGACCAGCGCGCAAAAATGGAGGCTCTAGACCCTTCCAGAGCCGAGATATCGAAGGTCAAAATTTGGACCTGAAAAAAAAAACATAAGGGGTAACACTGTCATTTTTTTTTTGGCCGAAATTTTGACCTCCTCCGATCTTCTTGAAACTCTGGATTCTGACAGAGGGCCACGAGACTTCGACCAGCGCACAAAAATGGAGGCTCTAGACCCTTCCAGAGCCGAGATATCGAAGTTCAAAATTTGGACCTGAAAAAAAAACATAAGGGGTAACACTGTCATTTTTTTTTTTGGCCGAAATTTTGACCTCCTCCGATCTTCTTGAAACTCTGGATTCTGACAGAGGGCCACGAGACTTCGACCAGCGCGCAAAAATGGAGGCTCTAGACCCTTCCAGAGCCGAGATATCGAAGGTCAAAATTTGGACCTGAAAAAAAAACATAAGGGGTAACACTGTCATTTTTTTTTTTTTGGCCGAAATTTTGACCTCCTCCGATCTTCTTGAAACTCTGGATTCTGACAGAGGGCCACGAGACTTCGACCAGCGCGCAAAAATGGAGGCTCTAGACCCTTCCAGAGCCGAGATATCGAAGGTCAAAATTTGGACCTGAAAAAAAAACATAAGGGGTAACACTGTCATTTTTTTTTGGCCGAAATTTTGACCTCCTCCGATCTTCTTGAAACTCTGGATTCTGACAGAGGGCCACGAGACTTCGACCAGCGCGCAAAAATGGAGGCTCTAGACCCTTCCAGAGCCGAGATATCGAAGGTCAAAATTTGGACCTGAAAAAAAAAACATAAGGGGTAACACTGTCATTTTTTTTTTTTTGGCCGAAATTTTGACCTCCTCCGATCTTCTTGAAACTCTGGATTCTGACAGAGGGCCACGAGACTTCGACCAGCGCACAATAATGGAGGCTCTAGACCCTTCCAGAGCCGAGATATCGAAGGTCAAAATTTGGACCTGAAAAAAAAAAACATAAGGGGTAACACTGTCATTTTTTTTTTTGGCCGAAATTTTGACCCCCTCCGATCTTCTTGAAACTCTGGATTCTGACAGAGGGCCACGAGACTTCGACCAGCGCGCAAAAATGGAGGCTCTAGACCCTTCCAGAGCCGAGATATCGAAGGTCAAAATTTGGACCTGAAAAAAAAACATAAGGGGTAACAATGTCATTTTTTTTTTTTTTGGCCGAAATTTTGACCTCATCCGATCTTCTTGAAACTCTGGATTCTGACAGAGGGCCACGAGACTTCGACCAGCGCGCAAAAATGGAGGCTCTAGACCCTTCCAGAGCCGAGATATCGAAGGTCAAAATTTGGACGTGAAAAAAAAAACATAAGGGGTAACACTGTCATTTTTTTTTTTGGCCGAAATTTTGACCTCCTCCGATCTTCTTGAAACTCTGGATTCTGACAGAGGGCCACGAGACTTCGACCAGCGCACAAAAATGGAGGCTCTAGACCCTTCCAGAGCCGAGATATCGAATGTCAAAATTTGGACCTGAAAAAAAAAAACATAAGGGATAACACTGTCATTTTTTTTTTTGGCCGAAATTTTGACCCCCTCCGATCTTCTTGAAACTCTGGATTCTGACAGAGGGCCATGAGACTTCGACCAGCGCGCAAAAATGGAGGCTCTAGACCCTTCCAGAGCCGAGATATCGAAGGTCAAAATTTGGACCTGAAAAAAAAAACATAAGGGGTAACACTGTCATTTTTTTTGGCCAAAATTTTGACCTCCTCCGATCTTCTTGAAACTCTGGATTCTGACAGAGGGCCACGAGACTTCGACCAGCGCGCAAAAATGGAGGCTCTAGACCCTTCCAGAGCCGAGATATAGAAGGTCAAAGTTTGGACCTGAAAAAAAAACATAAGGGGTAACACTGTCATTTTTTTTTTTGGCCGAAATTTTGACCTCCTCCGATCTTCTTGAAACTCTGGATTCTGACAGAGGGCCAAGAGACTTCGACCAGCGCACAAAAATGGAGGCTCTAGACCCTTCCAGAGCCGAGATATCGAAGGTCAAAATTTGGACCTGAAAAAAAAACATAAGGGGTAACACTGTCATTTTTTTTTTGGCCGAAATTTTGACCTCCTCCGATCTTCTTGAAACTCTGGATTCTGACAGAGGGCCAAGAGACTTCGACCAGCGCACAAAAATGGAGGCTCTAGACCCTTCCAGAGCCAAGATATCGAAGGTCAAAATTTGGACCTGAAAAAAAAACATAAGGGGTAACACTGTCATTTTTTTTTTGGCCGAAATTTTGACCTCCTCCGATCTTCTTGAAACTCTGAGTTCTGACAGAGGGCCACGAGACTTCGACCAGCGCGCAAAAATGGAGGCTCTAGACCCTTCCAGAGCCGAGATATCGAAGGTCAAAATTTGGACCTGAAAAAAAAAACATAAGGGGTAACACTGTCATTTTTTTTTTGGCCGAAATTTTGACCTCCTCCGATCTTCTTGAAACTCTGGATTCTGACAGAGGGCCACGAGACTTCGACCAGCGCACAAAAATGGAGGCTCTAGACCCTTCCAGAGCCGAGATATCGAAGTTCAAAATTTGGACCTGAAAAAAAAACATAAGGGGTAACACTGTCATTTTTTTTTTTGGCCGAAATTTTGACCTCCTCCGATCTTCTTGAAACTCTGGATTCTGACAGAGGGCCACGAGACTTCGACCAGCGCGCAAAAATGGAGGCTCTAGACCCTTCCAGAGCCGAGATATCGAAGGTCAAAATTTGGACCTGAAAAAAAAAAACATAAGGGGTAACACTGTCATTTTTTTTTTTGGCCGAAATTTTGACCCCCTCCGATCTTCTTGAAACTCTGGATTCTGACAGAGGGCCACGAGACTTCGACCAGCGCGCAAAAATGGAGGCTCTAGACCCTTCCAGAGCCGAGATATCGAAGGTCAAAATTTGGACCTGAAAAAAAAACATAAGGGGTAACACTGTCATTTTTTTTTTTGGCCGAAATTTTGACCTCCTCCGATCTTCTTGAAACTCTGGGTTCTGACAGAGGGCCACGAGACTTCGACCAGCGCGCAAAAATGGAGGCTCTAGACCCTTCCAGAGCCGAGATAACGAAGGTCAAAATTTGGACCTGAAAAAAAAACATAAGGGGTAACACTGTCATTTTTTTTTTTTGGCCGAAATTTTGACCTCCTCCGATCTTCTTGAAACTCTGGATTCTTACAGAGGGCCACGAGACTTCGACCAGTGCGCAAAAATGGGGGCTCTAGACCCTTCCAGAGCCGAGATATCGAAGGTCAAAATTTCGACCCGAAAAAAAAACATAAGGGGTAACACTGTCGTTGTTTTTTTTTTTGGCCGAAATTTTGACCCCCTCCGATCTTCTTGAAACTCTGGATTCTGACAAAGGGCCACGAGACTTCGACCAGCTCGCAAAAATGGAGGCTCTAAACCCTTCCAGAGCCGAGATATCAAAGGTCAAAATTTCGACCTGAAAAAAAAACATAAGGGGTAACAATGTCGTGGGTTTTTTTGGCCGAAATTTTGACCCCCTCCGATCTTCTTGAAACTCTGGATTCTGACAGAGGGCCACGAGACTTCGACCAGCGCGCAAAAATGGAGGCTCTAGACCCTTCCAGAGCCGAGATATCGAAGGTCAAAATTTCGACCTGAAAAAAAAAACATAAGGGGTAACACTGTCGTTTTTTTGTTTTTTTTTGGCCGAAATTTTGACCCCCTCCGATCTTCTTGAAACTCTGGATTCTGACAGAGGGCCACGAGACTTCGACCAGCGCGCAAAAATGGAGGCTCTAGACCCTTCCAGAGCCGAGATATCAAAAGTCAAAATTTCAACCCGAAAAAAAAACATAAGGGGTAACACTGTCGTTTTTTTGTTTTTTTTTTTTTGGCCGAAATTTTGACCCTCTCCGATCTTCTTGAAACTCTGGATTCTGACAGAGGGCCACGAGACTTCTACCAGCGCACAAAAATGGAGGCTCTAGACCCTTCCAGAGCCGAGATATCGAAAGTCAAAATTTCGACCTGAAAAAAAAACATAAGGGGTAACACTGTGTTTTTTTTTTTTTGGCCGAAATTTTGACCCTCTCCGATCTTCTTGAAACTCTGGATTCTGACAGAGGGCCACAAGACGTCGACCAGCGCGCAAAAATTGAGGCTCTAGACCCTTCCAGAGCCGAGATATCGAAGGTCAAAATTTTGACCCGAAAAAAAAAACATAAGGGGTAACACTGTAGTTTTTTTTTTTGGCCGAAATTTTGACCCCCTCCAATCTTCTTGAAACTCTGGATTCTGACAGAGGGCCACGAGACTTCGACCAGCGCGCAAAAATGGAGGCTCTAGACCCTTCCAGAGCCGAGACATCGAAGGTCAAAATTTCGACCCAAAAAAAACATAAGGGGTAACACTGTTTTTTTTTTCTTTGGCCGAAATTTTGACCCCCTCCGATCTTCTTGAAACTCTGGATTCTGACAGAGGGCCACGAGACTTCGACCAGCGCGCAAAAATGGAGGCTCTAGACCCTTCCAAAGCCGAGATATCGAAGGTCAAAATTTCGACCCGAAAAAAAAACATAAGGGGTAACACTGTGGTTTTTTTTTTTTGGCCGAAATTTTGACCCACTCCGATCTTCTTGAAACTCTGGATTCTGATAGAGGGCCACGAGACTTCGACCAGCGCGCAAAAATGGAGGCTCTAGATCCTTCCAGAGCCGAGATATTGAAGGTCAAAATTTGGACCCGAAAAAAAAACATAAGGGGTAACACTGTGGGGTTTTTTTGGCCGAAATTTTGACCCCCTCCGATCTTCTTGTTACTCTGGATTCTGACAGAGGGCCACGAGACTTCGACCAGCGCGCAAAAATGGAGGCTCTAGACCCTTTCAGAGCCGAGATATCGAAGGTCAAAATTTCGACCCAAAAAAAAAAACATAAGGGGTAACACTGTGGTTTTTTTTTTTTGGCCGAAATTTTGACCCCCTCCGATCTTCTTGAAACTCTGGATTCTTACAGAGGGCCACGAGACTTCGACCAGTGCGCAAAAATGGGGGCTCTAGACCCTTCCAGAGCCGAGATATCGAAGGTCAAAATTTCGACCTGAAAAAAAAAACATAAGGGGTAACACTGTCGTTTTTTTTTTTTTTTTTTGGCCGAAATTTTGACCCCCTCCGATCTTCTTGAAACTCTGGATTCTGACAGAGGGCCACGAGACTTCGACCAGCGCGCAAAAATGGAGGCTCTAGACCCTTCCAGAGCCGAGATATCAAAAGTCAAAATTTCAACCCGAAAAAAAAACATAAGGGGTAACACTGTCGTTTTTTTGTTTTGTTTTTTTTGGCCGAAATTTTGACCCTCTCCGATCTTCTTGAAACTCTGGATTCTGACAGAGGGCCACGAGACTTCTACCAGCGCACAAAAATGGAGGCTCTAGACCCTTCCAGAGCCGAGATATCGAAAGTCAAAATTTCGACCCGGAAAAAAACATAAGGGGTAACACTGTCGTTTTTTTTTTTTTGGCCGAAATTTTGACCCTCTCCGATCTTCTTGAAACTCTGGATTCTGACAGAGGGCCACAAGACTTCGACCAGCGCGCAAAAATGGAGGTTCTAGACCCTTCCAGAGCCGAGATATTGAAAGTCAAAATTTCGACCCGAAAAAAAAAACGTAAGGGGTAACACTGTCATGGTTTTTTTGGCCGAAATTTTGACCCTCTCCAATCTTCTTGAAACTCTGGATTCTGACAGAGGGCCACGAGACTTCGACCAGTGCGCAAAAATGGAGGCTCTAGACCCTTCTAGAGCCGAGAAATCGAAAGTCAAAATTTCGACCCGAAAAAAAAACATAAGGGGTAACACTGTCGGGGTTTTTTTTGGCCGAAATTTTGACCCTTTCCGATCTTCTTAAAACTCTGGATTCTGACAGAGGGCCACGAGACTTCGACCAGCGCGCAAAAAGCCGAGATATTGAAAGTCAAAATTTTGACCCGAAAAAAAAAACATAAGGGGTAACATTGTCGTTTTTTGTTTTTTTTTGGCCGAAATTTTGACCCTCTCCGATCTTCTTGAAACTCTTGAAACAGTGTTACCCCTTACGTTTTTTTGTTTTTTTGGGGGGGGGGCAAAAAATTAAGTTTCCCCAATCTTCTCAAAACTTATTCAAAACTTAAAACTGATTCTGATAGAGGGCCATGAGATGCAAAAATGGAGGCTCTAGACCCTTCCAGAGCTGAGATATCGAAACTCAAAATTTCGACCAGAAAAAAAAATACATTGTTACCTTTTACTTTTTTTTTTTTTTTGGGCGAAATATTAAGTTTCCCCAATCTTCTCAAAACTCTGGATTCTGAAAGAGGGCCATGAGACTTAGACCTGAGTGTAAAAATGGAGGCTCTAGACCCTTCCAGAGCAGAGATGTTGAAACTCAAAATTTCAACCAGAAAAAAAAAAAACGACATTGTTACTCCTTACGTTTTTTTTGGGGGGGGGGGGGGCGAAAAATTAAGTTTCCCCAATCTAATCAAAACTCTGGATTCTGATAGAGGACCATGAGACTTAGACCTGAGTGCAAAAATGGAGGCTCTAGACCCTTCGAGAGCTGAAATTTTGAAACTCAAAATTTCGACCAGACAAAAAAAAAAAACCGACAGTGTTACCCCTTACGTTTGTTTTTTGTTTTTTTGTTTTTTTTTGGGGGGGGGGGGGGATTAAGCTTCCCCAATCTTCTCAAAACTCTGGATTCTGATAGAGGGCCATGAGACTTAGACCTGAGTGCAAAAATGGACGCTCTAGACCCTCCCAGAGCTGAGATATCGAAACTCAAAATTTCGACCAGGAAAAAAAAAACCACAGTGTTACCGCTTACGTTTTTTTTTTTTTTTTTTTTTGGGGGGGGGGGGGTTGAAAAATTAAGTTTCCCCAATCTTCTCAAAACTCTGGATTCTGAGAGAGGTCCATGAGACTTAGACCTGAGTGCAAAAATGGAGTCTCTAGACCCTTCCTGAGCTGAGATATCGAGATCCCACGTAGCATAAATGCCATTATAAAAATAGTGGGTTATTGGACAAATAGTGGGTTTGTGGACACATGGTTTTTAAGCTTAGCTTTCAAAATTTTTAGATGAAAACCATTTTACTGCACTCAGGGAGGCCCCCTGAGTCTGTGGCACAAAGGGACGTCCCGAAATTTCACCGTCCATGAACCCACTATTTTTATAATCGGATAAGTCGTCCCCTTGGAATTATAAGGTTCTATCTGACATTTTTGTCAAAATTGAGTTATTCACATTTTCTTATTCTGTGACAACTTATTTACGTTATGTGGTGTGTTTTTTTTTTTTAAGTTTTGTTCATTGTGGGACTTTTTATTGAAAAAACAAAAAGGTTCTATCTACAAAGTCGAACTCTAACTTGGCTCTATAAGGTTCTATCTGCATGAGCCAATCAGCACTTCGAATGCACAGAAGAGGACCAATCAGAATCAACTTTTATATGTCGGGTCGCCGGCTTTTTCCTTCAAGACAATAAGAAACCCCATAAAGGCATTATGCTATACATTTACAGGGAATTAAATATTCACTAAATTGTGTAGTCTTATGAAGTGGCTTAACTTTATATTTTGTTATTTTCTTTATTTTGCATTATTGGTTATTATTATTATTAATAACTTTTATTATTATAGGTATTATTATCTGAATTATACAAATATGCAGTGAGTAAATTGAATATTTCAGTAAACCATTCAACATGCAAGTGTGTGTGTGTGTGTGTGTGTTTGTGTTTGTTTGAAAGTATGTGTTGTGAATTCTCTCCCTTTAAATATTGAGTTGGTTACGTGGGTGACGTTTTAAGTTGCATTGTACGCAAATACCGTAGTGCAGTGTTCTCCGCATGTACGGACTAAGTGTAATTGCCTATTCTCAAAGCCACACCAGTTGAGCGATCATCTCGTGCACGCGTTTATGTGCAGTGTATATGCAAGAGAAAGTTTATGACAAAGTCCTTCTTTTTTATATTGTTAATATTGCAGTTTAAATACAATCTTACGATCTGTGCCGAGTTAGATAATGTTTGTTATGTTTAGCGATCTTTCTAACGGTAATTTGATCCTGCTTAACGAGCAGATTATCGCGGCTCATTTTGTTTGTTTATTACATTGAAGTGAATTTCTCTGTGGATATCTTTCACTGATTGTCATTTAGTACTTCCAGTGATAATGAAGACCGTCCAATTTCTATAATTTACATTTGGTGTTTTGTCAATTTAATTGCATAGTTTATTATAGACTCATAGGCCTATTTTTCTAGATTGATATATTTCATGGATCCGTGCACTCTACAGAGATGTTTATATTTGAGTTTGTAATTTCTTAAGTTGTTGAATAATTTAGTGAGTGAATATTTATTTCTGTTATGTTATTTATTTCAGAAACTACCATGTGTATGGTCACTCTTGTGCCTTAAACACTTAAACTCTCTGATGACTCCGACTCCTTGACCAGAGTTCTGCAGCGGTCAATAACATAGTCCACCAGGGGCCTGTTTCAGAAAGGAGGTTAAGTGAAAACTCTGAGTGTGTTAACCCTGAAATGTGGGAAACTCTGGGTTTTCCGTTTCAGAAAGGGGGGTAAATCAAACCCGAGAAAGCAGAGTAAGTCAAGCCCGTTTCTGAAAGAGAGGTAACTTACTGAGAGTCAGTTACCATGGTAACTTACTCTGTGAACCTAACCAGGGGTGCGTTTCCTGAAAGCATCGTTAGCCAACTATGGTCGCAAGGTCCGTCGTTACCAATAGAGTTCAATGGAAATAGCGACCAACTTGCGACCATAGTTGACTAACGATGCTTTCGGGGAACGCACCCGGGAGCAGGTTTTCTTAAGTAAACCCAGAGTTTATTGTGGTCTCCTCCCCTTTTTTAAAGAGGAAGTGCTGTTTAAACACCAACAATAATAGTAAAATTTATTTACACATTCTTTAAGGAATATACAGGGGTTGGACAATGAAACTGAAACACTGGCCAATGTTGGAGGTTTCACATCTATATGCCTGGTGGCCAAAGGACTTCGATCTGTCATTCCCAAGATGAATTGGTGCTTTATTTGGATGCAAAATGAGGCCCTCACCATCCTAATAAATGACTGTGTTGTAAGACCTGGGCCCTGTACCATGATGGTAGTTCAACAAACTCAGGGTTGCAGGATTAGTTTCGAGTTGACAAAACAAAACCAATCCAACCAGGCTTTGTTGGTACCATAATGCTGATCATCAACTTTCTCTGTCAACTCAGGCTTTGATCCTGAGTTTAGGAGTTGAGGTGTGACATCAGTAGCAAACAGCCAATCACATGCTGAGAAAGAGTGAAACTCATTCAAAACTCATTGAAATTAATTTTTCGCGAGAGAAGTACCGCAATTCACTTATTAAATAAAAGTATTAAAATATTAAGAATTTAAACAAATTTACACAGCAAGAAGAAAATAGCTGTCTATGAAAGGTATAGAGAGAATTTAACATTTAAGCTTATGTAGTCATTTTATAGCTTCATTTATTGATTCTAAAGTGTATTTATATTACCTTTATATACGTATTCCTTTAAAATCTGCGTAATAATAATAGATGAACTGAAACTGTACATGTGAGATCGTATTAGGGTATAATAATTACAGATATAATTTCTAAATCATACAAATTTATTTACTAAAAGCCCTGACTTTGTCTTTTAAGATCATTTGCTGTGGAGTGATGTTATCCCGTCATACCGTGTGTCACTTTGCTCACAGCTGATTGGTCCAAGTTCGGTTTGCAACCTCTTACCTGGAACATAACCTGCCCCGGACCAGGTTAGCCGTGGAGTGTAAGTTACTATGGCGATGAACACTGCTAAAAGCTAAACCACTTTCATGGTGCCTAAAACCCAGGGTTGGCACAAACTAAACCGAAACATAGCTGGCTAGCCACCTAAACCAGCTTCATGGTATAGGCCCCAGGTGTTTCAGTGTCATTGTCCAACCCCTGTATATAGCATATATATACATGCATATAGAGAGAGGCGAAGTACTGAAGATGCCATTAACTGCATCTCTCATTTGGTTATCAGTCATTTAGAAGACAGTCAAGCATATGCCCGTTTACTTTTTATTGATTTTAGTTCAGCGTTCAATACCCTGAATCCCATGTTGTTGATCACAAAGTTAAAAGAGCTTAAGGTAAATCCGTACTGTATTAAGTGGCTCTATTCATTTTTGAACAACCGCACACAACAGGTGAGAGTCAACAACTCGTATTCTGAGGTTAAAATTACGAACATGGGTGCCCCTCAGGGATGTGTTTGCTCTCCAATTTTATTTACATTATATACCAATGATTGCGTAGCAAGCCAAGACAGTACTTTTTTTATCAAATTTTCCGATGACACGGCAATTTTAACCTTACTAAACAGTCAAGATAATGCTTCACATTATTTCTCTGAGGTGAACAGATTTGTAAAATGGTGTGACGATAACTCGCTAATTCTCAACGGAACTAAGACGGTCGAGATGATTTTTGATCCCAGAAGAGTAGGGGATCATAGTTCAGTAATGATACATGGCAATATCATTGCACAGGTTCCCTCATATAAGTACTTGGGGGTCTACATGGATAATTCACTATGCTGGTCTTTTCATGTTGACAATCTGTGTTCCAGGTTACAGCAGAGATTATACTTTTTACGCAGGTTAAAGGCATTCGGAGTGAATCAGAGAATCATGTATTTGTTTTACCAGGCTATTTTCGGGAGCTTGATTAGGTATGGCATCACTGCATGGTATGGTAACTTGACTGTCCAATCAAAATCGAGGTTAGGACGTTTGGTGCATACCGCCTTGAGAATCATAGGGGGCGAGGAGAGATTATCACCCCAAGAGATTTTTGACGCTTCTATTTTGAATCATGCTAAGAAAATTGTTAGTGACGATACTCATATCCTGAATGCTTATTTTGCATTATTACCATCAGGAAGGAGGTACAGGGTCCTGATGTGCAGGTCAAATCGATTGAAAAACTCCTTTGTTCCAACTGCAATCAGAGTGTTAAATAGAGCTAAAACACTGTGAATTGCCAGGGTGCCTTACATGGATTAATTTATTTTTTATCTGGCCTAATGTTAGTGTCATGTATGTAACGACTGTTGTTGTTGTTGTTTTAATGTGTTGTTGTTTTTACTTGTTTTCAATGTATGTGTTTGTAAGTACGGACTTTGCACGTTGTCCAAGACAAATTTCCCAGTAATGGGATTAATAAAGTATAAAGTATAAAGTAAGTAAAAAAGTATATTGTTTGTCCATGACTTAATTGACTAAATCTGTTTTGCAGCAATTTGCCAAAAAAATAAAAGGATTAATACGTTTATTTGATTACCACCGTTTTTGATTAATATATTTCTATTAAATCATTAAAAAATTGGAATAAAAAAACATTTAATAGAACTCAATTATTTTTCAAACATAATTTAATAAGTTATTAATGATAAAAAATAAGATCTTATTCATTAATCTTATTCATAATCAATTATTGAAGTTAGTTGATTACATATGTTTTATTGAACAAAATGCTACGTGGGATATCAATATCTCAGCTCAGGAAGGGTCTAGAGACTCCATTTTTGCACTCAGGTCTCGCTCAGGTGTGTTGAGTTTTATATTGCCACAACCACAAGTCTAAGTCTCACGGCCCTCTATCAGAATCCAGAGTTTCAAGAAGATCAGAGAAACTCAAAATTTTGCCCCCCGAAAAAAACCAAAAGGGGTAACAATGTCGTTTTTTTCGGAGGTCGAAATTTTGAGTTTCTCCAATCTTCTCAAAACTCTGTATTCTGATAGAGGGCCATGAGACTTAGACTTGTGGTTGTGGCAATCTAAAACTCAACACACCATTATTGCACCAAATAAACACTGAGGCAGCGTCTCTAGTGCTCATCACAAGAGGCTTTATTTTAGATGCATCTTTGACGTATGTCAAGAAAAGTGTCTTTCATTGGACATGTCTGAGTTTCAGAGAAATCGCACTGTAAACACGGACCTCTGTACAAAACCGAAAAACAACAAGGTAATACCCGCTTTAAAAATATCAAATAAAAACAAAATGAGAAACTTTTACCAAATAAAAACAGCAAAATTCAACTAAACCACCTCCATGCTGTACAATTCATCCATTTCAGACAGACAATGCAAAAAAAAACAAAAAAAAAACTATGCAACCAAAACAGAGGATATGTACAAGTCATCTGTAATGGATAAGAAATGATATCAAACCGAAACAACAAAACCAGCCAATATGCTATACAATTCTTTCATTGCAAACCACAGACTCTGTCTGAGTCGTCCCTTTTAAACTGTACACATACTTTTTTTCCCCTTAGATTTACAAAACAAATATTCTTCTTGAGAGTCCATCTCATAGCTCTTACATAAAATAGAATCATATTCATATTTATTTTGCTATTTACATGACATATGTACAGTGCAGCCTTACAGGCCGTCCCTTATATGACCTCAGGAGGAGATCCTGAGAGAGTCCAATCCAAGACAAGTCATCCGGACGGTACAGAGCTCATTTTGACTGATTAGCTCAGGAGAAAACTTGGGTGCAAATAAACACTTTTCTGGTCTTGAAAATTAACTTTTGATTTTCTATTGACCCTTTCAACATAATGCAAAGGCATGTTGAAAACAAGCGCTCGACCAAGTAAAGCTCGAATTGAAGCGAAGCAGGGCCATCAGGAACTATTAATATTAACGGCGTGGTTCTGTCCAAACATCAGATTAAATACTGCATTTGGTCTTTTTTTCTTTTTGGACTGTTATTAATCGCTAATAAATTAACAGCAGTGAAAGTTAAATTTGGCTTCAAGACCACAACAAAATAAGTATCAGTATTTTTTCTTGTTTTTCAGAACTAATATCTAAACATCCTTAAAATAATATACATTCAAATTTAATTTGAAATGCAAAATTGCATAAGATATTCAAATTTCTTTACAAACAATAGTTTTCTCTTGTTTTACGTATAAATCTGTAGTGTTCTTTATATATAACATTTAAAATATATATTAGATATATTACAATTGTTCAAATATTAAATGTATTATTATGCAATTTTGTTCAAAAAAAAAGATTTTCTCGAAAAAACAAACAAAAACAAGACAGAAATATCGATATAATACATTTTTGCAGAAAACGAGCTCCTGTACATTCACTTTAATGTCCAGTTAAAGCCAATTTTCCTCTGTATTATGACTTCATCATTTACATTATTCAGGTTATTTATGAAAACATCCTGTACTTTGGAGCTGGTCTTGGATTCGGGACTCATTTGATGGCTGGGGATCCATATTGTTCAGAACACTAAGATCTAATGACTGCAGCCAAGTTACACAGGGTTGCAGAAAGTGCCAATGTTGGCAGGGGAAGAGGGAAGACCAGAGGTCAGAGTTCAAGAGGTCAGATTGTCTCATGTATTTTAGGGTCATGAATAGTCAAAATGTAGTCTGTTTCTCTGAAGGCCCGGATGAAAAGCTTATTTCGGTTTGGTTCAGTTCAACTGATGGCAGTGCAATCAGGACAGGTTTCCCTTCAGTCGTGAACAGCGAATAACAAAATAAAAGCAGAAATGAATCCAGGTCCCTATGTGTGGTCATAATTAACATTGACACAGAATCACTCAAAAGCACAATTCACACCATTTTCATGAGCAAATTTCCTCGCTCAGTGATTCGGAGAGGCGCAGCCTGAGATGATTGACAGACCAGCTGGGTTGATCTGTGACGATGGAGAATGAAGGGTTGGGTGTCTGGGTTTATTGGAGGGAACAAGAGGTGTCGTAGATATGGCTTGTAGGTACGCTTGGTCCCTTCACATGTCTTTTGGCTCCAGCTTGCTGGACATCTCAAAAAGCAGGTTCTGATTGTCGATGACCTGCAGCTGCCGAACATACGCTTTCGTCTGGAGGTGAGAGGGGGACGGCTCGACCTCCATTGCTGTGAGGAGGAAAGAAAGAGAGACAAAAACCAATCAATTAAAGTCACTGGAAGAAAGAAATCCAAAGAAACGGACAGAAATTATTGTTTATGTTATGTTTATGCTCACCATGGTTGAATTTTAAAAATACAGTAAAAACAGAAATATTGCAAAATATTTGTACCATTTTAAAATAACTGTTTATGCAGCTATTTGAATATATTCTAAAATGTAATTTATTTATTTTTTTTCTGCATCAAAACTCTATTCTTCAATCACATGATCCTTCAGAAATCATTCTAATATGCTGATTTGATGCTCTATTATTGGTGTTCTGTTAAAGCTACACTGTGATTTTTACCCCCATCTAGCGGTGAAAAGGTATATGACCATCCAGTGTATATTAGTTTCTGTTCCTATCAATTCTGATTTCGTTTAACTCATACGGTGGCCAATGTAGTCCAAGATTAACATGGCTTCCAGTTCGACCTCGTCCATGAGTGTTAACTCAAACGTAAACGCGAAAGGCGAAGCTTGAATTAACGGGTATGTCCCTCTTTGGCTAGATGGAGGGGGCAACATGGCGACCGACATTAGAACCCCTTACCCGTATGTAATTTCAATGGCATATTATACACTCACGAGAATACTTTATTACTTGAACAATGTAAATATACATTAATGAGCACATATATTTTTGAAAGAACTAAGTGTTTTTAGCTAAGAATAAACTAAAAGAGTTACACAGTGTAGCTTTAATAATAATGGTAATATTATTGTCAATGTTGAACAATTATTTCATTATTATTTAATTTTAATTAAGCTAGTAAACAGCACCAAGCTGCTCTTATTATTATTTTGATTATGGGGTAATACTGTGACTGATGACATGGCGGCGTCGTAGAGCTGAGATCCCGGCCTGCACGTGTTCAGCTCACAAACGCTCATGTTCAGCTGACCTGACTTTACACACATAGCATCCGTTGCTAAGACACTTTTTTTTAAAAGGAAAGAGAGCGGAATAAAATTCCAAGAACAGAAACCGAGAGAGAGAGAAGAAAAGAGAAGGCAGCTCTTTCTTTCAGTCGCTATGAATAGCTGCACTTTGTCCTCTCTGATCTCAAGAAAAAAACGGTCACTCTGACTCTGCATCAGATTGTATGGAGGGAGGTTTCTGCCTAAATGAAAAATAAAAACGTGCCGAAATCGAGGCAAGACCGGCAATATTAAAATGAAAAGGCAAACGTGGAAAAAAGCTGTATAATCTCTCTCTCTTTTTTTTTTACCAATAATAAGCTTACAATGTCCTACTCTCATGTGTAAAAGTAGGCTACATGACTATCTCTTTCAGAATATTGTCCACTCACCATAATATATATATTAGCATAAGTTTCAAAATATTACTGTTTTACTGTAGATACATTTTTTGTTAAATAAAAGCAGCCTTGGTCAGTATGAGACAAATTAAAAAAAAAATCTTACAGTAATGTTAGGCTACGTTATTATATTGAGAATGTTAAAATATTCTTTGTACAAAACCAGACAAAAATATTGGCTGAAAAGACTGACAATATCTTGAAAACCCTTTTCATAGCTCAGGAAATTTAATGTTTAATTTATCACTTCAAAACGTGATTAGTTAACTTAACTTTAAAAAAAAATAGTAAACCCAGTGCCTTAAAATTATTCATGAACTTGACAGTTCCACATTACTTAAGTTTTTCTATTAAAAGAAGTTTATTTACTTGATTTTTAAAGCATCAAATTTCCTCAATTTTTTTAAGTTAAGTCAACTGATCCCTTTTACGGTGATGCAACTCAGGTTTTCTCAAATGTTTCATCAAGGAACTTGATATAAACAAATATTAAATGTGCATAGCAAAGCCCAAATAATGTGGTCTTGGACAATTTTACAGGCTATAAAATTTCAAATTGAAATATGAGCATTCAGATGAGCGTAACATTAACGCCTTGGAGCAGCATTTGAGATTCTGAAATAATTTCCTTGGTGATTTTTTTTTTCCCTAACAGTGAAACCAGATGACAGAACTGATCTGAGATCATCAGCTATGGGCTGCAGCATCCTTCCTTTGACACGTTGACAGCAGGAGAGCATTAGAGACAATTACAGAGTCATTAAGTCTCACATCCGAGCAGCTCCCCCAAAGTTCAAACCCGCTCTAAGGGAAATGGAGTTGTGCATGGTCTTACAAATGTCAATGGCTGCAATTTGTCCATAGTAATTGTTGCCCCCTGGCCTCGGCACGTCACCCAAATGAGCCTCGGCCACCCTATAGAAATGTCATTGCAAATGGGGTCTGGTTGCAAGGGCGACAGATGGAATGTCACGTAACACCAGCGTGAATTAACAGCGTCTGATGAGATATCTCTCAATGCAGTTTTTATTATCAATGTGCGCTGATAAAAATAATGGGCTGCAGTTTTTGGTGCTTCTAAATGCTGCGCATAGAGAGAAAAAATGATTGTTTTTTTAAAAAAAATACAGACTGAAAAAGTGGTGTGCGCTTGGCTGGGCATCAATCCCTCTAATGGGAATGGATGAGGGCAATTCACTCAGGTAGATGGAGGGAGAATGAGCCCTGATAATTACAGAGGAAGAGTCAGAGCAATAAGTGACGCACAAGACCTGCTGCTCGACTTCAATAGGCTGACATCATAACCTGACAAACTCCAGACATTGTACAGCGAGTACAGAAGAGAACAAAGCCCCGGTAAAAGAATAACATAATAGCTGAAAATATGGCTTATTTTTCTTAGTGATTCATTTAAAAAACCGAGCTGACTCACTTATAGTGCTGCTAAACTATAGTGCAAGATGGCAGGACCTGTCCTGAGTGGTTTGGAAGGCTCCACTCATGTGCTAGGATTTTACAAACATTTTAAAACTGCCATCCCAATTTTTTCAGGCTACTGTTCAAGGTAATTATCTGGCCTTTGAACAATTCGCAGCATGGTATTGCAAAACAGAGCCGTAAGAGTAAATGCAAACATGAGCAAAGTAATGCCAGCATGTACCTCATCACCTGTGGCATCTTGGTATTGATGCCTGTTTTATTCATGGACAATCCACCAAAGACATCCCAATATAATCGATCCACTGGTCATTTTATCTGAAAAACCACAACTATATCTCTTTGGATTCGCTTATGCCGCAGTTTTTACACGGATTCTGAATAATGGGAGAGCCCTGGTCTCCAAACCAGCTTTCACAATCACAAGGCGTCAAACGAACAGCTTGTCCTCAGCTAAAATACTGCTGCTACTGCTGCTATTATCAGGAGACGTTCATTTGAATCCGGGACCACTTTCTCACTCAGAGCCAAACCCAATAGAGCACAAAAAACTTCAGACGGAGTTAGTATCACCTGCGGTGGCACTCCAGTCTGTTACAACATCTAAAACATCTTCGCTGCTTACCCTGGTTCCGGTGCTGGATGGCTGGCCGGAGGGGGTTTGTGTCGGCATGTTTCCCGAGGGTGTGCTTGGTTGAGCGGACGGGCCGGCCCGGCCATTCTTAGTGGAGATGCGGAGCCGGGCGGCAGAGAATCAACTGGTGCTCTGGGAGAGCGGGATGGACCCGGGCGGCGAATGGAGTTACTAACTCCGGGCTCAGAGAGTTTGAGGGAGAGACAACGGCAGCAGCAGTGTTTGATCAGTCTACCGCTGTCATGTGCACTGGGGTGAGTTGTATGTCTCACATTGAGCCATGTAATGTACCAGCTACAAACTATCGTTTGAGCAACGGCCCGTTAGTGACAGAGGACGAATGTCAACAAAGACGGAGTCCCACGAGGGTCAAAACACTTGCAATAAATCAGGCAATGTTGAAGCAGAGGAAGTCAAGACTCTTTCAAACGGTTAATCATGCCAGAATCATATGGAACTCTGAATCAAAACCTAAAGGAATACTGGGAGGACATATAAATTTAAGAAGCATACTGCCAAAGATTGACCAGATACATAATTTACTTATTGATTCTAATTTAGATTTCTTGTGTATATCTGAGACTTGGCTGAATCACAATGTTCCTACTGCCTTAATTAATATACCAGAATATACTTGTTATAGGAGAGATAGGGATAAAGGAAGGGGAGGGGGCGTTTTAATTTATATTAGGGAGCATTTTAAAAGTGTAGAACTTAAATTGAATGTGAACATGGAGTGCTTGGGACTGAATGTCATTCTCTCTCCAAATATGAAGTTTAATATAGTTGTGCTCTATAATCCTCCATGTCATGATGTGAACTACAACGAATTGAAAAATCTCTCGCAGACAATCACTGTGAATGTATGATATTTGGGGACTTTAATATAAACTGGATGGTTAAAAGTGGCAAACTACAATTGAAATCAACTATGGAGAAATTTAAATTCAAACAACTGATGGACAGACCTACCCGAATCACTAGAAAGAGTGCAACTCTTATTGACCTCATTTTTACTAATAGGCCAGAGAGAGTAACAAAAACTTATAATCTCATCACTGGCCTTTCAGACCACAACATGACACTGATAGTGAGGAAACTAACAAAAAAAAAAACGTTTACTTCACCATTGCAAAATAGAGAATCAAACCATATCAACAGGAATACCTAAGTCTCAAGAAGCAAATTTTGAACACGATTTAAGGGAAACAAACTGGGAAAGGGTAATCAAAGAAACAGATCTAAACAGTGCAAGCAATTTCAACTCTGTGTTAGGGGACCTAATAAGTAAATACACAAAAACCTGGAAAAAGACACCAAAGAAATACCATCTTCCATGGTTTAATAGTGACATCCTTCAGATCATTAAAAGGCGAGATATTGCCCTTAAAAAATCCTTAAAAACAAAAAATAATACAGATCACCTTACTTATACGAGCTTGAGGAACAAAGTAGTATCAGAGTTGCGAAAGGCCAAGACCAATTACTTCTCTAAACTAATTGAAGAAGCCGGTGGAAATAGTTCTAAATTGTGGCAACATATAAATAGAATAACCAATTCAAGTCGCCAAAAACATTTACAAATAAACGGTCTTAAAAATGGTCAGGTCCAGATTCATGGTAATGAGGCCATTGCAGATGTTTTTAATACTTTTTTTTATTAATTCCGTACAAGAATTAGCAAGTAATTTTAAATATATCAAGTCATTTCCAGAAGAGTTTGGCAAATTGTCACACAGACTTCTTCTGTATTAAAGAGGTATCCTGTGATAAAGTTAAAAAGGTGATAGTAAATATGAGCAACTCTACGTCCAAGGACATATACAACATACACGCTACACTAATTAAGAAATATGAAAGCTGTCTGTTAGAGCCAATTACTTATTTAATAAATCTATCAATACAAACAAAAACGTTCCCAAAGAGTTGGAAAACAGCAATAATTACACCGATCTGTAAATCTGGTGAAAAGGATTTGGCAAGCAATTATAGGCCTATTGCTATCCTTCCTGTAGTTTCAAAAGTTCTGGAAAAGATTGTTGCAGAGCAATTAGCAGAACATTTAGAATCCAATCAGCTGCTTTATCCACTGCAGTTTGGGTTTAGAGACAAATACTCCACCGAAACAGCAAACTGTTATTTACTCGATAAAATTAAGGAATCACTGGACGAAGGAAATGTTGTCGGAGCAGTGTTTCTGGACCTAAAAAGGCTTTTGACACTGTCAATCACAGTATTTTATTACAAAAACTAAATCTTTTTAAAATGTCTTCTGAATCTTTGCAGTGGTTTAGGTCGTTTCTGAGCGGAAGACAGCAATGTGTTAGGGTAAATGGGGTGAGGTCAACTCTGCAAGCCAATAACATGGGAGTACCGCAAGGGTCTGTACTTGCCCCACTATTGTTTACCATGTATATAAATGACCTACCAAAATGCTGTCCGGGCATAAACTGTCAGATGTATGCGGATGACACTGTGGTCTATGTTTCCGCTAAAACATCTAGTCTGGCAGGTGAACACCTGACAAAAGCATTAATTAATATTTCCAAATGGCTTGAGTCATCCCATTTATCCCTAAATGTTAAGAAAACAGTTTCTATGTGCTTCTCCATACGAAACAGGCCTTTAAGTGATATATTTAAGGTTCAGATAAAAAAAAGAAGTAGTTAACAAAGTCAAGTACCTTGGGATTATTCTAGATAACAATTTAAAATTTGACAATCATGTTAAATACATATGTAAAAAGGTCAAACCAAATATAAACTGTTTTCGTTTTATAAGAAGAGATCTGTCCTGTCACACTGCAAAATTATATATGCATACGATGATATTCTCACATCTATCATATTGCATTACATCATGGTCACAAGCATCCCCATCTAAACTTAAACCAATTTTCTCCATCTACAAACAGACAATAAAAATTATGGACCGGAAACCTATGAGATGGCATCATTGTGATGTTTTAACAAAGCATCAGCTTATGGATTTCGACAGTTTTATTGATTTTAATTACATCAAATTGGTTTATAAATGTTTAAATAATCATGCTCCACCAATGTTCTCTGAATTAGTAAGCAGACGGCAACGCTCTCATAGGGCGAACACAAGGGCCACTGTCAGAGGTGACTGTCTAGTTCCAAAGTGTAAGACCTCTTTTGGTCAGTCTGCTTTCTCTGTGAAGGGGCCAAAACTCTGGAATGCTTTACCCACTAACTTAAAACTAGAGACAGATGGCAATGCTTTTAACAGAGGACTGAAAAAATGGCTGAAAACTAGACAACAGTGCTCACATGTATAGTCTACTAGTACTTTCTGATTCTGATACTTGCTGTTTATATATATATATATATATATATATATATATATATATATATATATATATATATATATATATATATTTATTTATTTATTTTTTCTTCCTTGTTACTGTATTTTATCTTATGTTTAAAAGCCTCCCGTGGACAGGTGTTGAAAATTAGCATGTATGCTATAACCACTAAAACAAATGCATATGGTTTGTCCAATGTAATTGTATGTCCATGTCAAATGAAGATATAATAATAATAATAACATTAGCAAAAGCCCTTTAAGGTAAGTCGAAGCGACCCCAAGGCTATATTGGCAATAAATAGCCTACACTTCCATTTAAAAGATTGGGGTTGGTAAGATTTTTTTTTTATTTGTGGGGGATAAAACGTCTCATGCTCATCAGGACTGCATTTGTTTGATTAAAAAAAATACAGTAAAACAGCAATATTGTGAATTATTATTATAATTCAAAACAACTGTTTTCTATTTGAATATATTCTAAAATGTCATTTATTTCTGAATTTTCTGCATCAATACTCTATTCTTCAGTCACATGATCCTTTAGAAATCATTCTAATATGCTGATTTTACGCTCATTTGTCCCTGTGATGGTAAAGCTGAATTTATTTGATGGTCAAGAAACATTTCTGATTATAATCAATGTTGAAAACAGTTGTTCTGCTTAATATTTTTGAAGAAACCACCTTTCCACTATATAGTTCCACTATAACTTTAAGTATATCTTGAAGTATATCTTTAGTTGGACCTCTCTGCACTATTTCTGGATAACTAGAGTGCATGAAGTAGAAAATTAGTAAAAGTATATACATTTAGTACACCAACAGTGCAATTACAAGGTACTTATATTATGTACATAAATATGTAAATGTATTTGTAGTATATTTAGCATAAACTAAAAGTATTTCAAATAGATTTTGGACAAAAAGAACAGCATTTGCATTTATTTTTTGTAACAATTTAAAGTTTTTCCTGTACCAAAGTCTTTCCTGTCACATTTGATCAATTTAATGCATCCTTGCTGAATTAAACCATTCATTTATTTTTAACAAAAATATCTTTCTGACCCCAAACTTTCAAACATTAGTGTTAACAAGTAGTATACAAGTAATACTTCAATAGAAACTGAAATCTAGTCTAGAAGTCTAGATTATTTCGATAACAGTCACAACAAAAGTATCATCGTTTTTCCCGCTATCTTCAACTGGTAAGGCTATTGTGTAATCTAGAGAAATATATTTAAATATAAATAGCTTTCTCCTCATAATATCTCTGACAAGAACTGCAGATAAAATGTAGAAGTTTTGACATTACAAGCTAGTATGCAATTGACAGGAAAAAAAGTTATATCAGATGAAAGTCAGACAAGTCGTGTCTTGCACATCTGACCTGTTCTTGCCATGATTCCCTGTCATATCTCCATTTGGTCTATTGAGTTAAAAAGACCAAATATAAAAAAATAAATTAAAAAATTGATGATTTTGAGAACTATTCACTACTATTATAAAAATTCAATCACTATTATTTTTATGAAAATAAAAACATTTTATAGATCTCTCAATCCAATCCCATCCAAATCCCTTTTTAAATAATAAATCGTCTTTGAGGCCCTTACCAACCACATCTGTTTGTTTGAGTGTTAACTACTTGATGATCATAGAAATAGTGGTTTGAAATGATCGAAACAATTATGCATGACAACCTCAAAACAAACAGTCGCATATTAGAGAGGAAGGGGAAATATTTTGCAGGGCGTGATGGTGCAGGAGCTCTTTATGATGCAGCATGACACCAATCAAAAGCTGTGTGGGTGCGTACGGATTCACGACTTCTCAACCTCGCGCAACGTCATGCTTACCATGGAAACCGTGTTTTGTTTGTGTGATTGTTAAAGATTTGAATCTGGGGAGTTGAGATTCCAAGGCAGTGAATCTTCTAAAAATAATTGTAAAATAGAAACTGACATTCAACTAATCTGAGCTTCAAGAAAACCCCAAGAGTAAAAGAGCTCCAAAAGCAGACTTACGGTCAGAACAAAACGGTACCTAGAGCATGATACCCAATGAAAACAGCAAATAAAGCAGGGTTACCAAAGTTCATTCAAACTGAGGTTACACTTGCACGACAACGATGTACTAAAAACGGTTTTAAAAAGGTTTTCCTTTGCATTTTTCGTCAACAGATGAGAACGTTTTCAGAATGATTCCAATTCATGTGGATAAAAATGTCAAAAAGCACACAACAAAATTTATAACACTTTAAAACCACTAAATGTAAGATGAATAATAAAAAACTATAATAGTATAAATTACTACTTATAATGCACATGCAAACACATGTACAACAGTAAATTGTACTGTCGGTGAGCATAAATACTTTGAAGTGCTGTCCAGCTGTTGCATTTGTTTGTGTATACACACGCTGTGGGCATGGGCATGTGCCTTTGTGCTTGTGTGTGTGTGTGTGTGTGTGTTTGAAGTGGTGCCCTGTGGCTCGTGGCCCCGAGGGTTGTGCTGTCCTAGACAGATGGGCTGTGGCAGGGTGGAGCAGCAGTCTCCTAGAACTAATCCACTCAGACAGGTGTGTGTGTGTGTGTGGGTGTGTGTGTGTGCAGAAATACACATACCTAGTTGAGTGCTCCTGTACCGCCTGATGCTTCGTACCATCTCAGCGACTTTGTGCTTGGTAGAGAAAACGAGAGAGATTTGATTGACAGTGATTCATTAATGATATACAATTACAAAATAATGTAAAATAATTACGGCTGTCAAACGATTAATCGTGATTAATCGCATCCAAAATAAAAGTTTATGCTTACATAATATATGTGGGTGCACTGTGTATAATTATTTTGTATATATATGAATACACACACATGCATGTATATTTAAAGAAAAAAATATTACTTGTATATAAAATATTTATATATAATATAAATTATATATAAATCTATATACAGTATAACAATATTTCTTAAATATATACAAGCATGTGTGCGTATTTATATATATAAAATAATTATACACAGTGCACCCACATATATTATGTAAGCACAAACTATTTTGGATGCGATTAATCACGATTAACCGTTTGACAGCCCTAAAAATAATTGATCAGGGCTATCATATAGTTCATTAGATTCATTTTTAACAAATGTTTTTGTAATTTTTTGTGTGTTGGGGGATTACACAACAATTTGACAGCATGGTAACCATAGTCTCGTGTGATTGGTAACCACTATTTTGACCAAAGTAATAATACACAACCAAATACTTGTTATGTTTTGCAATTTTAACTAAACCACCGTTCACAGCAGCCCAGGGTCATTTGAAAAACATATCTGTGGCAACAGTTTTTGCAGTTACATTGCATGGTGCACATTTCGCAAAGTGAAATGTCCAATGAGTTTTTTTCACGGGACAGATGGACGTAAATATGGCAATGTTTTATTACGTTGGAGTTTATATGCATCACCTCAGTTCTGAATTGAACTGTATGTTAAATGGCGCTAAAAGCTTAATGCCCCATCACTTTTTTTAAATAACGTACACCAACGCTAGTGTTAACAAATGCAGATGTGACATAAAAGCAATCTAAATCCATTGCATTTTAGCTTGTTCTTCAAACTCGTCTTTGAGCTCTTTTATCGTGGCTCGTCTTTCACAGCATTCGTACCCGAAACTCTCCACAAGTACTAGCTGAGCTGCCGAGCAAGCTTAGTATGTCAGTAAAACCGAACATATGGAGCTGGTTAAGTGATGCAAGCTCCAAAATAAAGTATATTTGTTTAAAATCATGCACTATGGTAAAAAGTGTTTTGAGGTCATAACCTAATGTTGTGTAAGGAGTCACGTGAAAACAAGTCATTAATCCATAATCTGCCCCCTGTGATCATAATTGTGTGTGAAAACGATTAAAAGTGCTTGCTGTTTTACTTCCTCTAGGGTTTGTTTCTGTTGGAGACTGCCGTGATATGTACATATTGGTACGTATTTTGTATTTTGCAAAAATGTTGCCACTGATTAGCCTATGTATGAGCCCAATGATCCTGTGTTGGTTTACAAAGAAGCCATGTTTTGTTTCTGTTTGTCAAGGCTCTCAGTGTTGCCATTACCACTTATTCTAAGCGTGTTTGGGTTGATTCATAAAGCGATCAAGTTTATGAGGATAATAAAGTGGGGAGATGTGAGTCATGATAGTTTTGTCTTCTTTTCAACATATTGAGATTTATCTTGGTTTATAATGGGCTTGTTCTTGTTCGCTGTTTTTTCTAGCAAGATCTGGCAACACAAATGAGTCAAAGCTCTTCCCCATGTGATTTTCTTGCACCGCGCACATACAGAAGAATGAAACAATTCTGACAGACATAAAACTATGGAAATCATTTGCTTAAATGTTTTTTTTTCTTATGGAACCAGTTTAGTTTTCAATTCATAACCTTACTCTTAAATAACGCAAATGTCTCTTTTTTTATTGTAAAATATTAAGATATTTAAAAAGCTCCTTTTAGCAGAAGGGTTGAGGTTTGAGCAAATCTGTAGAAAATAATTAGTACTAACTTTTTTTAAATCAGAACAGAATTCTGTGGTAATCCCTCGTTTAGGTAGCTAGGCAAATATGTGCGTGCATTAATGTAAGCACATCATTACTTCCATTATATGTGCCAACTCACCATCTTTTCAAAATTAACCAGCTCCCCATGGAAAGACTTACAGCTCTCATGAAGGAAGGTCAGATCTGCAGAGAGAGAGAGAAAGAGAAAGAGTGAATGCGTAATAAAGGGAACTGTTATGTAATGACATGCCATCATGCCATCACTCCTTCAGCCAGGCGTCTTCTTTCTGGCTGAGCTGAACTGAAGCTTGGCACTCACACGCAAGAAAAGATAAAGAGAGAGAGAGAACGCAGGAAGGAGAAGTGAACAGTCATCATGTCATGATGGGTGATCTGTCAGTACAGGTCTGGTGAAAAAATAGAGAGAGAGACAGCGAACATGAGAGAAAAGGAGAATGTTAGAGACGCTACATGCTGTCAGGATGAGTGTATTGAATACAGATGTTTGAGTAAAGAGAGAGAGAGGCTGTGCGCCAACCTATCGGCCAATAGAAGTTGAATCAATCATTGAAATGAATCAGTTCAAAAGAGTTATTTAAATGAGACATCACTAATGTAAAGCAGGATGATCTACAGTAAGAAACTTAATTATTTATTAGCATATTTCTGACTTCAATCCTTTCTGAAATAAATTCAGAATGCAGTATATTATAAAGTAACACGTTTTCAGTAAGTTTGTTTTCTTAATGCATTTGTAATAAATGGATTACTGATCATATTGGCAGTATAGAACCAGTTTATTGCTCATGCAATGTGTCTGAGTCCAAACATTTAGAAATGTCTTATAAATTCTTTTTTAAGGTTTGATGCTCATAGCTTGGCTTCATCTGTAGTCTGACGGATTTGAACACTGTGTTTCCTCGATGGTCCACAAGGAGCTGTGAAAGTGTAAATTGTCATGTGTCTGCTGGGATAAAGATGTTAGTAATTGACAGACAGTGTTATTTGTGTTCAGAAATGTTGTCTGATCTGAAACCCTTTCATTGTGAATACAGCAGGAGTTGTATATTATGTGCATGTGTAATATAACATGTCCTCCAGTGAATTAGGTTATGCTCATTATGCTGTATGCCTGAGGACAGTAGCCACGTTTTATCTTCATCATAAATTTATATGGATAATATGTTAAAAAAGAATTTCTAAAATGATTTGGGTGATATTCCAGACTACACAAGAGACGTGAGAGAAAGAAATTGTGACCTTGTTTAGAAAGCAGAAGAGGTCGCTTGGGATGTTTGTTTGTGATGGCAGGGCGAAATGTGACACGTGTTGCATTTTTAATGTTTGGCTTTTTTGTTAAAACCGCCTCAGAGAAGCAGGTCAGGAGGTGAAGCGTGATGAACTCCTACTCCTCTTTCACTTCTTCTCTCTTTCTTAAGATTTTAGAAGGTACTTTTTCCTTTCAATTAAAAAAAGGACAATGATTATAATAAGTCATGTTGTATACAATTTTTTGAATAATAATAAACTGAGCAGTTCTAATAGGTTCCTCAGGCAATAATAATACAAATATTGGTTTATTTCCCCAGTTGAGATATACAAAATGTACTAATTAATTTGTATTTGACAGTCAAGATAAGTCAATGTATTGTAATATAATTTATATACTATTTAATAATATTTTGAATTATCTTTTTTCAGTTTTCAGTTTTAATTTGTGTTTTAGTAAGTTGATTTTGTGCTTTTGTCTATATATATATATATTTAAAATTTTAGTAATTGTAGTACTTTTGATCAATTTGACGAATCCCTATTGAATATTAAATTATTGCGAGGGAACTTTTAAGAACAATTCAATATTTTATTAAACGTATCAGTGTTTTGATCCAAATGAATCAGAGTTTTCAAATTCCTGGTCCTGTGTTCATTGTTCTTGTGCTCAGACTGTTTTTTCTAACTGTATTCTGTTACAATTTTGTATTCTTCAGCCTGTGTGTCTCGTGATAGAGATGTGTGTGTCAGACTGAAACGCAGAGCAACACTCAGCAAAGACTTTGATGCTCAATTGATCCTGACAGGCTTGAGTCATGAGCACCTACAGGGAAGGAGACAGAGAGTGAAAAGACATGGAGAGAGACTACAGACATGAGAGAGGACAGATGGGACAGTGTGTGTGCATGCATGCATGTGTGTGCGTACGAAACCTTACGAAAGTACAATAAGTCGTAGGAAAGTACTGAAGGACGAAGAAAGCAAATTAGGTCATTTTATATTATATAAGTGACAATAAAGACTTGTACATTGCTATAAAATGAATCCTGAAAAAAAGGACCCATGGTTTCAACAAAAATAAATGTTTCTTGAGCATCAAATGATTTCTGAAGGAGACGCTGAAGACTGGAGTAATGATGCTGAAAATGCTAAATGCTTTTGTCATCACTGCAATAAATTACATTATAAAATTAATTTTTTTACATAGAAAACGGAAAAAAAAGTTCACAATATTTCTATTTTTGATCAAATGAATGCAGCCTGGGTGAGGACTTCTTTTAAAAAAAATGATTAAAGAATATAAGAGAAACGTAGTATAAGATGCAAAAATGTGTCGAATCATTTCCTGTTTTAGCCGTTACTGTTTGAGAAAATGTGGCTAGAGCCTCCATCACAAGACCTTTGTGTAATTATATGTGTGCTTTTCAGGCAACAATTTGTGCAAATAATGAAACTTTAATGAATCGGAGCAACAAAGTGTGGGTCAGGTTTTGCATTTAGCATGGTAAAATGACACAAATCCTATATTGTGGGTCCACAAGGAAACCCATAAAGGAGCTAAATAATGTCTTAATGGCAATCTAAAAATGCAACAAAGTTTCTGTAAGGGTGATATTTAGGGTTAGAGAAGAGAAAATAGAAAATATCACTAGCTCAGTTTAATAAAAACAACAGAAGTCCCGTCATAAATACACATGTTTGTGTGTAGGCGTATCACTTATGTGTTTGCATGCATGCTGATCCCTGCTGTATGTTTGTCTGCAGGGGGTCTGCAATCCTGCATGTAAAGATCTGCACAACAGAGGGGCGTTAATTAATGAGGCGGGGCCTTTCAAATCACAGAGGCAGCCACGGCAGGAGGCCACTTTATAGGAACACATATGGACAGCAGCTGAAGGAAGAGACGAGAGCACACTGGCGCTACTGTACATGTGGTGGACTCACCCTTTAGCAGCAGTGGAGTGAAGGGGATGAGGGGAGCTCTCAGGCTTGCTAGAAGGTCTCGGTAGGACTTGTGGTTCCTCGAAGGGTCCTGTGGCAAAAATAAACAACATCATCATTACAAATACTGTCAAATAATGTCACACCAGCATTCAGAGTGGCGAAATAATGTGTTGACTTCATTCAAGTGCATTCAAGTGCTGACTTAGAAATAAAGTATTTATTTAAAGTCATACAAGTATTTATTTTATTATAAGTACCGAGTAGAAAACAAGGATGCAAACAGTATCAAAATTGACAGTAAAGTTTTGTACATTTCAACACATTTTGGTAACACTAGCCTTTATGTATAGTGCATTATAAAAGTATTCATAATGTATGTTTTAATGTATTATATCTTTTCATAAATAATTGTAACCAAAGTTCAAATGCATTATAAAATGTGCAGATTCATCGTTACAGCTGAAATTGGTTGTTTGTCTTGTGTTTTAATGCATTTTACTTTGTAAAGGTGTGTTAAATGAATAGACAAGTATTATAATGGCATAATTAACTAGGCATAATTAATGCTTTTAAAAATACTTTTATAATGACTTGTAATAAAGTGTTACCAACATTTATATTTCAAATAAATGCTGTTCTTATAGTTATTTTCTATTCATCAAAGAGTCCTAACAAAATGTATTACAGTTTCCACACAAGCCTTTCAATTTGATAATAATAAGAAATATTTATTGAGCAGCAAATCGTCCTATTAGAATAATTTTTGAAGGGTCATGTGACACTGAAGACTGGAGTAATGATGCTGATATTTCAGCTTTGATCACAAGAATAAATTACATTTAAAAGAGCTTTTTTTAAATATTGTAAGAATATTTTACAATACTAATGGTTTTACTGAGAAGTCAATGAGAAACATTTGAGCTCTAAATTTTGATCTTTGCAAATCTGGGCACAGTTCAAGACATTATTAAGATCTGTTCTGAAACTCTAGAGGACTCTTTTTTCCCCCAAGAGAAAGCAGGAGACCGAAGCAAAAGTCAATGTTTGCTCTCCATTTAATCTCATTGCTGACTAGGAGAGACAATTGAGATATTAAAGACATTGCATTTGTGATTTTTCTTCGCTTACCGCAAGGCTCTCAAACTGCTGAAACTGCTTCCGGAACTTTCCTGGCAAACCCTGCCAAAACACACATACATATGCAATTAGTAACCAACACATTTCATTTGGCAATTGGATCTCTATTGGGAATCGGATGGATGAAAACCAACACATATGAAACACATAAGCCACAAAAAAAATAAATAAATAAATAAAAATTAACGCATGATCAAGGACAGTGGACATGGAAGTATTTCCTTCAGAACGGCAGAAGCTAATTCAGTTCCGTTGCCATGGTAACTGTTAATAGCCTCCTGCCAAGAATAACACTCAGTGGTTCTTGGGAACGAGAGTAGGCAGAGGTGCTAAGAGACTGTGTGTGAGTGTGAGAGAGAGAAAGAGAAGTGAAAAAGAAAGCGAGAGATTGACAAACAAATGCACTCACTTCCCAGGTCAGACGTAGGCGGCTGACTGCAGGATTGTCCAGTCCCAGAACCAGCGCCAGGAACGACAGCAGATCCTGCTGCTGTTTACATCTAAAACACACAAAGTAGCACTGATTACATGCACACGTACCTGAGAAAGAGTGGGGAAGTGTTGTTATTGTTATCTAAATCTAAAGCTGTTCAAAATCAGATTTAGTATTCAGATAGTCAGATCAGATAGTATTAAAAATGATTAAACTGGCTAAAACTGACAAAAAAAAAGTTGAAACGATGTAGAAGTGGTAAACCATAAAAAAGGGTATTAATAATGACAAAGCACATAACAAAATTACTAAAACTTTTTTAATTTTATCCAAAATATTAATAAGGACTTTAATAGTAAATAGAAAATCCTTAAATACCACTAGAATATACTTGAATAAAAAGCAAGTCCACTTCAGGGAAATTTTATTTCACCAAAAACATATTAATTTAATTTTTAGCATCTTTCTGAACCCTTAAAATTAAGCAGATGTTTATTTGCTACTGCACCTTTAAGACTATATCCAAATTAAACTCTGCTACGATTGGCTAACCTCTTTGTATGTGCAATCACTGCTTGCGCCCCCTTCAAGTTGCTGAATACTGAGCAGGTGCTGATATATGTGGGTGGTCACATGTTAACATGTTCACGGTTCTTACGATTTCTGAATAATTCATTTTTGACACCTTCACAAGCGGATTTAGCTTGTACTCTGCACAAACGCATATACACTCACAAGGCTGCAATCTTTATGAACTTTCGCAGTAGCTGTATCCTCTTTGGAAGCGACTGGCACTGCAGGATCTCTGTGGCGACCCAGTGCTGCACCTCGCTGCATCGCTGCAGGATCAGCTCCAGGTTAAGGGGGCGCCAGCGAGCCTGTTCCCCGTGGAACACGTAACACACAAACTCCACCTGTTCAAACAACAGCAACAGAAATCAAACCAGAACGGGAACTAAGACACTGGGAAACATTGCATAACGTGCCATAAAGTTTTGTTGTTTTTGCATGAACTTTGCTATGCGACTAGCCTTGAACTTAAAGACAGTTTCCTAAGGCACACTTTTGATTGCAATGGAAAACTACAGAGTGCGCATTGTAGCTCTCTAGACGAGCCTTGATCAGACATTGTAGTAACCCAGCCTGTAGGAATAGAAGTAATATACCCATTAAAAATATGCGTACTGACAAATAACGATATATTGTTGACCATTTTAGTTGACCAGTGTTCTTTCAGAATTATTTATTAATTATTATAGCATTTATTGATACTTTAAAAATATTTTAAATTTCTTTTAATACAAATATTTATTTTAATAAAAAATCTTTGAAAAATATTAATAATTTATTATTTTTATATTTTCATTTTTTTATGAGCTTTTGTCATTTTTATTAGTTTTTGTTTTATATATTGCTATATAGCTTTAACTTTGATTTTAGTACTTCAACTAAAACAAAATTTCGAATTTTCAAGTTTTTGTTTAAGTTTAACTTTTGGTCAAGGTTAAGTTTATCTAAAATTTATATATTTTTTTACATTTCAGCTTTATTTCAACTCCCGAAAAAAAAAAAAAAAACATTTTTAATAGTTTTATTTTTTTAGGCAACAATAACAACACTGTTTTAGAAATTTTACAACCTCTAAAATCTGAAAATCTTAGACTCAGGATCACATTTATTTGTGCAAAAACCTAAAAAGTAAATAAATAAATGTCACTAATTTAAAAATGACTAATTAATTGTAGCTCAACTGGATGAGCATTATACTGGAAAAAAAAGAGTTGTGTGTCTGATTTACACATTCAAATATAATTTACCTTGAATGTAAGTACTGCACTGTAAGTTGCTTTGGATAAAAGCCACTGCTATGCACAATATTAACCAGTTTAATGCACAGGACACAAGGAATTTGA
Source organism: Cyprinella venusta (assembly GCA_038021265.1). Classification (NCBI taxonomy): domain Eukaryota; kingdom Metazoa; phylum Chordata; class Actinopteri; order Cypriniformes; family Leuciscidae; genus Cyprinella; species Cyprinella venusta. Next base: position 41,167,021 of record CM075863.1, read on the forward strand.
CCAATAAAATAGCTGGGAGCATGAAATATTTTGATATTATTATGTACACAATGCAATGCAATAGCTGTCTGCAGGACTGTCAGTGTGTTGTGAATGCTGTAGTGTCCTGACCTCGTGCACACAGCTGAAGAGTTCCCAGTCGAACACCACCAGCTGATTGGCCACCTCCTCTGCACTCATGTCATGGAGTTTGCTGTCGCCTGGTGACCAGTGGATCTCCTCAGGGAGAGGTATCTGCCCAACAAAGAAATGTGGATGAGAACCAGACTCACCAAAAGACACTGAGGGGGACAAGTCAATATGGGTTTTTAATAACATCATACATTTAGTGCCCCCAAGCCTTGAATATTTGCTGACATCCTTTTGTTTCTAAGTGCATTTTCTCTCACACAGCAAAGCTGAAATACAAAGTTCTGTCATGAAACTCTAGATGGTGCAGGCTAATCCTTAAAGGAGTAGTTAAAAAAACTTTTATGTTAAAAAAACTTTTGCTGATAATTTACTCACCTCCATGTCATCCAAGATGTCCATGTCTTTCTTTCTTCAGTCGAAAAGAAATTAAGGTTTTTGATGAAAACATTCCAGGATTTTCTCCATATAATGGACTTCGATGGGAACCAAAAGGTTCAAGGTCCAAATAAGAGTTTCAAATGCTTTAAACGACACCAGACGATGAATAAGGGTCATTCTCCATTATATGTAGAAAATCCAGGAATGTTTTCATCAAAAACCTTAATTTCTTTTCGATTGGAGAAAGAAAGACGTTGAAATAAGGTTTTATGTGTCTTAGCTTAACATCAGCCTGCCCAGGGACTACGGGTGAAAATTAGCTCTTGAGCTAAAACCCGGTACAATGCATCTTTTCCTTTGAGTTTAATGTTTATTGTACGCTGTCCCTGTTTCTCTAAATAAATAAATAAATAAAAAGACATTTTGGATGACATGGGGGTGAGTAAATTATCAGCAAAAGTTTTATTAAAAGTGAACTACTCCTTTAACTCAATCTGCTTGCAATCACATTATTCTTTATTAGGTGCAGCTGATTGGTTCCTGCTGTATCAGTAGCCAATCAGCTCGCGGCTCAACCGTTAAATACTTGGTTAGCATTTGCCTTAGCAGTGCAGTGTGTTTCCAGAAACCCTACACCTTCCCCAGCTCCACCTGTATAGATCTGCTACGGCTAATTCATGCAAGCTATATTGAACAGCAGCAGCATGTCTTCTTTGTTCACAGCAGCTTGTTGTGTATGTGGGGCATTACCAGATACCAAAATCCTGGGGCAGTACCAAATCCTGTACTTGCTCTACAGCAGCAACAGTGCAGCAGATCTATTCACTGATCTAACACTGTCATTACTAACCTGGCCCTAGCCAGAGATGAATTTCGCTCCGCCTAGCTCCACTCATCCATCTGGAACCGATCCATTGAAATGGCGTTTCAGAAGGCTGGGCCTTATCAAAAATCCTTGCATATGATTGGATAAGCCACTTGTCTGTCATCTTTATCGACGTGCTATTTCAACCACTCACACCGAAGCCAACCCGTGACGCTGATGAGAGCGACGCAGGAAAAAACAAAACAGAACAGCCGACATTCTCTGATGTTCCGTTCTCTGATGTTCTTTTAATGAAACAATATTAGGTAGATTGGACAGCACGGATGAAATAGCAGCATCAATGTTAACGCTTGCTTCCTCGATGCGAGCCACCATTGTTGTCTGAATCAAAACAGTCTCACGGTCGCTTCTCCACTACGTCACATCTATGAAACTCCCGCCCTGCGTCCTGATTGGCTAAACCATAAAGTTGGTTGGAGAAATCACTCTCAGTGGAAGAGGTTCCAGATGGATGTGAGTGAAGCTAGGCGGAGCTAAGCAGAACGACATTCATCTGGCTAGGGCCAGGTTATGTCATTACCCATTATCATGCCAAACACTCAAAGAGTTTTCATGACAGAACTACAATTTCAGATTTTAAATCACTGTGACACTACTTTCAATTTGTGTTTGCATAAAAAGAGATTTTGATGGCAATGAAATGCTTGTAATAATTTCTAAACCACTGAATAAAGTCCTCAACACTTGTGGATAACACCTTCACTGAATATTATAATTCATAGTGTTTGACACATGATAATCATAAGTGAGCATTCCAGTGTGGGCATTAATGGTTGCTATTTATGAAGGCCGCCATGGCAACACCACTCCCCCCACCCAACGTGAATGTCTCGCCCACGGTTCTCACCAAGCTCTCGAGCTCTGAGGCCTCGCAGGCGAACAGGTGGGTGTTGACCCCCAGGGTGGTGAAAACGGCCTCGTCGCTGGGACGGAACACGGCCTTCTCTGAACAAACACAGATTAGATTGTGATGTTAAAGCAGATGATCGAAAACATTCTGAAAAATGTTGTGTCCCCAAACAGTGAATCAAGGTCTGGATCATTATAAACTTGGCCATTTTGTACACAAATGATGCTGTGTTTGAGGTTTTAGTTCAGGCTTGGTATGTTTGCATGGTGTTTATGGGTACAAACTTTAATGCTCTTACCTCCAGCTGAGGTGACAGCCACCAGTATAAGGTTGGCAGGTTGGGTGGGCTGGTCCTCACTATACTGGAGCTTCTCTTTCACCAGAGCCAAGATCTCCCCGACCCGGCATGAAAGACGGCTCCGAATGGTCACGTAAGAATGATCTGGTGTGTAAACCCTGCAGAAGACTAAACAAGGACCAAACAGTCAATCCTGCTATCCAACACAAAGTCAACAGAGATTTCAGGCAACAGAATCACACGCTTTTATAATAATAATAATAATAATAAACCATTTTATTTATTAACAGGTTATTATTTGGCAAAAATAGATTTAGGTAGCTCAATACATTTGTTCATTACATATAGATGAGATAATATATATATATATATATATATATATAAATACTATAATAATAGTAATAATAATATAATTTTTAGCATCATTACTCCAATATGAAACCTGCTCAAGAAACATTTTGAAAACAGATGGAAACCATGGGTCTTTCTTTAAGATTCTTTGATAAACAGTAAGTTCAAAACGAACAGCATTTATAGAATAAAGATAATAGAGATCTTTTGTAATGTCCATACCGTCTTGTATATATATATTTCAGACTTTCCAGATAGCAGCATCACCCATTTTACCACGAGTTAAATGAAACATCCAAAACTTTGAATAGTATTAAGTAAGTACAGTAATGACATCCTCTCCATTCGCCAGTCACAGCTCAGACAAAAGCAGAAACTGGGTCACTAGAGGCTTCAGGGTAGCAGCGTTTTGTACTGTCAGATTGCCTATTGATTAAGGTCTGGGAAATCACTTAGCTTGGCTTGAGCCACTGGCCCGACAAAGAGTCCCATTCCATCAGATGAGCTCATTGCATCTATAAAACTTGGCAGACACTACCCCCCTTGACCCGATTTGTCATCCTGGTTTGAATGAAGTGGAAGCAGACTGGCACTTTTACAGAAAAGGATGAATACGATGATTCACTAACGGTATTCTCAGGGGCGTTATTGCACAGCTAAGCAAACGCAAAGTTAATAAACTGTGGTCAGTCTGTGCAATATTTATGCATTCTATTAAAACGTACTCTCGTCTGAGCCACGGAAAGCCTCTCGGGGCTGCAGGCAGGCGTCGATACGTCTGAAGTGTCGGAAGAGCGGGCGGACTTGCTTCTTGCGACTTTCCTTGTCTTCCTCGGCTCTGTCGGATATGGGGGAAAAACAAGTCAGGTAGCTATTCAAGTGTAAATAACTAAATAAGTTATTTGTCTATAGAAGACAAATATCAACCTAAAATTAGTTTGGTAATGGCATCAGGGATGGAAAATGCTCTATGCATGGGCAAGATATTTGAGGACCAGTCATGGCAGGCTCTTAAACTATTTGTTATGACTGGACTGCAAGAAATTTTAAACTCCAATATGCCAAAACAGTGGAAATTACATTATGTTTACATGGCATCTTTATAATTTAAAGAAGCAGAAAGACCAAACATGCCATTGCCACTTTAATGTCAACCAGATAATAAATAGACATATTTTTATAAAATGGGATACAGAAATAAACTGTTTAAGGGTTTAGGAAAAGACTGCTGCCCCGTCTAGAGGCTTTTAATGACACAATCGAAATTGAACACAACACATTAAAGTATTAATCTCTGCACATTAACCCTCAATCGGTCCTTGGGGTCAAATATGACCCCAATCGACTTTTCCTTGATAAAAAAAAATGGTTTCCTTTATCTGAGTGGAATAAGATTTTGTGACTTTTCCTACATAATCTATCTATACACACACAAAAAAACTGGGCTTGATTCGGTTGTTCTGAAGGTGTGTAAAAAAAATTTTTACAAATCTGGGCTTCGGGGTCAATATGACCCCACATTGAAATGAATGGGAAATGTGAAAAAAACTAAATATTTTTTATTCATTTGTCCAAAAATATATATAAATCCATCATAAATCAGAAAATTTCCACACAGAAATGAAGGCCTACTACTAGAGCATAAATGTGATGTAGAAAAGATATGCTCACTCACTCACACACACACACACACACACAAAACACACACAAACAAACATGTATGAGTGTACTGCCACAGAGAGCATTTTTTAGAACTCACAAATGAAATCAGTCACAAATGCAGAACAAAGATATTAAAGTGTGAGACCTAATACACACACACACTCACACACACTGATTATAGTTTTACAATTTGTTTTACATGTTTTTGTAGCTTGTTATTGCTTTTTAAGTTCAGAATTTTATTGGAAAAAATGTTAGATTAGATGTTCACTCATATTGCTTTTGTTTTCATATTATTTATTTTATTTATTTCGCATTCTAACTTTAATTATTTATTTTTACATTTTTTTTCAATGAAATCAACAATGTGCAACTAAAATCTGACTCCAAGTCTTGTCCTTTAGGTGTGTCTTATGTGGCATTTAGGTGTCCTTTTTCTGTGGCACTTTGTAAAAACAGACGTTTCAAAATGCATCAAAAACTACAACAATTATACTATTTAAAAATTTTTTTATTTTAAATGTCCTTTCTTATGTTTATATATATATATATATATATAAAAAAATCATAAAATGTATTTCAAAAGTTGTGACAAAAGTAGTAGGCCACATGCAGTAAAATGAATGGCTCTCTATTGCCTTCTGCTGGTCAAAACTATTTATTTCTAAAACTGTAAAGAATTTAGTTTTATCTCTAACCAGTAGATGGCGCAATTCTACAAATAACACCTAGCTCAATATCCAGAAGCAATTTAAATTAAATTTTGATCATTATTTAAGTGATTTTTTCATAAAAAATTAAGATTTCATATGCAAGTTTATGGTGTGGTTGAGGAATTGTGTTGTAAATAGGTACAAAAGTACTTCTTATCTCCCAAAACACAGCATTAATGAATAGATGAGAAGTAAACAAAAAAAAACATATATTATTTGTATTATTAAAAATGTATAGTTTTTGTACAATTTCTCTATCAATTGTTGGGGTCATATTGACCCCAATGCCCAGATTTGTAGGAGGAAACGAAGACCATTTGAGGGTTAATTCTTCATCTGCTTCTAAAGCCCTTAATGGGCAACTACATACGCCTCATTTAATACTTTACAACTCATGATGTACGTAAACTAAGAGGCTCTGTTTCTTCATGTATTAAATGATTTCATGTTCCTCTATGATTTCTGCAGCCATTATAGCTCATAAAAAAACAAACATTTATAGCTTAAATGAATATTCCACTGTGAGGACGAAGAGGATTTGATGCTTACGGGCTGTGTAATATCTCAGTCCAGCGCTGAAGTTTCAAGACGTCTTCCACCAGCTCGGGAAAGCGACTGAGCTCCTGAACGGCGCGCAAATACAGCTCCTGAAACAAATATTTTGCATTATTATTAAAACCAGGAGTGAACAAAGAGGAAGCAACTGATGATTATGAAAAGTAAACCTCTTTATATACCAAAAATATTAAAGGGTTAGTTCACCCAAAAATGAAAATTAAGTAATTAATTACTCACCCCCAAGCTGTTCCAACCCCGTAAGACCTTAGTTCGTCTTTGGAACACAAATGAAGATATTTTTGATTAAATTTGAGAGGTGGATCACTCCTACATAGGCTCCCTAAGAGATCGAAACTTGATGGCCCAGAAAGTCATTGAAGAAAATGTTTAAATATTCCATGTGAATACAGTGGCTCAACTATAAGTTTATCAAGCGACGAGAATACTTTTTGTGCGAAAAAATAAAAACAAATATAACGACTTTAATCGACTATTCCTTTTCTTCCTTGTGGGCCTGAGACGAGAGCTCAAGAGATTTTCATGAAGCATGCGCGAGAACTGAACAAGAAATAGTAGAACGTCCTCTTCTCAGTTCTCGCGCATGCGTCAATCAAAAATATCTTCATTTGTGTTCTGAAGAGAAACGAAGGTCTTACGGGTTGGAAAAGCATGGGGGTGAGTAATTAATGACTTAATTTTCATTTTTGGGTGAACTATCCCTTTAAATTGTTTCAATATTTTAATAATAATGAAATGGCAATGTGAAAACAAAAAGTTGTAGTTTATGGTCCGAAACTGATTTGTGTGCGTTCCTCTGAGGTTTTTTACACACGTGTGCAGTACCTTTGGGAAGGTGTTGGAGCGATCTCCCTCCTCCTGCAGTAAGTCTCTGTATGTGTCCAGATAGCGGAAAGCCACAGTCAGAACTGCAAGTTTCCGCTCAGCTCCCTCCCAGCCGGGCCAGCCCTCACCCTCCTTACCCTCTGAGCTGAATCTGAGCCAGGAGTTAAGAAACAACACACTCGCGAGCCAACACATACACACCTGCGCTCACTAAATACAGTGAATACAAATCACACACATCTGAACCTGTACAGACAGGCAGACAGAAAGATAGAAATAGACAGACATATAGACAGATGGATGGATGGATGGATGGATGGATGGATGGATAGATGGATAGATGGATAGATGGATAGATGGATAGATGGATAGATGGATAGATGGATAGATGGATAGATAGATAGATAGATAGATAGATAGATAGATAGATAGATAGATAGATAGATAGATAGATAGATAGATAGATAGATAGATAATAGTAGCCTACACAATCTACAGCTGGTGATTTTCAGCACAGATCTTGTGTTGAGTGGGTTTGCGGAGTGCATGCGGATAAACACATACTCAGACAGCCGCTATCCGATCACCTGACACAGATGCCGCACTGGAAAAACAAAATCTATGCCTCTGTGGCCAGACAGCCAGAATAATTACAACCTTTGAAAAGTATTGAGGGCGATGGAACACACCCATCACACCCACACACACACACTCACATACACACACACGCTACAACATAAGCACACACGGAATGAATTTTTTCGTTACTCACACACTTACATAAGTCAAGTTGGTGAAGTAACACATAAGCATTTAAGCAAAGACACAATTTTTCAGCATGTAAAAATGACCTAAAAATCTGCAAAGACTCCCTGTCCCCAATTCTACACTCATACGCAAAAAGAAACCTGAAAGGCGGACTAAATTTAAACTGGAGTATCCTTGAGCCTCTCTGCCTATAATTAAAGAGTCCCCGACACCCTGTCTAAAATTGACACAACTATTCCCGTACATAAAAAGGCCCAAGAGGAGCTTCTCCAAATGGCATCCCAGATCTAGTAAATCTAAATCCAGAGCCGTCACCTCTGCTTGGGTGCACAAAATACAGCAGCCGTCTGAGCCGCTGGGCAGCTGCAAAAGATGAACTCTGTTCCCCTGCACGAGTCCTGGATCGCGGTTTGGAGCCCAGCCAGGCCGAGTCCGGCGGGAGTGTGTGTGTGTCAACGTGTGAAGGGCTGAAAGCACTATCAGTCCTGAATGAAAAGGAATCATCCAGCTTTCAAATCTTCTTCTTAAACCCCTTAAATGAGCCCTGACTAGTGGGAAGTGTAGGAGACGGGTCTTTTCTAAGCAGGAAGCAGACATGTTGCCACAACAAAAAGGATGGATTAGGTCAAGTCAAAGACCAGGAGAAAAAAAAGGTGTGGAAACTAGAAAGATAAATGTCTCAGGAGGAGGGAGAGGAAAGAGAAAGAGAGGAGTGGATGGTAAGGCGAGGTGGTGACGGAAGATTAGCGAGGGTCACTGATTCCCGCAGAAGATCCGCAGCAGACACGCTGCATTAGGAGCGCTGAGGCATGCAGACGGGCCTCCCCAGGAATACCTTTGTGCTCAAAGTCTGCAGACAAGCCCCTCAGACGCCATTATGGTCTGGATAGGGGGGGGGCTATGGCACCCACAGAAGGAATGTAGGTCACCAAGTAAGGGGACTTATGGAGAGAGAAAGAGAGAGAGAGAGAGGGGTGTCCTCTGCACACACACACTTATACACACTCTGCCTAAAGCAAACAAAACAAACACATTCCCCACATTGCACTCTTCTTATCTGAATTTCGGCAACCTCAATGGATGGACGGGGGCATGGGGGGGTGGGGGGGTCTATACTGCAGAGACTGATAGAGGTAGGTTAGCATTGCGGCTAATTGGTAAATCATTTTGACCCAAATCCTAAGCAGCATGTGCGACTACTCTTAGCCCCCTGCGGTAGACAGACGCTGGGATTCTCGGCTATGTTTGTTGGCTGTTTTTAGCAGATAATTCGGTTTGTTTTGGAAGTGTTTTGAAGGCTGAAAAGTGTTCAGTTTTTCTGGAGTGTAAACAAACTGATTGGAGAACATGTTGGGCACTAGCATAGCTGTCACTGCAATAATGCAATCTCAAACACAGTAACATAAACAAACAAAACGTAATAATAATAAAGTTTTAACGTTTATTGTTGCACCACGAAATTTCACCAGAAATACAATTAGTAACTAAGACGTGATTGAACTAGTTCTGGGTCGAGATGGTAACCTTTGGACTGGAAAACCATAAAGCATGGTCATGCTAGACTTTGGGTATGTGAAATGTCTTCTGATGAAAGACAACAGGTTATGATATCACACTATATTAGAGAGCTACTAAGGGGACATAATGATAGAAAAAAAATGAAATGGGAGGAGAAATTGTAATTCAATGCGTTTGTGTTTAATAAAAAAAAAACTTTAGCAAAAGTATCGCATTTACAAAGAAACTTTGCATTCGCTCGCAAAAGCACTGACTGAAATATAGTTTTTCCTCCCATATTAAAAGTTTTGCGAGTGAATGCAAAGTTTCTCAAGGGAACGCAAAACTTTTTGCGAACAAATGCCAAAAGAATTGAAAAATAATGTTGACTCCTTTGATCTTACTTTTTTTTTCCCATTACCATGTCTCTCCATACTTTAGGACTTCTGTTTTTTTTAATAATTAATCAAATACAAAGAACATAAGTATATAATCAAAATGAATTAAATTCAATATAATAACTTTTATTAAATAGTATAATCATTTTTCCGCAAGAGAAGTCAACATTGCGTTGATCCTGAAGCAAGATTCCCAATACAAATGGTAGGCTAACCCTTTTTCCTAATGCTAACGCTAACCAAAATGATTGATGAGACCATTATCCTAGCCCGCCCCCCATAAAACTAACTGGCTAATAGAAGCATTGATCCAAAGATGATGATCCAGGTCCATGTTCTAGTTTGATATATATAAATCACCTTATGATAGGGTTACAGTCAGAGTTTCAGTCAGAATTGAAGAGATTGACACTTATGGATCTGGCGAGAAGAAAGGATACTGCTGAAGTAAGACCTGCTGGAACTTGTCTGAGGCCAGGAAGATTGGGTGTGTCAGCATGAAGTCATCCAGGAGTATTTCTGCAAAGAGAGAAAGAAAAACACAACCTCATTAGTGACTTCACAACTGAACAAAATGTTCATGTTTGTGCAGACTTCGTCATAGCTGTTCGGCAGGTTGTGAACACTCGTTCAGGGAGTAGGAAGTTGAAACTGACGGCACAAGCCTTCACCTCTGCTAGCTCATCTCAAGGACATGCAGTGGGTTTGTGGGTGGAATAAATCACGGTGCTTTCTGGCCCACTTTGGATCACAGACACTCCCAAAGGCTGCAGTGATGTACTGAACAAACATGTCTGCCTCTACAATACGAGCCTGAACAGTAGCAGACGAAAGTAAAGAAGAGCGTAAAAAAAAAAAAACAGTGAAAAGGGAATCGTAAGTGAGACTTTTGAAAAAAACTGAAATGCTCAAAAAAAAAAGAATAGAAATGTGTATCATATCTTTCGATCTGGGCCGCATCTTGACAGTGAGGTTTTCGGGGACTGTATTTTGGCTGATTTGAGGACATGATGCTGATTATGTATCTGGGTTATATCAATGTGGAGCACATAAATCATTGATACCTAACTATTTAAAACGTGATCGCCTAGAGGAACGAGAAAAGAGTCAGTAGCACAAACTGAATATGTCAGTTCAGTTCAAAATGCTAAAGCGTTCGCGTGCCACGGAAAGCAATTAACACATTCCCTTTTCAGAGCAGTAGCTTAGACGCAGAATCAACTTGTATCACTGGTTCAGTGAGACGATGAGTTTAATTAAGATGAACTGTCAGTTGAATTTCTTTAGTGGAATGAATCTTCTGAACAGAACTGAACAGCTTTACCTACTAATTTGCAGGCAACAACTGATCACCGACTGGTGCAGATGTGCTTGTTTCAGCTCCTAACTGTGATTATCGAAAAATGACGCACACGTTCTCCTGCCATCACGGAGCACTCAAGGCGTTCTAATGTGCATATTAGAAACATGCTCAGACCTGCATACTTCACACCTCTGTGCATGTTTTTGTGAAGTCGCACCTCTTTTGAGAGTCACAGGTGAGGCATAATGAAAGCATGGGGAAGATAAGGTCACATGCACACCTCTCTCTCTATATATATATGTGTGTGTGTGTGTGTGCAAGTTAAAAGGTGGGCATGCGAGTTAGTTCCCTTCCACATCTTTGGAGCTGCAGATCTCTTGCGGTTGCCACGGCAACGCTGACTTTAGAGGCTGCATGTTGAGTAAGGAGGAAATAAAATAGATGAGAGAGCGAGACACAGACAGATGTACGCATACAGACTGATGCAAAAATAATCAAGGTAAAACCCACAGAAAAAGCAAATGGGATGCAAAGCCAGAAACGACGGCAAGGCAGTCAGGTGAGGCGAGTTAGTGAGGAAAAACAGGAACGGAATGACTGGAGGGGGAGTCAACTGGGTTAATTACCACCTCTGATAGCTGCAACCGAACCGAACAGAAGACACGCGACGGACAACCTCTACTGAAGTCGATGAGGAATTTATGAGGTGTTGTGTCAGAGGATATTAAATGGTGATATTTTAGTCACCATATGAGCGTGTGCAATCGTGAGGGCTGACGGGAACACTTCTGGCCCCCCTCTGGTCAGATGTATGTAAGCATTACTTTCTAGGGCAAAGACCATCTCTCTTCATTAGAATTTGTCATGGCTGTTGAGATTACATTAGGTTGGGAGTTTATAATTCTCGATAACTTGTACTGCAGCCCTAATTGAGCCATGTGTTATGTCAGTGTGTGGGTCTGTTTGCCTCCCTCAGGCATATAATGCTTAGCAGAGAGCATCGAAACGGCTCCTGAATCACTAAATTCCTGAATCACGTGAACAATCAGAGCATCACAAGCATTTAATGGATCCAGCTGTCCTTACTGAACACTTTTAGATCCGACTTCAAATCTTTGAGCCAAGTTTAAGAGTTTTATGATAATAAAATCTTACCACATGAAGGTAAATCAAAGGAGTAATGGGAAACTGCACCTTGCGAAAGCAGAAACCACAGAAACCTGTTAAATTATTTCCAGTCATTATGACTTAACTCATAATTGCAACTTTATATCTCTCAGTTGTGACTATCTTATAAGTTTTGACTTTATATCTTATAGCTGCAACTTTATTTCTTATTATTGCGACTTTATATCTTATATATTTCAATTGTGACTTTATATCGTAAAAAAATCTAACTTTTTCTTATAATTGTGACTTTATATCTTTAAATTGTGACTTTACGTCTTACAACTGCAACTTTATATGTGAATATTTCTTATATTAAATTTTATCTCCTGTGTCCATTACCTGTTTTAGGTGGAAACAGGCTTCCATGAGAAACTGTCAAAGCAGCTTAACCGTGTAAATGTTTGATATCCACATTTAGTGGTAAATTAGTCAGTGCTGGTGTTGGCATGGAAATATAAATCAGCATGAAGATGAGGCACAGAGGACGCAAATACGACACCTATCCGCCTCGCATGCTTTTTCTCCATTTAATCCCTTCTTTCACTGACGGCCCCCACATTCTCCAGTGTTCTTTCATCCATTTTCCTCGTTCGACTCACTAGTTTACATTATGACAGAGCTAAAAGTGTAGCAAATCTCCTGCCCAGATTGGTCCAAAACACATTTCTTTAAATGACAAGAGTGGGAATAGAGTAAAATCCAACACCCACCCTGATACCCACACAAGCACATGCACCCCAAACACACACACACACACACTCATTGTCAAATATAGAAACTGCACATGTATTCTCCACAGCAGCACATGCTCTCGCACTGTGAGAACCAAACTGAGCAGATGCAGCAGGGAGTTCAGACGGACACCCATCACACGTACAGAACACCCATCGTTCAGGCAAGTGAAAATCACTCCCTTTCTTTTCATCTTAAGGTCAAGAGAAGCTACTGCCAAAAGAAAACACCATAATCCTGCTGTCTTTAGATGAAGGGAAAAGGGGAGTGTGCAACTGAAGGCCGTCTCAAAGAATTTCAGTTTCAGCAAAAACAACCTTGATGAGACTAAACTGGGATCATTTCATATGTAATATCATCAAGTTTCAGAAGAGTTCTCATTCTCAACCATATTTTAAACTCTGCTCACAATTTCCAAGATACCAAGTTTGCAATCAAAAGTCAGTGAAAAGTCACTTTTCAATCAATCAATTATTCCAAACTTTTATTAAATACTCAGGGTCCAATTTTTAAAACACACCCAACATATACAACAAATACGTTTCTAATGTTTTTGTGTCTAAGAATAAATAAATATAAATAAAATGCATATAAATAACATTTCTAAGCTATTTTCTGTGAATTTGCAAGACTTCCAGTTCATTAGTCACTATATAGGTTAATAACAAAGTGCAGAAAATGATAGTGCACTACAAATCAGTGTATTTTTCATTACAATAATACTAGTTTGCAATATCAAGTAGGATAACAGACTGTTTTTGTTCAGCTAAATGAACTGGACACCTGAAGCCTCACACATTCAAGTTACAAATGGCCGAACCTACTCTTAATTTTAAAATATGATAGAGAGAGTATCATATTAATGCCTTTATATACTTTGTAAATTTCATTAAAAAAGCGTTTCAAAAATTATAATTGGTCGAACCCTAGGAAGACTGCCAGGGGTTTCGGACCCCCAGCTGCTTTTTAACAATTGACGTAATACTTAAATGAAGCATAACTAAAAACTCATCTAGGTTGAAAGAGCAACATTTGAGCAATTTCCTTTTCCTCTGTGTCTATATATAAATGTTTTAGGCATGGGGACACCTCAAGGTTAGGAGTCACGGAAGTTCAGGCTCAATAAACCTCAGTCGGTAAAAAAAAGGGCTAAGAATCCAAGCTGCACGGATGTGGTCAATCTATAGACTGTAATCAGCTGTAGATCGGAGATTGGGATTTCAGGAGAGCGTAATGGAGAGGGCCAGGGTGGCGTTACATAAACCATGATAGACATTCCGTTACCATGGAGGCCTTATCACATCTAAAACCCCCACTACCCACGCATGCTCTCCTTTCTCTTCCTCGCGCCGTCTTTTCTTCATTTCTCCCTCGCTCACGTTGGTGCCTTTTGGCATGACGCACCGTGTGTGTGCATTGGTGTGTGTTTTGAAGGTCTCTGTTCATTCTCTGAGGCTGTATGCGCTTGTTCTTCGTATCTGCTCTATCTCGACCCCCCCTGCACAAAACTCTTCCATTCTGGGAGGCATTTCACCCTTCAACTCCCATCTTTTCTTTGGATCGAAACACAAAACACCATCATTCACATGCAAATCTGCTTTGGCGGGCCGCCAACTATAATACGCGAACGCCACTGGAGGACCACCGCTATTCTCAAAACAGTCCTTTGAAATGAATCCTCATGGTTAAAACTTCCCATACAGTTTGGAAGAAGGAAAGCAGGTGCAAATGAAAATACATACGCTATGAGTCTTTCAAAAGCTTACAAAAGCAAGAAAGAGTCTATGTCAAGCCACTAGTCTAGAGAAACTCGGAAAAAAAAAAAAAACAACCACCTTAAGGCCTTTAAACTAAAACAGAGCTTGCTGAATTTAGAAGCATGCCACTTTTTTTAGGTCTAACCCAGTTCAAACTGGCACCAGGAGAGATTGTTCCTAGAGCAGGACTCACAAAAAGCATTTTTAAAGCCTGCGCTCTGGTCAACCGGGAGAAATGATTTGAAACCTCTGCGACTGCTATTACATAACATGAAAATGAGATGTTTTAATAGCCGAACAACATCAGTCCAAGATGTGCCCACATGAAAGCACGACACAACTGAACTCCACAATAGCCGAGAACAGAACACCCGTGCAAACAAATCCAAACCCACAGCAGAGTTAATGGATTCATTTTGCACCCATTTGTTTGCCAAGCGTGTGCACGAACTTTGAACCCGGCCCTGAAATTATGCATTACCGCTGCAGGCAGTGTGTTGATGCTGCTGTTACTCGGGGCATTTTGCACATTTTCTTGCAACATCGAACTGAAATATGTGCAGTTTTATCACATACTTTCTTTAAAGACGGTGCGCTCTAGGGGTTTAATGGTTCTCGCCATTTCCGCAGGAACCAGGGGTGCTGAAATGGAATTTAAGATGACGAAATAAAGTCCCGTAGCCTACTTCAACATGTATTAAATTTTCCACCTTTATTCATAAAATTACTCCAAAGATTCATTCGTTTTTATATCGAATGTAGTTTGTGACTTTGAGAACTTAATATATTTCAACAGCCGATCTCGCACAGCGTGAGTGACGTGACTACGCTGGTTGAGGAGCAGCAGAGGAAAGCATTAAAGCATTCGTCAGCATTACTCATGAGCGCTAAACTACATTTGAGGATAATAATAGCTCCTGTGTAGGGAAATATACCGAGGTTTTAACATTTATTGAATCATGAGTTCTGAGTGTACTTATATAACTCTGTCCTGATTTATTTGTATGTTAATCCGTAAGTGTTGTTTGGGCTGTTTAATTTTAGGATTTTTGCTGTCGAATCACTCTCGCGTTACTTTGATGTCATACACCGATCGGACTGAACAGTGCCATTTCAAGTCAAACACACCTTAAATCTGCAGTGGTCAGGTGGTACAGTGGCCAAGTGCCGGTACTCACTATTTGATTTTAAATCGAAATCGACCGAAATTAATTCACAATCTCAAATTAAAAAATGAAATCGTCGATGCTGTCACATCCCCATGTCACGTCCGTTCATCGTGCCAAGTGGAAAAAAAAACATCAACCTCCTCTAACTCTATTGAGTTATGTTGACAACATTCGCGCTTTAAATAGCCACAGTTTGCAGACATCCCAAGTAACGCTGAAGTCGAGAAACGAATCGAATGGTGACCTTGGAATCGAAAATGTAATCGAATCGAGGATTTGGAGAATCGTGACACCTCTAGTACACACACAAAAATTAGGATATGCTACACCTCATTGCATACAAGTCAACTTCGAGTACTGCTCTTGACTGAATAACTTTTGTAACTTTAATAATAAGGATGAATCTTTATTTAATTTATACAGTGAAGATAATAGGCAATGTTCTTTTACATTTGATTACTTTATTCAATTTATATACCTGAAAACTACTGTTAGATCAACCTGAAAAACTTGACAACCTTTATTTTATTTGTACCTTGTATTTTATTCATTTTAATTTGACAGTGGTCCTTTTTTGCCTGAACACAGCTCATACTGAACCATACCGCAACCGAGATACAAACTTAATCTAGAGTAATTTGAACCGTCACACCCCAAGTGTGCACATATATTCCGACTATAATGTATATACGGTCTATAATTGTCACTACATGATTTCTGAAGGATCATGTGACACTGATGAAGTCGACAATCCAGTTTAATTAAAAATATATATATTTCCTTATGTGTGCTCATGAACAATAAAACCATTGACTAAGAAAGTAAATGTGGTGAAATTGCACTACCAGTTGCTTTTAAAAGTGATTCACACCTATATAAATAATAGATATCCTCAAGCTTAAGTTTGTAATACTGCATACGCATAAACTTCCTTGTAAAAAATATGTCACAGTTTCCCACAGGCGAAGAGAGATGAACAGACCCAGCCCATCGTCACAGCGAGAATGGCCCCAATACTTCAAAATAACATCTAACACATGTTTGATTACAATGATAAAAAGATCATCATAGCTAAAAGCTCCTTTATGGCTCTTTTTCTAAACAGTTCTGTATATAATCACCCTCCTCCACTAAAGTGAAAGAAATTCATCCCCATTACAGTACACAGAGATTAATATAACTCATTGCTACGTTTATCACTCTATGCCAGTGGTCTAAAAGCATGAATAGCTGTTTGAAGGCTCTCTATCTTCTTTGGTAAGCTGTTTCGGAAGGAGGCTTTCCGTGTGCGACTGCTTCTTGGTGGGAGTGATCACTGTGTGCTAATCACATCCTTCTCTCTAGCAAGCAGGAGGCTGTTTTCAGGCTGTTATTAGGGCTGTCGGTCAAGCCTCTGATCCGGGAGCTCCGGGCCATCTGTGTGTGTGTGTGTGTGTGGACGCGTGTGTTTGAGTGTGCAAACTGCGTGGTAAAAAAGAGCAACCTCTGCTGTCACTTCAAAGGGGCGTCACGTGGCGCATTTGCTATGGTTTGATTCAGGCACTGACTCGCAGTGACTGCAATGCTGTTTTTGTGATGCAGAATGAAAAGAGCGCAGAGAGAGAGAGAGAGAGAGAGAGAGAGAGAGAGAGAGAGAGAGAGAGAGAGAGAGAGAGAGAGAGAGAGAGAGAGAGCTTCAGAAGTGCCGCCTTATAATCGCTTTCAAAAATTGTGTCTACATAGCCTTAGTGTGATTTTCTCCTCTAACATCAGGGCATGAATTATGGGGGGTTTGTGAAGGGAAGTCATTTTAAATATAAGTATCTGTTTCTAAACATGGTCTTCATACAACAGTAACCACAAAGGGCAACATCACACGTTATTCAAGCACAAATTTTTGACCTTGTGGTAAATAGATGTTTGTGACCAGAAATTGTATCTGATGAGGTAACCAGAACAACAGGCTACTTGAGCTCTTTACTTAGGTTCGGATTGAACTTTGGATATAATATTTTATATATATATTTCTATTTCAAATAAACTCTGTTTTTAACTTTCTAATTATTAAAGTATCCTGATGATTAAGCAGCACAACTGTTTTCAACACTGATAATTATCAGAAATGTTTTTGGAGCATCAAATAATCATATTAGACGGATTTCTGAAGGATCACTGGACACTGAAGAAGTAATGAAGCTGAAATTTCAGCTTTGCATCACAGGAATAAATGGCATTTTAAAATTTAAAATTTGTTATTTAAAATTTTACAGTTTTTACTGCATCTTCATAAAATAAATGATAAAAGCCTTTTGGACGCTGTTCCCAAATTTTGAATGGTAGTAGACGATACAAATTTATAACAAAAACTTTTTAAACCATTTCAAAAGTATTTAAGAGTCGGTTAACATTTGTCTTATTCTACTACAATTTAGCTTCTGCTCATCTGATTTCTGATATAAATACCAAGAAAGATGCATTCAAGGTTATTGTATTCTAACACTTGCTTTCCACTTAACCCACAGTTCCAGCCGCCCTCCATTTGCCTCATCCTCTTCACCTCCACCTGATCTGAAAGCAGCAGTTGCCATGTGAACAGGTGCTGAGTCTGAGAGAGGCTCCTTCTTCACATTGGAGCATATTTTCTATTGACTATATATGTATATATATATATAGGCCCAATTCTAAGGCAGCACTACTTGTTTGCCGGCAATCCCAGAATGCACTGTACCGAGCAAAAGAGGGAAAAAAAAAATAATCCAAGATGGCGGATTCCAAATATATTCCAACACCGCAAAGCACTGATAAAAATAATTAAGTAAAATTTAAAAGAACTATTTTTCCTGTAGCTCAGAGTATGAGCACTACAACAAAGTCATGGGTTTAATCCACTTTTGCATCTGGCAAATGGATAAATACAACAATTTTGTTAAGCTTATTCAAGAATTGCATTATTAGTTAATCCCAAACTCTACTGGAATCGCTATTTGCAAAGTGAGTGTCGAGTTGTTGCAGTTATTTTCTAAGTTGCCTATATGCAGGAACAGTACAAATGAGTCACAAATATCACACAAACACTTGAATATACCCTGTATATTGGCACCCACTCCACGCATTAATATTGCAGCACTAACATACATCAAAATGCATATTCAAAAGGCACAGTCGAGGTGGACACCGTAGATGCTTTCAGCAGAGTGGGCATAACCATTAAGGATCAAGGAGAAGGGGGGCGAGAGGGTGACAACCACACAGAAAGAGAGAGATGTCTCGCTTTTCCTCACGATGTTATGTAAAGCCCTGCAATGGGAGGCCAGTGAGTGGGCAGTCATTCCACTCTAATCCCTCACTCTTTTCAAAAGAAAAAAATGCTAGCATTCCTCCTACACAAACACACTCTCTCCGATTGCACTTCTTTCTCTCCCCTCCTTGCATTTATTTCTTTCTCCACACTTGCTCACTTGCAGAAGATTCTTTAAAACACCCTCAAGACAGTTTCGGCCCACAGGAAAGCAGCACATGGAGACTGGTGTGGTCCTTGTACAACCAGAGACTGTCTACACCTCTAATTACCTTCATCAACGTCTGATGATAGTTGCTGCAGAAATCTTTGGGCATATGACTACAGAAGTTTATCTGAGCTGTGAATGCCATCACTCTGTAACCACAGGAAAATTACATCATGACAATGCTGATTGGCACCACAAGAAACACACAGTCCCAAACCTTTACTATAGCAAAAGTCTTGACATGTGATATACTTTAATAGTATGGCTAGTATAGCACGAACAAGTTTTCATAAATACTGGAAACTAATGACACTCGGTTTTCGTTTGCATACCGGATGACCAAAAACTAATTGTGAAACTTTAGCAGTATTTGATCAAACTAAATAATTAAGTCCCTTTTTAATAATATATGTAAAGGGCAATTGTTACATTGCATTTGTCACTAATAAAAAGCCTGTGAAAAGACATTAAAAACCCTTTTTGCATTTTTAAATGTATTTATTTATTATTATTTATTATTCCCATTCATATTGAAGAGCCATATATATATATATATATATATATAAGTATGGTGTATATATAAGTATGGTATATATAGGAAGAAAAAATGTACTCAAAGATCAACCAAACAGTATTGCTGACTCATACAAAATGATTTTCGCAATGATTTCAGTAAAACAATTAAGCTTGAGCCACTCCCCTCCCTCGACATGTAAGACTGGATGACATTTTCACAAAATTGGCAACTAACGAATCATATGGCCGTTGCACTGCTCTTGCTCTGCCCTCTGGGACTTTGTCCTGACACGCCAACCAACAGAACTACTTTTGCCTAGGGCTCACAACTGGAAGGGTTACAGGTAAACAAAGTTATGTAATGATCTACTCGCTAATCTTGGTTCGATGAGCCCTACCAAATCACTCCAATACACACTACCAGTTATTGCACACACTCATGAGGTGTCCATACACATTCCAGAGATAAAGCGGTTTCATGGGTGTGTTGTGTTGTCTTAGAACAGAGCTAAATATGGTTTCAGGGAATTCTGGATTCCACATATAAAACTCAAGAGATAAAGGTACATACATACACAGTAGTTTACCAGAAATGTATAAACATATACAAAGTGCATCTGTCTACAGTTACTCGTTCGGTCAACAGCTGGGCTGTGTGTCTTCTTAACGCTGATGACTTGACTGCATGCAGTGTCTTATTTCAGTGTGCTACCTCTTGACCCTGGATCAGTGGACTTCCCTCAGTCCATAATCCACAGTCACTCTACGGACAACGACAGTAGATGAGACAAACTGCAAACCCATTGTTGGCTAATCCAGGATTAGTGGCACATTTTCAAAAAAATTCCCGGGCCTCGATAATGACAAATTGTAGAGAAAATGTCAGTCTTACCAAGAGCAAAGGCATCCCAATTTACATGAGAAAGAAGTAAAACAGGTTGAGAATAAGACCAACTGTCTCACTATGTGACATAATCTGTTCTATATAGAGCGGAGGTTCAAGATAAATTGTATTAAATCACCTCCAGCCGTCAAGCACACTACACGGATGAAAGTTTAGGTCATGGCATCATTTTAGAGGTTAGCAAGAGACAGAATGTGTTTTGAAAAGAAATTATTAAATTGAATGAACTTTTGATTTTGAATGATTAATGTAAAGTTTCAAGTCACAATTTTCAGTCGGTTTAAGCTTAAAGACTTCAAAAGAAACAAAAATGAAGATATTTTAAATCAAATTTAAAAGAGAGATTTGTTTAAAATAATGAAGCCTAAATTCAATCAGTTCATCATATAAAGCGATCGTGTCTCTTCAGAAAATTTTGACTAAAGCGCTCAATCAATATGGATTAGTTTTACGATCTTTAAACTTTTTGAAGCATCAAATTGGTAGTTGCACAGACTGACAACGGAGGGACAGAAATCTCTCAGATTTCATTAAAAACATCTTCATTTGTGTTTTGAAGATGAGCGAAAGTCTTACAGGTTTGGAACGACATGATGGTGAGTAATTGATGGCAGAATTTTAATTTTTCGGGTGAACTATCGTTTTAAACATACAATCTACCTCAGGCACATAAACCTTTCCTCGTCTTTCTATACTGTTCAAAACAGTGGAATGAAAAATAACAAAACTAGCCAATCCGTCGTCATAATTTACAGTCTAAGGGACATTTTATTAGTCACCATACATCCTATAAACGCATTGAACCATGGCAAACAGCCCGTCTGCATATTGATTTCACATCAAGCATAATTCTCTCTTTATGCACCGGCATACTCTAGAAATCCCTGCAGTTTCCATGGTTACCACACAAAAACACTCTATTGCACATGTGCGTGCAAACTGCTGCACTTTGGCTGCAAAGCATCACTGCTAATAAATGTGTGGGAGAGCCATTCTTCATAAAAGTCCTGGAACTTACAGGAACAGGTAACATGTATGCACTTGTTACAGACAACCCATTCCCATCACAACTCAACACAATTCGTCATTTCCCTGTAAAAAGTCCTTTGTCTGAGACCAAAAAAGAAATCCCCTCACTTCACACATGCATGAATTGATTGGCTGGTGGTGTTTTCTACATACAGGTGCTCAGTGATGATGTATGTGGGTGTCAGGTGTGGGTGGTAGCTGCTTGTGCGATCATGAAACATCCATAACACCAATTTGAGGAAAAACACACAGGAAAGCACCATGGAAACATTTAACAATTTCTTTCGATTGTCATGAGCTTCCCCACAGCCGAGGAAATGCCCTAGCACCACACCTACTTAGGCTATTCCCCAGACAGTTCCTCATTTAGTGAGGATCTGTTATTGACAAATGTGAAAGCACTTTGTTTTATGACATCACTCTCTGTGACCTTTTGATGTGACCTTTTAAATGTTGCCAGTGCTCAACATAATCTCAAGTTTTATGACTAGACTGCTTTCCTAAAATATGGTGGTCCACTGTCACGCCACATCTCTGTGAAATAGAGTTGCCCAGTCTAAAAAAATGTCCTCGTTTACCCAAATTAATATGGCACATACTCATTAATACAACCGTTTACAGAAGCGCCCCAAATACTGTCTTTATGATCAAATTATTCCCGCAATAGCAGTGAATAACAAATGTAATCATAGAGAGATAGCGAGCGACTAAAGTAAATAACAGAATGGCTACTGCACTATATGAGGTAACTGACATAGTTGTCGAATTCTGGGTTGTTTTAACCCATATTTTGGGTCAAATATGGACAAACTCAGCCATTGGGTTACATTTTTAAATAACATTTTAACCCAATGTGTGAGTTTGTCCATATTTGACCCAAAATTGGGTTAAAACAACCCAGCATTTTTAGAGTGTAATTTACACAGCACAGGTTTTCCCGAAAATGCACTCGAGGCACAAAAATTTAAGGGAGCCAGTTTGGTTATATTAATCTAAACCATACGGTCTGGTTCTATCCTGGTACAACACAACCAATTTTCATGATTTAATCAATTCCTGTTAAAATTAAGTCCTACCCTACAAATTTACTCAGAAATATATCATACACTGTAAAAAAAATATTTTCATGATTTGTAATCACATTTTTTTCTTTTGTCAAATCAGCTTAGATAATTTATGTAGTTCAGATAACATAATATTTTGAGTTTCTGGTGAATAAATTAATCTCCTTCATTGTATTAACTCAATTTTTCCATTTCCGTGAACTTAAAATTTTAAGGCAACCAGGTTACTTATTTTTTTTAAGTTAACCCAACAATATTTTTTACAGTAGCAAATTCTCTTTCATGTTGATTTTTTCATCTGTTTAAATTAATTATGTTGTCTTAAACATAAAATTCTCATGGAATGACACAAAAAGAAAAAAAATATTTATATATATTTGGAAAAATTGCAAGATGACAAAACAATTTAAACCTAATATAGGCCTACAAAGGTTATTGATAGACATGACAAAACCCCCAACAATTTAAACTTCTTGTATAAAAGTTATTGAGGAGCTCAATATCGGAGTGCGATGCGATCATGCCAATTTATTTGACAATTAATTTTCATAAACAAACAATGTTATTGTTTATTCTCCTTATTGTGCCTGCACTATATTAATAAATCCATAACCACAACGGATAAAAAATATTTGCCATTACGCGAAAATTAACATAAAGTGAAAGTGCACGATTATTGCACAACAACAAAATATCGATAAATTGATAATCGCGACAAGCCTGAGACGATTATGTATGGCTAACCCACAACAATGCAGGCGTGCATGCATAAACGGTCATCAGAGTTGTAAACAGTCTGCTCTTCAAAGATCCACCAATAATATCTGTCAACGGAGCATGAACAGTAGGAAAAGGAACTCACCTGTGCAGTTGCCGTACCGCTTTCCCGCCACACTATCCAGCAGCGCCAGTGCAAGATTGTCCGGGGTGTCCGCGGGCAGCGGGGTCCAGTTCGTGTCCAGGCTCGCCTCTGAGCTCTGCTCATCACTGGACAGCGACGGGCTCCTGATGTCCGCAGTGGCGGATGGCCAGCACGGCGCTTCTTCGGTCTCCGGGCTGAACACCTCTCTCGCCGGGCCGCTTTCGGGAGATGTCTCCCTGAAGAACGGCACCACACGGGACAGGCTGGCCCTCCGCCTGGATGCCCCTGTGCCGGTGGCCTTCTCCCCAAAACCACCCGCCCGAGTGAGTGCATTGGTCTGCTTCTTCAAGAATTTTTCAAGAGGCTTCATTCCAGCCGGCATTTTGATGACAGAAATCACAAGAAGGCCCTGGTTTGATTCTAATTAATACTCGATAATGAATACTGATGATGACCGTAGACGTGCGCGTGTAGGCTACATCATAGCTGGATAATGCTGGAACCCAACTCTGATTGGAAAATGCCTGAAGAATATCTTCCTCGCTGCGTTAAGGTGTCAAGAATTAAATACGGTCATTTTCAATGTTCATTTTACACAAATGGATGCTGAAGATCGAGTCCTTACTAGGCTAACCTCAGAATTATAATAATTAAAAAAAATCCAAACGTATCCCAGGGAAACCCGTCCTGCACTGCAGTCCTTCAGATCGAGAAGGCTATACTGTCATTGCTACTGTCAATGAAGCCTGGATCGATGAGTCAATTAGACTAATACTCAGACACACAAAAAATGAAAATAGGAGCAGGTAGCACTTAATAATGCATATGCATGTATAAATCAGTCTCTGCCAAGATGCTGGACCAATTGAATCGTTTACCGCAGCAGGTCTGAGAGAAACGGGCTTTCGTCGCCGACTCGATACTGAAGATTATTCCGTGTCTGTAGATCCCCCTGGTTCGGTGGTATATCCGTATTTATTTTTCTCTCACGGTACCGAATGTCTCTGCGTCTCTGAGTCCGCACAAATACTGCGCTCCGTCGCTCTCACGTACAGTACAGACTACACACACCCTCTCTCTCTCTCTCTCTCTCTCTCTCTCTCTCTCTCTCTCTCTCTCTCTCTCCACCCGCCTTCTCTGCAGCTGAGTGCGTGTTATTGGTGGTGTGAAGAGATATTGCTCAATTGCTTTGAATCGCAGCAATTGCAGTCACAAGCTCATATTTTTAACGCCGAAGAACTCACGTGTGCGCCAAAGGCTGAACATTTGGATAGGCTTTTACATTTTTTTCTAATCATGCATGCCAAAATGTAACATTTCCGTGGTATCTAATTATTGAACTGTTAATTCAGCGTGCACGTGGCAATTAGTATCATCCATTACCACCATTTTTATGCTATGTGTTAAAACGTTTATAATACTCCGATATTTTAATGTTAAAATGTGTCCTACTAATAAACGGTTCAAATTAACGTAAAGTACATTTTTCATTCATTTTTTTTTTGTGATAATCAAACTTACAGGTTTTTTTATTGAATTCCAGCACTTGTTACATTTTTAATAATGTAATAAATGATTACAAAAGAAATCAATATGAATACATAAAAAAAATTCTTACGGTATTGGTGACTAATAATACTATGTATTTCAACTTATATAGCCTTACTAGCTACTAGTATTCATGGTTATTTTTTCCTTATAGTGGAAAAAAAATATCCTTTAGGTTATCAAACTATTATTCACACTAAGCAAAGAAGAAGAATAAGTTAGCTGAAAGTTAGCTGTTGGCTGAAAGGTTCTTTGGAGAACCAATGGAACATTAGATTTATTTTGTGTTTCCATTAACTCTATTATAGTAGAAATAGAGTTAATAACAATAAGAACAGGGCAAAGTAAAATAAAAAAGAACATCTATTTTACTTTTGTCTATCTTTTAAAGCATAAAGATAACAGCAGCGACATTCATTAATGAAGAACCTGACTGTAAGACTAAAGTTCTGTGCTGTATCAATTACATTTGGCATGTGTCTTGTTCTCCGTAAGGTCTAGTTAGCCAGCTGTATGGTTTCAAATTGCCCAGCTGGAAAGCACAAAAGGGGTTATCTCTTTCACAACCACTTCATGAACACACACACTGCATTTAAGTGTCTTCTTCATCAAAGGCACTTATTAGTAGACACATGCCGAGACCATCAGACCTCATGCAGGCCTGCTTGGTCGAGGTACGCTCATATTGTGAGCCAATAGAGTAAGCAACTTCATCATCGGTATTAAGTTACGTTTGGCAGGCCATACATGGTGTCTTGTTCAAACGTCTGTCCGGAAACAGTATCCCAAGACACCTATGAGGGGTAAATATGGGATCCGGTGACCATCGGTGACCGCACTATGCTGGGCACTTAATTGAATAGAGAATCATTGTAAAACATGGGAATAGATACCAATTAATTTGCTTAAAAGTAAAATACTTGAAAAATTAATGAGGTCTATGTGGTTTAAACTATTATGACCTTACTTTCTTTAATAAAACTCACAAATCAAATAACATAATGCATAAAACTAATTTTTATGCTAGGCAGAAAAAAAGGTTTAACGGGTTCTATATAGAACTCTGGGTTCTTGACTCAATTTTGAAGAACCATAACAGTTCTAAATTGGCAGAAATGTCTTTAATTATTGCGTATTGTTTTCATAACAGTTTTTTTTTGACAGTCTTTTCATGTTTCCAAATTTAAACTAAATCCATAAAATTATCCCATGATGGGAATATATGAAGCGCCTGATAGCATTTAATAGAACTTTTTCTTCTAAGAGTATATGTTGTACAGCAGTAATATCTACAACATCATATTTCTGCATTTATTTTTTTCTACTGTGGAAATGGTCCCTGATCAACAGAAGAGGGAATCATCTGCCTGATAAAATGAACTCATTCAACTGTGGTTAGAGCTTCTTCCGCACGTCACATGTGCTGTCTGTGCACGGCAAAACCTCAGAATGGGAATTTCCTCCCTCTGTGACATCACACAAACAAAACATGTTCAAGTTAGCCTGGGTGTAATGCACCTCAGATACATCCTATATGATCCAGTTGAATTTTAAGCATTGTGTGTGTGACTTCACTTAGCCATGTCTGCAAGCTCAAAACTGCAGGCGGGAAAACGTATAAATTTAGCTCTGCGTCAGTAGAGGTCCTCATTGTCACCATGGAAATGAGAGTGAAACCATGCCGCAGAGAGGTGGAAATCACACATCGGGTGAACCACTGCAGTCATCTGCTGGTCACAGATCACACTCACTCTCTCCACCGTTATAAGCTTAGTGGCTTCCCCCATTTATCTCACGGCAGGTCGTCCCTCATTTTATCCCACATCTACCTCTGTGGTTTCTGTGGTCCCTTGATGCATAGCCATGCATTAGGGCCGTGGTCAGATGTGGATGTGTGTGAGACAACAGAATGACAGTCAAGTGTTTGTCATACCATTTAGTCATATGACCTTCTCTGAGGATGACTGACATGATGTCAACATGCAGTCTGTGACTTCATCACAAGAACCCCCATAACACCATTAGACTTGCTATCAAACTGCTGTAAATGGCTGCATAATGTTTTCTGCTCTCTCAACAACAGAATTTAAGGGGTAATGAACCCATAAATAAATTCACTCTAAAGCCAGATGAGGTCCTGCAACTGGGAATGACTGTTTTTGAAATTAACAGCTAACAATAATTAACCGTATTATCAGCTACAGTACAAAATTTTAATTGAAACGCTATATGCTCTAACACAAAAACAGTAACACACCCTATAGTTACGGTATGATGCTGGCAAGTTAGCTGCCAGTAGTTTAACGTTTTTTTTTACAGGATAATTTATATATAAAAAATTTATTATTTTTTATATAAAAAATTATATATATATAGTATATTGAAAACAAATGTATATATATATATATATTGAAAACAAATGTGTGTGTGTATATATATATATACACACACACACACACACAATCATACACTAAATCTATTTTAAGCATACATACTAGAATACTATATTAAAAGTCTGATCTTTAAAAAGTATACAAAATAGATCACATATTTAATGTTCTATTTAAAATATAATAAAAATAATAATACAACTAAAATTATTATAATTAAAAAATAATACAATTAAATGTATTTACAAATTATATATACAGGAGTATTGTGTATAATAGATAGAGAAAAGCAAGAGAGAGAGAGTGTGTGCCTGTGTACACTATAGCTTATTTATGTATAAGTACACATAGAACATAATGTAAAAAATTAATAACTCTTTGGCACTTTTGAAACCTGGCATAGAAAAAGTTGGTGAAATAAGTCCTAATATTATCATCTTCAAATATCAGCGTTTTCAGATTTATGCTAAAAAATAATAATAATAAAAAAAAAAGAAAATGGTTGATATTGGCCAATATAGTTACAATTTGTTTAGCCCTACTCATAAAACCTTTTGGGTCGTCTTGTTTATATTAGTTTCCTCCAAGAAATCCAACAAAAACAGCAGTATTTCCACAAAAGCGAAAGAAGCCATTACCATGGTAATTCCATAAGCACATTTGTCTTTGTAATGAACATGATTCTCTAATATGTTTGCCTGGCAGAGGAGCCCACCAGCCCTCATATGTGTACACCCACCCACCCACACTCACTCAGATGATGGATGACCTCAGGAGCCTAATGCACTTGCCCTGGAGTGAGGAGAACAGAGCTCACATCTGCGATGACTCATTTAATACATCCCCCATCACCCCTCCCTGCTGACACAACACCATCCTTATGACATATCATTATCGTACACCACGCAAACACACAAGCTCAAGTACACACGCTCGCTATGTTGTCATTCTCCTTCGTGAAAAGTATTGTAATGTATTGTACGGGCGAATAAACACAACAAAACGCCAATGTCCTTAGTCAGAATACTAAGACAGAGCCTTTCATTTTCACAATAAACAATAGATCTATCATGTCCAACACTTTACTAAACTGGGAACCCCTTATAAAACCTAGACAGAAGCCTTTCATGTGGAAAAACACTCACTCTTCCATACACGCATACACACACAGAAACTAAGATGAATTTTGTAGGCCTCTAGAGTGCAGGATTATTGTGTGTGTGTGTGTGTGTGTGTACACAATTTGTGCCGTAAGGAGATTATCTTTAACTCATTAAATTGACACACTTTTAAGCACTATGATATACAAAAAACCCTACTTATCCCGGTGCACATCCAAACACATAATTGAATGAGGAGAGCCGTTTGTCTTACCCCAGCGCAGACGCCCTCCTCTCAGTCAGTCTGGTGGATTAAGATGGTAATGTGCCCCCTGAAAAATATTAAAAAAAACACAATTTTATGGGACTATTATTTCACTGTGATCATATAGCTTGGCATCAATTGAGAAGCATGATATGCTGTCTTAATGTGTAGCTACTGTTTAAGACCTAAATCCAGATAGGCGTATTGACTTATCTTAACAACTCTTTTGAATTTGAGAAATATTTGGAAAACAGAAAAGCAATTGGGTTGCCAAATGCTGGGATCAACTTCAATAAAGTTGCACTTTATTTTACAGTCCTGTTCGTGTACTTATTATAGGAATAACTGGGTAAATATCTAGGTACCAACCTTAACCCATGTAGTTACCTTATATTAACCAGTACTTTCTAAGGTACGTATACAATAAGTGCACAAGCTAAAATCGAGTGCAACCCTTAAAATAGAAATTATTACTTTCTTCTTTCAGCCAAACAATCAGAGTTATATTTTAAAAAAAATCCTGGTTCTTCCCAGGTCTGTAATGGCAATGAATAGTGCCCGAGTTTTTGTAGGCTATACGTCGTCAGTTCACCTTTCCATAACTCGACTCTCAAGTACAGCCGTTAACGAAAAACAGTGATTATAGTTTATACAGTTTTAAATGTGGATATTTTACTTACAAAAAAACACTTTTTTGCTTTAGAAGGCATTCATCAACCCACTGGAGTCGGATGGATGGATGGATGGATGGATGGATGGATGGACGGACGGGTGGGCCTTTTGGAGCGTCAACAACTCGGGCAAAATTCAATTCCATTATAAATTTGGGAAGAGATAGGATATTATTAGCATAACTGACTCAATTGCTTAATTGAAATAAGAAAGTCATACACTTTGGATGGCTTGCCTTGAGGTGAGTAAATTGTGAGATAATTAAAATTTTCAAGTGAACTATTCCTTTAATGGGCGTTTGTTTGCGAATCGGCCTTCACTGGTAGCACTGCATTTATCAGATACACTAAAAAAGATGCCAAGAACGATAATAACTATAAAACAATAACGATGATATTAGTGTCCAGCCCAGTGGGCGATATTATTCTGTTAATAAGCATGTTCAACAGGATGAATTCTGATTGGCTGTCAGTGTTTTTATCATTCGTCAGCTGGAAAAAAATAACTGAAAGTGATTCCAACTGTATGGTTTAGCTGTGCCGTTATCGTTAAAGTTATGGTGTGGAGTCTGTTAGCGTCGCAAGAGTCATTTGTGCAAAAATCGCAATAGTCTTGCTGTACGTGTTTCATTCATAATAGAAAGGACTAATAAAAATAATTCACCCGTGAATCTGATTGTACTTATCGCACTAGTAATCTAGGAAACACTCTTTTACAGTATTTTAGTGTTCAGTCTGCATTGGCGCAAAATGCATGTGCGCAAACTGTTAACGGAATCGAATGTCATAAAAAACATTCAGTTCTGGAAGGGTAACAGCTTCTTATTTCATGACACTGTTTTTATTTTGGGGTGAGAGAGAAGGTGTGAGGGAAGAGGGAAAGAGATGTATTCTAAGGTGAGACTTGCATCTCAATGCTAACTTCACAAGAGAGAGTTCAAATATTATTTCCTTTGTTTTCTCAGAGAGTTTCCCTCTCTTCCAGTTCTTCCACTCTTACTGGTGAAGTATTCCTTTAATAAACACGGATTAAATATACAAAAAACGTTGTTTTTAATGTAGCCTCTCTTTGAAAGAAAGAAGCAAAAAGGAGAGAGAGAACCGTTGTGAACTTTCTCACACAACAATTGTGGAGAACAAGGGCACATTAGACACACTCTCTCTATTCATTCACTAGGGATGCATGCAGGTTAAAGCAATTTCCTTGGCTGTGATATCACACCTCTGTGCTGCTCTCAGCTGTGAAGAGAATGTGAGAAAAAGACATCATGAACAAAGAAAGTGAGGAAAACGAAAAGAGAGAAAATCAATCATAAGAGATGACAGCGTGTATGGGTTTCAGATGCCTGAGTCACTTTTGATGAGTTTGTGCGAGTGAGCATCTTTACTTGAGCGTTATACAAATACACATCCACTTCTCATTGCACATGCACATAATTTGTCTCAATGCATGGATGCACCCTAACTGCTCCCATGAATCATGTGAAAGTTTAATGACACCCATATAAACACACTCTGTCCTGGCCCTTGCAGGGGGATGGGGACCCAACATGACATCATCACCCTGAGAGACAGAGGGCTTTGTTTGGTTACTGTCACTCCACAAGAGCCAGAGGGGGAAGACCCCACCTCAGCCATGTGCATCTCTACTACAAAACAAAGGATGAGAGGAGAGACACGTTAAATATGCAGAGAACGCCAACTTAAAGCATTAAAAATGCATTGGTGATAAAAGCTCTCAAAGAAGGCTCACTAATTGTGCAGACTTCATGAGTTTTAAATGTGTGTCAGATTTCAGGGCAATTCTACTTTTTCAGTTTGTCTGGATCTTTGAAAGTCTGGGTTCAGTTTAGGGTCGTTTTTTTTTTTTTTTTTTCCTAGTTTACAAAGATTCGTCCATGGCAAACTTCTTCCATGAATACTAATAGGAAAGGTTTGTGCAGAAAATAAAAAATAAAATGCTATTGTAATTTATTCACTCTCATGTAGTTCTAAAACAACGTTTTCATCTATCTATCTATCTATCTATCTATCTATCTATCTATCTATCTATCTATCTATCTATCTATCTATCTATCTATCTATCTATCTATCTATCTATCTATCTATCTATCTATCTATCTATCCATCCATCCATCCATCCATCCATCCATCCATCCATCCATCCATCCATCCATCCATCCATCCATCCATCCATCCATCCATCCATCCATCTACAGGGGTTGGACAATGAAACTGAAACACTGGCCAACGTTGGAGGTTTCACATCTATATGCCTGGTGGCCAATCTTCAGAGTGAAGCACGGGTGGATCAGTGATGGTTTGCGCTGCAATATCATGACAATCCTGACTGTGTTTGATGGACACGAGTCAAAAATCATGAGCTGGAGGATCATGAGCACCTGGTGCTCAAAAGCATATCTGCATGATCATGCACCAACACACACAAGATTTGTGACAGAAGGGTCTGATGAAGATGAAAGTGATGTTGAACATCTCCCATGGTCTGCACAGTCACCAGATCTGAATATTATTGAGGTGTCAGAAAACGTTTTCCTCCACCAGCATCATATAGTGACCTGGACACTGTTCTGGAAGAGGAATGGCTCATAATCCCTCTGGTCACTGTGAAGGACTTCGATCTGTCATTCCCAAGATGAATTGGTGCTTTATTTGGATGCAAAATGAGGCCCTCACCATCCTAATAAATGATTGTGTTGTAAGACCAGGTGTTTCAGGTTCATAGTCCAACCCCTCTATCTATCTATCTATCTATCTATCTATCTATCTATCTATCTATCTATCTATCTATCTATCTATCTATCTATCTATCCACCCACACACACACACACACACACACACATTTACATACACACAGAGATATAATATATATTGTATAAAACCATAATACACACACACACATATACAGTGTGTGTGTGTATATATATATATATATAGTATGTAATATATATACACATTAACAAACTTAATTTGGAACCATTCAGTACATTTCCAAATATAATAATTTAAAAAAAAGTAAATGGATGTTTTGATCTGTAGAAAAATAATAGCATATTTAAGCAAATATGGTCCTGCTTAATGTTTACCCCACGACAACTTGGAACGTGTTTGGGCTTGTGACTCCAAAAGAATCTGTGACGTGTGTCAGGTTTCTGCAGGTCATCTGCGGCCTGAAGCCAAAATCAGGCCATGTTTCAGTGAACTCAGATGCAGCGTACAAACAAATTCAGCCACGTGATCAGCATCCTTCCTGTGCTGTGGGAAAGCATTGCTGCTAGTGGAGTCTATTTGTAAACACTGCATCAGTCAGGGAGGAAAAATATCAAGGCATATTGTTTAGCAAAAAAATAAATAAATAAATTATATATATATATATTATAAAGGGAGCCTGTTTGGCTAGTCTGTGCATGTCACTGCAGACAGAATGAGACAGATTCCATACATAACAGATGAGAAGAGACAAGGTCAGTCAGAGAAGACGTATGCATGTGGGTCGCTGTCAACAAAAGAGGGAAACAGGAGGAGAAGGATTAAAAAATAACTTTAATAGTTATAATCTTAAATATTTTGATCTCTATATGGCTCGGGTCTATCCTTCAACGCAAGACAATATTTTCTGTGTGAAAAAGTCAAACAAGAGCAACCTGATTTCAGGTATCACTATTACTGGTTTAAAACAAATCCTCATTCTATAATATAAGAAAAACAAGTAATATGTGCCTTAGTATGCTTTACTCATACATGCACCTTGGTAAATTAAGAAAAATGGAAACTCAAAACCCTCGACTTCCTGTTTCACCCTTTCAGCAGTGACACATGACGGTCACTCAGCAGTTCACATGTTGTGCAGCATGAACCCATAAACAATGGCGTAAGTTCAACCCAGCATTCATCACAAAAGAGTGAATGCAGGCTAAACACTTCTATAAGTAGGTCAGTGAGACTTTCACTGTTCCTTTCAACTGCTGTGCATAATAATCACATTATGATTATTCACAAGGCAGAAGAGGGTATTTTCTACTGGGGTGTTACAGTCAAGATGATGCAGCAGCCATTGTTTCAACCAGTCGGATCATCATGATTTGATCGCTTTTAATATAACTGTTGCCCCAAACTAAGTCCCTTTGCAAGTGTGATTTGGTTTGGTGAGGCAGCTGATGGTTTCAGAAAGCAGAGTGTGAATACAGAGGCTCCATGTGAGGTTGACACTCTGGTAAAGGCCATGGGTTATTCAGAAATTAGACTATTTATAGACTTCCAGTGAAGCTGAATCTTTTAAGATAATTTTCATGTATAGTACAAGTCAAAGCTTCAAACCTACTCAGTTTTTCTGACATAGCCTACACCTTGCAGAATCTGCTAAATGTTAATTATGTTAATAATAAAATAAAATAAGAGGGATCATACAAAATGCATGTTATTAGTGGCCAAGCACTGAAAGTGCGTAGGCCCCTCTTGTAATCGCTGGCGTTCTTATTATTTTTTTTCTTACGTTTCTTCTTCTTCTTCTTCCACCATGGAAGTCTATGGAATTTGGCACTATGGTGCAGTAACTGTCACCATAGCAAATTTGGAGCCTCTAACTCAATCCCTTTAGCGCCACCAACTGTCCAAATTGTCACACGTTTATGTTAATAACTTATCATAAACTAACTGTGAGGGCTAGAAACAAAAATATCCTGTTTCCTCTGATTCCTTAGCTCAAGACAATTCGATTCCTCTGATTCCTTAGCTCAAGCCATATAATGTTACGATGATAATGTTATGAATAATTTTCCACCAATTTGAAAAACCTATTTCTTTGAACTCATCCAAGATGGTTGCTCCGATTTTCACGAAAATCAGACCATGCCGACAAAAAGTTACAGAAATCAAGTTGATTCATCAAACCGTTCACGAAAACAGTGCAAAATAATTTTAGTAGTGCTGGCAAAAACTGACTTATGGCTGTATCGCCGCAACGCTTCATCATATTCAGAACAAACTTGGTACATGTCATCACATGTTTTGGTGCAGCGCCACCTACTGGTCTGGAGATACAAAAAAATCTTCCTGTAACTTCTAAACAATTTTATGAAATAATGAAATTTCCAAAAATGATAATAATTTTTTTATACATTTGCCTATTGCAATGAAACTGGGCTTTATACATCTATTGGGTCACGTCAAAAACATACAGTATATACCAATTTTGCTTCCGGTCTGCCATCTTGATTTTCATTCATTACCTACTTTTCCAAACTCCTCCTAGAATGTTTCTCCAGTTTTCATCAAAATCTAATCGTATCATCTCCAGACCGCGTCGACTAAAAGTTATGGATTTTGTGTCGACAGACAAAACTGTTTTCGTATACCACAGCAGTAAAGTTGATGCATGATACCAAAATGACTACTACGGCTTTAACTCTGCAATGCCTTGACATATTGACACCAAATATTGTGTCATTACGCTGACCACTCCACATCAATTTCATAACTGCACCACTTTTTGGTCGAAAGTGATAATCCATTAAATCATATTTTTTACACAGCTATATGATTTTCAGCCATTTTGCCTAAAACCTTCTTTAAATGTTTTTAATTGCTCATTGTTGCAGTTCGGCTGACACTCGCAGCCATGTTGGCATATCTTATGGTCTTTTGTGCTTGCAGCTATATATATATATATATATATATATATATATATATATATATATATATTTTTTTTTTTATTTAGTACTGTCCTGAATAAGATATTTTGCATAAAAGATGTAGTTGGTTACATGTAGTACACAAGAAAAAATAGCTGAACTTATAAAAAAAAAAAAAAGGACCCAGTTCAAAAGTTTACATTACCTGGATGATCCATGACTGTTATTGTTTTATGATGGTTCTTCTTGAGTCCCTTGTTGGGCCTGAGCAGTTAAACTGTCCAATGTTCTTCAGAAAAATCCTTCAGGTTCTGCAAATTCTTCAGTTTTCCAGCAGTGACTATGATTTTGAGATCCATCTTTTCATACTGAGGACAACTGAGGGACACAAACACAACTATTAAAAAAGTTCAAACATTCACTGATGCTCCATAAGGAAACACAATGCATTAAGAGCCAGGGAAATGAAAACTTTCTGAATTTAAAGATCAAGGTAAATTATACTCAATTTGTCTTCTGGGAAAAAAGTATCTTATGTTGTTTCCGAAGGGCAGTACTAAAAGAAAAACATAAACATATATACACATACATAAACACACACACACATATAAAAACAAACGTTCAGCTACTAGTATTTATTGTAGGCCTGAAGACTGCTGTGAGTGCGGTTTGTGTGGAGAGGTGTGAAAGATCAGCACTGAAGAATAAAGCCACTAGTTCCCTCAAGTGGACATTCTGAAGCACTGACAACGTGGCCACTAAACTTTTTCTATGCCGAAAAAAACTTTTGGTTTGGTTTCACATTTTACTGCTGAAATGGTCTATGATTAAGTCCCTCGTATATTTTAAAAAAGGCTATGTTTACTGGAGAAAACAAACAGTCTAGGTCGTATGACTTTGCACAGGCGTAGTTACAGCCTGTGGAAAACAGAAGTTTTATTTTGTATTTCCCTAAATAACAGTTACAAACGCAACAATGGCAAGTTAAATACGATAAATCCAAAGGAAAAAGTCAAATTACCTCAACGAATATTAAAATCCCGGTGCGACAACGGCGCTCCTGCTGGCTGAAGTGTATTTTGAGGCGCGTTGTTCTAGAAGGGCAGCATCACTCACTCTTCTCTTCTCTTCTTTTGGCACGGTTGGATACGGCAGAAGGCGACGCTTGGCTTTTGGCAAAGTCAGAGTTTAGCACACAACCACAGGCAGCAACGCAGTAACCAGAATGCTTTATACCACTAATAATATTGCTCGTATTTGATTTTTGTTACACTCCATTGTATGGTGTCATTTTATATATAAATATTTTTTTTTCTTAAATATAGATGCATGTGTGTGTGTATATATATATATATATATATATATATATATATATATATATATATATATATATACAGTGCACCCACATATTATGTGAAGACAAACTTTTATTTTGGACGCGATTAATCGCAATTAATCGTTTGACAGCCTAGATTCTAGTAATTTTCAAATGCTACATGTGGATTTAAGTATAATACAATTTAAGACACTGCATAAATTAAACCCTAAAAAAGCCAATATGGTATACAATAAAAACAAGCGCATCTTGAATTACAAAAAAAAAAAAAAAAAAAAAAAAAAAAATTCATGATTAACAAAGCAAATAGCCAGGACAAGTTGAATGTTATATTCAGTTCTTGTTTAATTTCATCTCCTGACATTGCTCCACAAAACAAATTGGAAAAAAATGAAACACTTAATATTATTCAAACATCTATGAAACATACAAGCCCTCACAGTGTTGTCAGGTCTAATCAAACAAAAACAGATATGTCAAACCAATGAACTCTTTAAGGCATAGAAAGTAATACAACATCTTCTAATAGTCTTTACAAGCCATGTCTAAACAACGCTGGGAACAACGACATCTCAGTTATACTGTTAGGTTTCATTTGGGAAACGATCATAAAGGGAACCATTGAAAAAGATGCATTCATAGCACTCCCACAGTGGGGCAAAGAATAACAGCTCACAGCCAAAGTCGCCATCTAGAATTGCTTTCACAAAGAAATATATCTATAAAACCATGCATGCCTGTACAGTGTGCCTCAAAAAGAAACAATCGCAAACATAACTATTTATAAAAAAAAAAACGAATAACTGCATATTAATTTTTAAAAAATGAATTCAAAGTCAAAGAGGCGTGGCTAGGTTTCCCTGCTTGCTTTGTTCATATTGACGGCATTTCATAAATGACTAGTTCTTAGTATTATTCGTTAAACCACTGGCTTTAATATACTTTAATATGTACACTTACAATAGAAAGCTAATCAAGCGAGTTCCACTGTCAAGTAGGTCAGTATCTGGCAAGATCAACGGTTCGCTTCGATAGAATTACAGTAATGAATTCAACAGTACAATGTTACAGATACAAGGGACAGTCAGACCGACGGGGAAAGAGGAGGTTTGAGGGGTTCAGGCCCAGTTTGAAGTGGGACTAGCACCATCACGGCAAGTTACGCAGTCAGAATGATACGGCGGTCTCAAACTGACAGACACGCGAAAAGGGATTTCATTTGACCCAAAAAAGGTCTTTGATTTGTGCATTTTAAGGTGTACGACAGATGTCCGCTGGGTGATTTCAGACTCTTAACCGCTGGTTCACAATTAAATATGCAAGTTAAATAAAAGATCAAATACTGAAGTTTGTTGTGGTGCTTTTCTCCTTTTTTATTAAAAACAGTCGCACAACAGAGCAAAAGGCAATTTAAAAGAA
The DNA here is from genome assembly GCA_038021265.1 of Cyprinella venusta. NCBI lineage: Eukaryota > Metazoa > Chordata > Actinopteri > Cypriniformes > Leuciscidae > Cyprinella > Cyprinella venusta. Next base: position 41,204,726 of record CM075863.1, read on the forward strand.
AGAGAACCGACTAAACCACTCGATGTCCAGCCGCCCAGCACAATTTCAATTAGTCTGTCAGCATCAGGAATACAGGAGCTAACGAAAAATCAAATGTCTCGCTGTTTAAGACTGCATATTTCATTCCTAGCTGAACAACCCTAAAACACTTTGCTGGTTATGAATGGAAGTACAACAGGAAGGAACCACCGGCAAACAGAACCTTGGATGAAGACAGTGAAACTAAGCAAGGCGGAAAAATAATAATAAAACAACTAAAGGAAAAACCTAAATGATGAATTCAATTTATACAAAAGCGATGCTGGTCCGGACACGTTGCCTCCTCGCCCCCTGGCAGCTAGGAGTGGATTTCCTCAGTGGGATTTCTGCTCTGGTCCTGATGGATGGAACATCAGCTGTTAATATAATACTCTACAGAAATGCAATGTAAACTGGCAACCCTTTCTATCACACTTATCAAAAACCGATTAGTTATTAATTTGTAAATATACATACATGTATATATAAAACTGTTATATATATATATATATATATATTCCTTTTTAGAAGTAGTTTAGCTTGGTGCAAGGAAACAATTGTATTTTGTGACTGAAATTTGCGTTATGAAAAACATTCATTTTAGGTCATCTAAGCAGAGTAAATAATCATTAAATATTCAATACCGAACAAACAATAATACATACAGAAGACAACCGATATGGTAGCAAGGTGCATCATTAGAAATCACCTGATTGAGCTCTCCTTGCTGAATGTAATATGCTGTTACCTCAGGAGGGGGAGGTCTGACTGTAACAGGATGAGAGGAACGTCGCGGCGGGGAACGTTTGGGTTGAGCTTGCTGCTGCATCGTGTCATAGTACGTCACACCACCATAGACCTGTGACTGTGCCTGAAGAGAGAGACACCGCACGGAAGGAAGTCAAGCATGCAGAGGTGCACAAAAATCTAGATAATCCACTAGGAGCATCACAGGCAGTGCTGGGTAGTGACTGATTATATGGAATCAGATTACAAAAGAAAATACTTGTAATCAAGACTACGTTTTAAAATGATCATAAAACTAGTTACTTTTTATTGTAATAATACTTAAAAATTGATGTAAATTATTCATAAATGATTTTATCCCCTACATTTTTCCTTTCAAATAAAAAGCCTATTGCTTAGGATACATTTCCAAATAAGCCTATATTTGTTTGAAATGGCGCACACAGGCTTCTCAAATTGAGAAGCCACAGGATAAATAAAATATTTCATACTTTTAGTAAAGCATTTTATTTTGATTGTCTTTATTTTGATTTAGCATTTAGGACTAAAAGGGTCATGAAACCCCCCTCTTTTAGCTCAAGTCTAGCTCAAAATCTTTTTGAAAAATGCAACTGAAATGGGCGTGGCTAGCTGTGAGAAGAAGGGAGGGAGTGGGTGTTGTATGACCATCACTGTCACTGTCCCATGCATTTCGACTGTCACTAAAAAGCAATGGTAAAACGTGAGGAAATGCTAGATTTTTATATAGCTGGCAAAGTTAAAGTCTTATGAAGTACACTGACACTTTATTATCGTCCTTTCAAAAGTAACTGAATGTCCTGCTACAAATATTAGCCCACAATAATCGTAATTCTAATTAAAACATATTAATGTAGGCTACATGTATAATTACAATGTCATTATAAAATATATAGTGGTTTATATAGACACTATAAATACATTTCAGAAAAAAATTATGAATTTTCCGCTTAAAAAAAAATCGTTCCGTGCATAGTCATAGACAGTAAAAGAAAATGCATAGTCTACGCGCCCTCTGAACCCTCATAATAAATGACTTCTCATTTTACACACACACACACACCTCTGAAGGGATAGAAAGTCCTCGGGATACCGCATCACTCGCAAGACGCAACTTGGATTAGTTGTCAACAAGACGAAGTCCATCATTCTCCACTTGTCGCAGCTCTCTCGCGAAAATGTTCGCGGCACACACGGTAGTTTAGATCAGGTTTAGACGTATCCGTATTTGATGGCAAACCAACCGTCCAGACTAGAGTTAGAGTCTAGCCCTGGCAGCATTGCGGGGAACATATTCAACGCACTTGGACTTTGCACCATGAAAACAAATAGTTTGCGTCCCATGATTGCCTCTCTCATCTAACGTTACTACGCGATATCACAGTTTGTCATGTCTGTCGTTGGAAAGATCCACGTGGTGTCATGAATAATTAAGAGGCGGTGTCTTCTCATAGGATAACTCCGATGAGTCATCAACGCACTGTGCAGTGCACTGCCACGTCACCCGCTACAATGAAGATTTTAAACCCGGAAGACGAAAAAAGCGGAAAAAACTCAAATTTAACCATTTTAACCTTATTATTAAATCTAACAGATGCTAACATTGTCTTCAATGGTGTTCAACACACATACCTCTGTTATAATCTCAGAAAATTTGGTTTGGGGTTTCATGACCCTCTAAAGGGTTAGTTCACCCAAAAATGAAAATTCTGTCAGTATTTACTCACCCTCATGTAGTTTCAAACCTCTATGTGTTTATTTGTTCTGCTGAACACAAAGGAAGATATTTGGAAGAATGTTTTAATTAAACAGATCTCATTCCCCATTGACTACCATAGTATGTATTTTTTCCTACAATGGTAGTCAACGGGGAATGAGATCTGTTTGATTAAAACATTCTTCCGAATATCTTCCTTTGTGTTCAGCAGAACAAATAAACACAGAGATTTGGAACAACATGAGGGTGAGTAAATACTGACAGAATCTTCATTTTTGGGTGAACTAACCCTTTAATTTATTATAAGATTTACATACATTTACAAACCCCATGTAGTTCCTTCAGAAAAGCCAGTTTGGGAAACTCTGACATAATATTGTTTAATACACAGCAAGCATGTCAATAAAGAATGGAATAAATGTTCTGTCAGTAATTTAAGTATTTCACCCAGCACTGATCACAGGAAGCAAACATTTGTAGTCTATTTAAGTAAATTAAATATTTTGGTATCAAAACACTTATTTATAGACAAACAGGCTCACCTGGGGATTGGGGTACATTGGAGGTAGCGTAGCTCCGGCTGGGTACGGGTAGTTGGTGTTCCCAAAGGTCATGACACCTGGTGGAGGGTAGAAGGGTGGGGGTAGCAGCTGCTGTGGAGGCGGTTGCCCAGGTGACATAGAAACGGGTGGGGCAGCATAAAGAGCTGGGTTGGGAATGGGCCCTCCCGACTGGTGGGGATGCAAGCCTGAAACAGAAAATATTTGAAACATTAATGTTGAAATTACATCAAAAGCCTCCTTTTGGGGTATTAAAAACACAAATGAGGAATCATACATCAGCGACAGAGACAGACAGATCTAAATTTACGGGCTTGGTTCTATCCGTTGGTTGTTTGGATGAAGGCAGATCTGAATGCGAGCATGCTGTCGATTATAAGAAAGGGGCAGGGTTTAAGCAAACAAAATTATTTGAGAACTCCTGTATACATCCCCAGAGAGAAATCAGTCATTATAAGATCAGGCAGCTGCCTTCTAACAATCAGCATCTGTAGAAATGCTTTCAATCAACAGTTCAGTTCATTGAACAACAGTTCATCATAACATATTACACATAATGTACCCGCTAAAGCCCGCCCGTGTATTGACGTGATTGACTTAGGAAAGGAGAAAGCAGCACAGCCAAGCATTCCACACGTTTTTAGATGTGATATGCGAACTAAGACCAAGGGCGATGCACGTGCAATTTAATGAAAATATCGAACGCTACATCAAATTTTTTATATATATATATATATATATATATATATATATATATATATATATATATATATATATATATATATATATATATCTCGTTACCAACAATGGTGTACTGGAGATAAATACCGTTACCATTTTATCCCCCAGCCCTAACTTTAAGTCAAAATTGTCAAGAAATAACACGGATGGACAAATTGTTCATAATAAGATCAGCAACAAGCATTTAGCAAAGAGTCAACTTCAAGCAGTTGTTCACATCTCTCACCTGGGTGTCCGGGGTGGGTGGGGTGTGGCAGGTGCATTTCAGGTTGAACAAGCATGCCTTGAGGGGGCAGGGCTGCTGGACTGTCCCCATGCGTATAGATTGGTCCCTGGAAAGACACTGCACGAAGACAAGATAGTTATCTTGCATGCATGATTTCATAAAAATAAATCATTAATAATTACTACATTCAGTAGGTGAATTTAGGACATGCATGTGACCCATTTGACTTAGAACTCCCTCTACAGACCAAAAGGAGTATTGCACTCACTAGGTTCATAATAATGGCCCTCCATGACTCCTATGTGCATGGGCGCAGGCTCAGGAACTGGCCTCTGACGCTGTGATGAATACCGCTTAGCCCGGCCACCACCAACACCCTGAGAACAAGAAATAACTGATGAAATGCAAGGCTGTAATGTATCTGTAATCAGCATCCATTTTTATTTTATAAAAATTATATTTTGATGAATCCCTATATAAACACACCACATGCAAAGTGTGCATTCACCCTGCATCATTCTTTTAATTGTACTCTATAATTTAGGTCCTTAGTACATTTCAGCGGTGCGAATCATTTTCATGTACTTTGACATTTTTTGCTAAACACATTTGCTGAACTGGCCTTTACTGCGGAACATCTATAATCAGTGCTAAAGTGGCGATGAAATGAAAACCGAGACCTATCTTTTCTTACGTATTGTGATGTTCATTTGAGTGCGACAGACATTTTGAAAAAGATACAAATTTTGAGATGTAGGCGTTGCACTCAAAATGGACCCAGATAAACGCGAGCTTGAGCTGTGTGGTACGTTTACAAACATTATAAACACAATTTGTGAGTTCCCCTCACTCCACAGCAAATCCTTTAAATTTAACAGAATTCAGAACTGAATTAACTATAATGGCATTCATTAATCAAAACCTTGATACTTTTATTTGCATGTAAGCAAAGCGCACAATTGGATGTTTTCCATTTTTGCATAATTGACATGAATTATATTATTTGTAATGCAAGTTGATAAAAAAAGATGCAACTTCTATTGCAGAAAATATGGTGTATGGATTTTTAAATCTATTTAGTCTTTGTAGGGAATTATTGCTGGACCAGCTAACTCACTAGATCCTCCATGTTTCCGTACTGTGGAGGGCCTCCTGCCATGTGCATGGAACTACGGATGCCTGTTAGGGACAAAAATGCAAGATATATAGAGCCACTTTTAAAAATGGTTTAAGAATTATCATTCATTGAGTTGTATACATCTAAATGTATTTTGTTTTCTTTTGCTTTTTTGTAAAATTTAAAATCCTAATAAAAATACTTATAAAAAAAAATGGTTTAAGATTCGTAAAAATGGATTAGAATTATAGAAAAAGAAATTGTGACCTCTCATCTCAGCCTGCAGGTAGGAGGGTGGGCTCTGGGCCCAGTTCTGCCCTCCCAGACTAAGGCGGGCCAGGTCCTGGTCGAGCCCTGTTAATCCACCTTGTGTTCCTGCTTCACTTTGCTCTTGCCACGACTCGCTCTTCGCTGGGGTTTGCTGGACTGTGGGCGAAGAGTCATCCAACGACGCCTGCTTACTGAGATCAGACGGTCGAGTTCGCGTAGCCCTCCTTCCGAGCGAGTACGATTTCTTCTCCACCGGCCTCTCCTGAGGTGGAGACGATTCTCGCACCTGACCGGCCGCACTTTCCCCGTCCATCACAGGGCCTGGATCTTGCTTTCGTGGTGACGGAACCCTTTCTCTCTCCGTCTTGTAGTGGTGAGCGGTGTATGTAGTTGTGGCTGATGGAATCTCACCCTCTTCTTCCTCTTCCTCACTGCGGATGTCCTCCACCACCACGGCTGGGCTACGGTCAGCATGAACAGTATGTGAGCCACGGCCTCTGAGCCTCGGACCCCTTTCACTCTCCCCAGGCTGTGGCCGCACACCTCGAGGTGGCGGGCCATCTAGACTGGGCTTCGGGTATCCTCGACCTTCTGTCCTGTGGGGGGCCGACGAGGGCCGACTGCCCTGGAAGCTGCGCTGTGGAGGTTGAGTCGAGGGTCGCCCAGAAGGTTTGGGTGCTGCAGGGGGAGCAGGAGATGGACCTGACTGTAAGGTAACAGATTGAGGGCTATTGCGGTGGCCAGGTGGAGGCCCCTGCCATGTTGTACGCAAAGACTTTTCTCCGTCACGGTGGCGCCTAGGCTCCCGACTGGGTGAACCAGCATATCTGCAATGAAATATGGAGAGAAAAAAATATATAATAATTGAGAAAATTATAATAAAAAAAAAAGTTTTATGTATCTATAATGTAAAGACATCACAGATCAATTTTCAGCATCATTACTCTTCAGTGTTACATGATCCATCAGAAATCATTCTAATAAGCTGAAATTTTATTTGAATTTAAAAAAAAATAAAATTTAAACACATACTTTTTAGGATAGAATAGCCAACAGAATAGCCCCTTCTGCCCCGCCCAGCCCTGGCCCATTACGGGTTTTGCATTCGATAGTTCTAGGAACTGGCCACCAGGGTGGTTCCCCAAGAACTAACAGTTCCCCTATGAACGTTTTCCTGTTGCATTCGCACCGCCAGTAGGAACTTTGAAGTGACGTAAGCGCGACTTGCTGTTTGACTTATTTTGATGGCACTAAAAAACCCAGGCAAACAAACAGTGCTTGTACTCACCTCCGTGTTCATTAAGTTTACGATCCGTCTAATAAGTCATTAGATAGAACTGTTATACATTAAGTAGGCCGTATATGAAAAGTTATAAGCATATGCGTGCGGTTTATGCCCAGTGTCACTAACTGAGCAGAAATACATGATCATGTTCAGCTTGGTACCCTTAAATTTTTCTCCAAGTAAAGATTTTCTCCACAGCGTCAAGGTTAAGACGAGGCTCATCTATCACTGTTTTCCCACGTTCGTATTTTTAGTTTCTGGAGTAAACATAGAGGCTATAATCTGTGTTTACATAGCTTTTTTTTTTAAATGGCTTTGTATGCCTTAGGGCAATCCACATATAACGTCAAAGATAGTTCCTATAGAGCTGGTTTAGTCCTTACTCTGAAGTACGAGCTAAATTAGTTCATCAAATCATTCCTAGTTCCCGGGGTGCGAACTCGCCGTCATCCGGGTACTTTCGCCAATAGTTCCAGGAACTATAAAAAGATTCCTTTGGTGCGAAAGCCTCTATAGTTGAGGTTGACCTCACTTATGTCAAAAAACAAATTTTTCCATCCTTGAAATTTTTATAAAACTTTCGTTTCTTATGTGCACAAGACAAATACATGTTTTAGCCAAATCACCACGCTTCAGAACTTTCGATAAGAAACAAACGGAATTTTTCAAATCACGAAAATGTATTATGAAATTCAAACAAATGCCGTTTTGACACTGTTAAATATGGCATGACAGATCAATATATGGGTACTCCATGTTGAAAGATACGGTACAACTTACTGAAAGACATCAGTAAAACAGCTTGTAATCAATATCCCTCTGGCAACTCATTCAGTGTCCACACCTTATTATTCAGCTAGAGAAATTAACTCTTTCGCTAAATATGCACTCTATTAGCTTAAATATTCATTAGACTTATCCTGTAGGTGATGTCTTCGTTATTTATGTTTAAAATATCTCAAATGACAGCCTGGGTGTAAATGATTATATTTCAACAACGAACGAGTAAAAACAAAATTAAGTTTAGAAGTTGATGCAAAAACTAATGCAAAACAACTTGTTATTTGAGTGTTTAGTTAATCTAAAAATAAATAGCAACTGAAGCAAGTAAGGGCTCTCTAAGCTCCTACTACTAAACTATGTAGTTTACAGCATTAACAGATACTTTATTTTTAAGAAACTTAACTGAATTAATTTAAAAGACAGAGAAACAATTAGTTCAGTAAACCACGGTTTAATAATAATTAACAGCAAAGAAATAAACATGACCTCACCTGGGTTTTCGGGAGCGGTACGATCGTCCATCACTCTGCCCTGAACCGTTGCGAATGTCATAACCGTAAAGAGCGATTAGCTCTTCGCGGGATTTTGGGGCCTGCTCCTCTTCACGGAACTTGTCGTGTTCCCATCGGCCCTCGTCCTTCCACAGTTTCCTGTGTCTGCCTTTAGGCCTGATGACATGAGTGCATAGAAAATGAAAATTATCAAACACTGGCCTCAGATTCAACACTTGAAACTCATCTTAAACTAAATCCATTCATTAAAATATGATTTTTGAGTAGCTTTTAGGTCTCTCACCTTTCCTCCTCTGTAGCCTGGCCTCTCACATCATGCTCAAAGAAAAGGCCTTTTCGGGGGATGTAAGCTGGATTCTTCCGGTCCTCGTCATCATCCAGCTTCTGGCCTTTACTTCCTGATTTATTCTCAGGGTCCTCTGTGCTTTCCTGTAATTATTTAGGAGTCTTAACTTAAGTACTGCCTTAAAATAAATTACAATTAAGAACATCAGTGTGGCAGTGTGATTTAACATCCACTTGGTCCAGCCTGTGGCATTGTGTGCAAGAACTGTTTTAATTATTGGTTTCAAACTAAAGGTTCTTGGTAATACAGAGTTTAAATGTCCTTCCTGCCACACAAACTGAAACTGGTCCCTGCCAGAAATTTAGTCAAAGAAAAGACAGGGCTGAACAACATGCCCCCCCCCCCAAAAAAAAAAACACGTATCTCTGTATTTTTGTAGTTGACATACAGCTACAGATATACAGTTTGCATCTCTATTCTCTAGGGGTGTAACAATACTCTAAGGTAACGATTCATTTCAATATATATCACGATACAATATTATTGCGACACTTCAAAACAAAATGGTAAACGGTAAAAAGAAAAAAATTACAGTTGATTAAAATGCTAAATTTGGTATTACATTGGGGGTGGAAATTAATAGGCTTGAACTTGGTGATGGAAACAATGCACATGACAATAGTGAAACCAGAATGAAAATATTCATGATTCTTAACCTGAAAATACTTTAAATTAATGTAGACAAATATGCTTGAAATCTGCCACTGACTAAATATAATTTAAAATAATATAGGCCACACTTCACAGGTAACACAAGACATTTGGCATTATCAGGACCCACAAACATTCCCGAATTGCATTATACTATTTTGGAGGCCATTGCAGCAGCTCACTCTGTGTCCTTCGCTAGGCTACTGTATATTACCATAAACGGTATTGCCTCGTTTATAAAAAATGCAATGCTCTGTTCTTCCATACCTGTCCATCCCCACTCTGTCGCTCCCCGGCTAGATTCTCCTTCTCATCTGTTTTAACTTCCTTGACACCTTTCTCTCTCTCCTCCGCTTCAACAAGCTCTTCTGTCGGGGCATCTGCAGCGGGCTTCGGTTCTGCAGCAGGACGTGAGGCTTCGTCGTCACTAAAATGCTCTCCTTCTTCCTCATCCTCTCCTCCCTGAGAGGAACACAAACACCAAATTCCCAGGTCAGGAAAGACAAACCAAAAATGTTCACACAATTTTTAGAACCGCAAAACTACAAGAACAAATGGTAACACTATTTCACAGTGAGCTTGTTGCGTTACATGTACTTGCAAGAGAAACGGAAGTAAATTATGCATGATTACAAGCAACCAACCCTAAAAAGAACACACTGACAATTAATATTACTATTTACTAAATGTGATTACTCTATAACAAACACAACCTTAAAATAAGGCATAACAGAAAGATATCAGCATATTAGAACCAGAAAAATGAAAAAAAAAAATAATAATAAAAAACAATAGTTAAACCAAATAAAATACAAAAACAATTTTTTTTTTAATTGAACAAGGATGAAAAAAACATATATATAAATATCAAAAAAAAAAAAAAAAAAAAAACTCAATTAAAAATGTTGCCAAAGTGAAATATGTTTCAAGTACCCAAATTACTAAACCTGGAATAAAAATCTAAATAGAAAATGACAAAAGCACATAAATATATAAAAGCTAAATCTAATAAATAGCATTTGTTTTTTTGTTTTTAGAGAAGTATTATCATCAATTGATTTCACTGAATCAGAAATAGGGGTGTACAAGATACATAATATAGACATATTTTTATTTTTCAGGAATTTAGTAAATTAAATACTTAACAAAACATTCTTGATCTCATGTGTTTATTTTCACTGTTTATATAGTATCTGCACCACAAGACATGGCACATGCCACATGTTATTACAGAACTAAATCATTCCCAACTTAATAAATACACATTTCTCATGGCTGTTCCAGTTTTGAAATCTCCCCTAAACGCAGCGTTCTGAAACCCTGAGCAGTCCGTGTTTGTCTGCAGTGAATGAAAGCCAGCTTTACGTAGGTCTGTCTGAACGATCGGGTTGCTAGGACACCAAACAAAGTGGAGTGAACATCAGCATCTAAGACTGAACAAGATGAGCTGAGATCTACAACCCCATCCAAGTCCACTCACCAGGTGCCACAACCAATGAACCCGAGCGCTCTCTAATATGCCTAAATTACCTAATGACAAGTCCTGCAATTATCAAAATGCTACTTGCATAAGGATGAAGAGTAGCAAAAAGTGTGGACGGTGCACCATTCCAGGTCTACTAAAATTAGACGAGGACTACAGATGCACTAACAGCATGGGGCTCGGCATTGGCAGTACTCGTAATGCCCCGAGAGAGGAGCAAACCACATTTATGCTTACGAAAATCTCTCCCAGCTGAGTCTCTTCTAAATCAGTTCTTTCTAGATCATAAATCAGGCAGGTCCATTGCCAGAGTCACATTTAAAACAACTAAATTAAACCATAAACACACTCTCAAATCCAAATTCTCCACAAAAAAAGGGTAGTGCTCTCACAATGACTGAGCAAAAAAAACAGATTGCATGTGAAGGAGACATTCTGTACCCCCACACACACCCCAGCAAGCGGTCCGACAGCCCCGTCTGAATCTGTGTGGATTCATCGTGCCATTGTCTTTAACAGAACTGATTGAGTCCTCCCCCCAAACTGTGTTGCCATAGAGACTTACCTCCGTGTGCGATCCATTCTCCTCCAGATCAGCGCTGTCATAGTCTGATAACACTGCTGAAGAAAAGAAGTCAGCCATTTCAGCAAGTCTGTTTATTTCTGAGCAAATAACATAACTAGAGAACTAGTCATCAAGAGTGAAAGTTAATAACATGGAATCACAGATCCACACTAAAGTGGTAGCAGTTCATGAACCGATTGGACTACATATATAATTTGAAAGCAGATACTAGCTAAAAAATATGAAGAAGTGAAAGATATACACTCACCTTCACCAACGCCATCTTCACTTTCCTTAATGTAAAGAGATCAGAATCAAATATCCATCCAAACAAAGCACACTTAATCAACATCTCCAACCCAAGAATTACCAACAATGGCAAACTTGATAGTTCATAACATCCAGTTTAAAAACAATGCTGAACTTCCTCTTCATAGTCAGCAGATCTTGCTCTTCTCATTGCAGAACGGCACAGCCAGAGTGACCGACCAGTTCAGAAGCCAAATATCTAGGATTCACAAATGTCATCCGATTTGCATATCAAAAACCTAAATGACTTATGCAGCATCTTCAAGCCAACCAGATGTACTTAGATAAACGCAAGTATTAAATATCAGGTTAGATCAGTGTTTCTCAGCTCTGCTCCTGGAGGTCCTAGACATCTCAGGGGTCTCCTTAACAGTGAGCCTACTGAGCTGACGAGCTAAGTTAAGGGTGTAAGATAGAGGAGAGAGAGACACATCTAAAACATGCAGGGCAAGGGAACCTCCGGGACCAGGATGGAGAACCACTGGGTTAAATGATGGAACGCTAGTCATTTTAAGGTCAAAGGAGATCAGCACTAAATTTACATTAAACAGAACTACAGACACATCATTGATTGTGGCTAGGAATAGGCGACTGTTAACGTTGTTAGACACTTGAACATCTATCAATACGGATATGAAAACCCCACATCATCGTCTACGTTTATATCACGTCTTAACCCACATTTAAAAGTGTTTAGGGCGATTGAAACACTTACAGCCCGAACACACTCAGATCGGCCCTGATTATAAAAGCAGATTTATAGCCACACACTCACACACTCCGACTCATCGTCTCTTTTGGTGGCGACGCGCTCCACTGGCACTTCGACAGGCTCGGGATCTCTTCCGCGAGGCTTCCGGCTGGCCGAGGAAGATCTCCCGCTCTCGGAGCCCGAGGCGGACTCGTCCTCCTCCTCGCTGTCCTGAGAGGCGCGCCGTCTCCGTCGCCGCCGGTCCGCCATCTTAACTCTCAAGGAAAGGAAAGCGGATCTGCGCGGGGAATTGTGGGGGCTTGTAAGTTCGTCATATCCTTTTGTGAGTCAGAGGAGGAGTCGCGCGCCAGTGGGTAGTTCCAGTAGTTCCAGTCAGACGTGACGATTAATGAGAAATTCATTTCTGCGCGGTTTCGTTTCTGTGAATCCACGGGCTATAATAACCTGGTTGGTAACTTGGTAATAACAAACACAATGCGGTCAAAAAACACGTTAAATCACTGATTTCATTTTATTGTGAAATATGTATTCATTCATTGAGTTTTTTTGAGGTAAGTACATGATACTAATAGTAAAGTAGGATTTATTTCCAGTATCAGTATCAAGGTAAACAATTCTGATAATTCAGTACATTTTTTGAGGCAAATAAATACATAAATAACAAACAAAATAGACCACGGCACGGCCTTGACATATAGTTCAGTACGAAGCACATTTTAAGTACCATTGTAGCCAGCTTTATATATATATATATATATATATATATATATATATATATATATATATATATATATATATATATATATATATATAGTTTTGGTAAAGTGCCGTTGTGCTTTTTGAAGTTCACTGGAGCACAACAGTACACAAATATGGTGTTCATTTAGTAAGGTATTATGCATCATGATGGTACTATTTGTTTTTTTACATTTAAGGAACTTGCCGCAGTTCATTTTGTTATGAAAAAGTTACCTCTTATTTCATACATTTCTCACACACGGTATAGGTTAATACTTTTAAAACTAACGACTGCAGTGATGTAATTGCGTTTTTATCAGTTTTAAATTTTGAACCAAGACACTGCAGCTGAGCATATGAGATTTATGGGGAAAAAAAACATTTTCCTCTAATTTATTGCCTAAAGAACAGCAATCATTTAAAAATAAATTCAGTGGGTATCCTCTTAAACTACAAGAATGTCTCTAAAAAGAGGAAACCGCATGCACCCCTTCTGAGTTGCATCCCATTCCAGTACACTTTGTTCCAGCAAAACATAAAGGTTCATTAGAATTCTGTAATTTAGCAATCAGAACAATGAGTCATTAAAAACAAAAGACATGAAGACACAGCACATCCATATCCATAATATGACATTTTAATATTTGAAATAATTTCTTTAGCTACAAGTATCTTACACATTTTCTTTGAACAAAACCTTATATTACAACAGACTTCAGTTAACCGGTTTTCACAATTTTTCACTCTTTCATTCCCTTTATGGGACTGAGAGAACTCAGACACAATCAACAAAAATGCAGCATAGTTTTGATATATATTTTTTTACGGCAACTCTTGATGTGTTAGGGTAAGCTTTGGTCGTGAACGTGAAACACTGAAGTGTTACATTCACCATTATGATCATGGGTGTGTGGATGGGAGAGCTTGTTTCTTAGGCATTAAAGAGCAAAACACATTTTCTTATGGATGCCAAGCAGGGGATTTTAGGGAGCCCCCGCAATCTAGGTGAGTATGAGAGATGAGACCACAAGGGCAAGATTATGCTTCAGCTCATAGGACCATACGAAAGAAGCAACTTCCTTACGATGGTTTCATTTGCGACATGTCCGAAGAGGCGTCCGTTTCTTGGACATCTCTGCTCGACATCGACTACGCTCATCCAACCAGGGTAAGTCAAAGTTTCTGTTGAAATACAGTTAAATAATTACTTTTAAATATTGCAATTAAATCAAGATAATCAAAATAAACATCATAACCATTATGCAAAATTTAAATTACTGCTGTTTCAGGTTGGGAAGAGGTCTTCCAAAAGCCACCACTGGTAAAAATGGTGTCACCATAACAGACTCCACTGAGGAAATACACAAAAAATAAGCACATTAAAAGAGAGGACCAAATACTTTCAAGGCACATTGGGGGGAATCCATCCACTTACATACCATCTTCAAGTTCTGGATAGAAGGAGAGCAGCTCTGGTTCGCTTTCCTGAATGACCTTTCTCCGGTTCATCCTCTGCTGCAGGCGCTGAAACATCCTCTGCTCCCGAATACGCTGGATATCCCACCTGAAAAAGAGAAATGAGATTAGAGAAATAGATTCACAATGCTCTTGTCCACTGGACACTACACATAAGAGAAGAAAAACAAACAAACAAGCATCACCTCTTCCTCCTCTTCTCGTCAAGTTCAAGCTTTGAATGTCTCTTCAGAAAGACGTTATCATCCAGACACTGCACAGAAGAAAGGTAGTATTTAGATGCATTACTAGGGCTGAATGATTAACTGAAAAAAATGAACACAATATGGCTTAGTGCTATTATCAATTCACAAAAGCTGCAATGTAATTAAATGCATATTTATGCAGCACAAGCAGTTCATGATTTGGTGTTTTCAGCATCTCACAGCGGATCGGTTCGCAGAAAATACAGCTTCATTTTCTTCTGCTCTGAGTTTGGGTTGCTTATAATGTGCATTTGGGAACACAGTGCCACGAACCAAACCAAGTAAGACACTGACAGACACTGATTAAAATCAAGCTGCTTTACCATATTAAACATGAAAAACTATCTATTGTATAAAGTGCTATATAAATAAACATGACCGAATTTCAGAGCTCGTGCAACATTTCCATGTTACTATGATCAGCTCTGATCATTTTTTTGGGGGGAAGGGGGGAATTAGATTCCCTCCTCCCCAATTTGTGCTGCCCTATCCATCACTGAATGAAACATTGCATATTGGGGTGCTCACACTTACTAACCTCAGGGATGTCTGACGACTCTTTCTGTCCTAAAGGCTCTAAGATACTCTCCCGCCAGGATGGAACTACATACAGAGAATAATAGTAAATCTGAACATCTTTATACTTTAGTTTTTAATATATAATTCAAATCATTAACAGAGAGATTACATAAATTTCTCCCCACCTGCAACTGTGTCCTCATGTACAGGTGAAGATTCTCGCCATGGCGATGGTGGCGGCTGATGCCAGCAGCAGAGGTACATCTCTGTGGTAGCCAGATAGGGCAGTTCCTCAGAACGAGACCATTCAAGCCCCATCTCTTCCTGGGGTTCCTCCTTCAGATCTGGGCCCTCCTGTGGTGGTGGTTGTGGTGACCTGGGCTGCCCACGTCGTGACCTATCCATCCGAGAGTCTTGGAAAAGAAATCTCCTTCAAGAGGGGGAAAAATTAGGGTGCATTTAGTTGTATCAATTAAATGTCAAGAACTTCATTAGGTAGAGCACATTAGTTTGAACAAATGTTTAAGGAATAGTTCACCCAAAAATGAAAATTCTGTCATCATTTACTCACCCTCATGTAAAATAAGATATTTTGAGTAATATCTCTGTGTTTTTTTGTCCATACAATTGAAGTCAATGGTACCCAAAACTGTTTGGTTACCAATATTCCTCAAAATATCTTCTTTTGTGTTCTGCAGAAGAAAGAAAGTCATACAGGTTTGGAACTTATTAAAATATTTCAACAAAAAAATTCATGATCATACCTTTTCAGGCTTTTCCCTCCTCTTCCAAAGTGCATTTGCTTTGGGGTTTGGACCCGCCCATCGGAATGCCGGACGTCGTCTGAGGCAGTGGCCTCGGCCTCCATTTCCCTGCGACGATGAGTCTGAGAAGGACGGGATTCTGCTCCATCTTTTTTCACCATCTGCAGACGGCGCTCCATGCGTATGATTCGTGCCATTAGCTACAAACACACACACCTGTGTTAGGCTATGTCTTAAGCATTGGGTTTAGGTGAACAAGTGAAACAAGTGTTTCAAAAAAGAAGGAGAAAAAGGAGAAGAAAAAGTGCAATAGTATTAGCATACCATCTCTTTTTCAGCTTTAAGGTCATCAATTTCTTTGTTCTTGTTGTGCAGTTGCTTCTGCTGCTGTTCAATCAATTCCAGTTGCAGCAGCAGGATCTGTCGGATGCAGCTGGTCTGAGTGTCCACAAGGCCTGAGCCTTTCCTCACATTCCTATGTTTCCCATCGGGACTGTTCTCTGGTGAGGGGACCCCCACGATCGCCCCCACTAGCCCTCCATCTCTCCGCTGATTGCTGCCATTTGGTTCCATAGGATCCATTTTCCCCACGTGGTTGGGTTTGGCCGGACAAAACAGTGATTTGCTCTTGACCGGGGAACCTTCGGCCCCCATCTGTTTGGTTGACAGGAGTGTCAAGACCTCCGGCTTCTCCCAGTTCTCCTCCTGCCCGAGGTTCCCTGCTGGAGATTGGTCAGGGCAGCTCAACGCGCTCTGATGACTAATCTTTGCTTGGCTGTGTAGGTGATGCTTTTGATTTACACTGTTGTGGATTGTGCTCAGCACATTTGTGGCAATGTTGCAGCTTTCCTTGTTCAGGCCAGCCAAGGATTCGTGGGCTCCAGCTGGTTTCTTGCTGAGGCTTGTGTTCAGTCTGTGTCCTCCACTTGTGAACACAGTGGATTGCATAGTCTTTTAGACTTACTCCAGTTGGAGATATTTTACCAACACCCACCTCTACAGATGAGGAGGATTTGTGACAGGCTGGATATGTCTCTTTGAGGTCCCTTTTCTATAGCCATTCTAGGGGAAAATAACAAATTATGGTATTTCATTGCAGAATTTGACCACACATTTTACTCAACAAGGTAAGACATCTAATATTAAGTTGGATAACACAAAAGCAAAAATGGAAAGATAGGCATACAATAACTGATAAAGGGCTGACGTATTGCTTGAATCTGATAAAATGGTTCTGATAGCTTGACATCCAAGAGTAGGAATGTCATTTAAAGAAAAATTGTGTCTGATAATATTACCAAAAAAAATAATACATATGGTTAGAATAAGCTACTCTGCTGCACCATCTCTTAAATGTGCATTGGTGTCTATAAATACATCCCAAGCATTATATTTAATGTTTCGGGGAGAGCATTTTTTTAGAGACTCATGCATGAGCAATTATTTAGGCACAGGCACTCTCCACCAATTTAGATCTAGCTAACGTTACAGCAAAAAAAAAAAAAATTCAGCAGTTCCCCTCGTCTGCTCTTGAGGGACGATGACGCCATTTTATATCATGCAATCATGCCTCATATTTAAATATAGGGAGCATATCACAACCACCGACCAAATAGTTACTTATCATTTTGCGTCAATGTTATTTAAATTGTCCCGAACCCGCCCAAACTCACCTATCGCCTTCCTTTAGCCCACTTTCCGATTTTGTTTGAATGTGCGCACGCAGCGCATGCGCGGTGCATTTGGAATCTGATTGGACGCCGGAAAACAACATTTCGTGGCGCGCGAGTCAGGCTGGGTTTGAGATTGAATTTGAGAAGGGTTTGCAATATGACATCATCCAGAGATGCACTGCAGATTTACAAGACAGTTGCAAAATTACGGCAAATATGAGAGTGTAAGTATGAACCGAGAGATTATAATGAATTCACAGACAAAATATTACAAATGTTTGTTTATAAGCTCAATCGTTTATAATGAATTTACAGACAAAATATTACAAATGTTTGTTTATAAGCTCAATCGGTTATAATGAATTCACAGACAAAATATAACAAATGTTTGTTTATAAGCTCAATCGGTTATAATGAATTCTCAGACAAAATATAACAAATGTTTGTTTATAAGCTCAATGTTAAAAATTCAAACAGTTTAAAAAAATAATAAATATACAGTACTAGCCTACTACCTGATTAAATGAATACTGGTGAGTTCTGATGGTTGATTAGCTGACAATACATTCCGGCAAACAGTCAGGCTAAATAGAAATACACTGTTGGGTGTTAAGTTGCATTATGCATACATGCGGTTATTAATATAAATCACTTGCATACTTTTTTAAAACTTACAAATATTGTAAAAATACTGAAATATTCAATACTATAACAGACAAAATCTATGTGTGATAAGAATACTGTAAAAATATTTATTAAACAAAAATCAACAACCTTTTTAATCAATAAAATGTCTGTAATAAATAAATGTAGCTAATTAAAACAACATTCTCTTCAAATAAGTCTTATTTCTGGAGTAAATATATATATAATATTTATATTTATAATAAATATATAATATTTATATTAAATATATAATATTTAATCAATGTTTTTTTTTTTCTTTCAGGTCAGTCAGTTTGTGCCTCTTCAGACGTCACATCTCCAGTTGTTCTATTGTTTGGTCAGCTGCTGAGGAGGGAGGGAAAAAAAATCAAACATTCATAAATGTACATATTTTAACTCACTTAAAAATAATAAGTAGACCTGAGCAGATCACAACACAAACCTGAAGCTTGTATGTAGATGACCTGCAATATAGACAGATATACAATTTATGAAGCATGGCCATCTGAGATTATGCCTCATAAATATAATCTTATGTATTAGTGCAACAGCATCAGTGATTCCGTACCTGCTCAGGCTGCGTATATCTCTTCCTCCATATTTTATAGGCAGCCAGAGCGCCAAACACACACAGCGAAAGTAGTACAGCGGGAACCACAATAACAGGATCAGGACCAGGTTCTGCAATCAATCAATCAATCAATCAATCAATATCTATCTATCTATCTATCTATCTATCTATCTATCTATCTATCTATCTATCTATCTATCTCTATCTATATATATATATATATATATATATATATATATATATATATATGTGTGTGTGTGTGTGTCCTATCAATTTAATACCTATACTGATGTCAAGTTTGTTGTCCAGGCCAAGGTGAGTCACTGTACATGTGTAGGTGTGCCTTTCTCTTTGCTCTTTGACACTGAGTTCCACACTCTTCCTCATCTGGTATGTTCCATCAGCATTGGGCAGCAGTTCTCCTCCCGTGATCCTCTCCTCATTAACTGGCTGGTCGTCTTGAAACAGGGTCAGATTAATGTGACGTGGGTAAAAACCAGTTGCCAGGCAGGTCATTTGAACTACGCCTGTCTCACTACAAAAGCGTTTAATCACTCTCACTCTGGGCTTTACTGTCAGGAAAAGAGAGAACACATTAAGCAGGAAATGCATAATTCATGTTTTCAAATCCAAATAAATCCATTTGGGAAAGTTAAATTAACTGCCAGTTACCTCTTGCCATGACACGGTTCTTCTCCTTTTTTAGATATTTTCTAAGCTGGCTAATGCACAAAGGGCGGTAAAAGTGGGCATACAGCCATGCATCATACTCCAGCTGTACTCTACTTTTTATGACAGGCCATTTCCAGTGAGTGTGTTGGTCTCCCTGAACGTTATAGCGTCGTTCAAAGCCACTCTCACCATTAAAGGCCTCCAGAGTCATCATTTGGCCGGGTTCATCGTTGAGAAGTTCACATCCAACCAGTCTCTGCTGCACATGTAGGCCTTGGAAAGAAATAGTCTCAGATGCACTGAGAAAGGATTGAATTCACAATTCTGGCAACGCTTGTTATGACATTAACAAAAAGTTTACTGCAAAAACGCTTTAATTTTGCTGACGACACTATATTTAATAATAGAACAATAAGGTTATCAACCAATCAAAAGTTTAAGGTGAAAAATATTTTTTAATATCTCTTATGCTAACAAAGGCTGAATTGATATGATCAAAAACACAGCTAAAAACATTAATATTTAGAGAAATTATTACAATTTAAGATACATTTTATATATATATAAAACCAATGTTGAAAAATTTTGTACCGTTTAATATTTTTTGTCAGGATTCTACCACATTTTTTGACCACTTCCACCTTAAATTCGTTTAATACAATTAAGTAAGAATAAAACTAGGGCTATTAATTAGCCTAAAATCCTACTGACTTCAAACTTATGAACGGTTGTGTATGACCATAATGGACAGATCTTAATGAAAATACTTATTTTACCAAGCACTCTCAAGAGAATGGAAAACAAGACTATTAAAGAATAATTACCTCTTGTATAATTTAAGTAATCAATTAAGTGGTATGCTTTGGTTTTCATGCCCTCATGTATGCCTTTACAGACTGTAGATATAGTCATTTGCTCCGTGACATTAACAGAATCTTCCGCTGATGTCGGGACAAAGCTTCTCTCATCTGCGTTATAGTGGCCGATGACAATATCATCCAGCATAATAACTGCAGTAAACTCTGGGAGCGGGATTAAACTGTCTCCAGTCAAAAATGTAGCAAAGACCCATAGCGAATGTGACCCTGTGAGAGAGTAGAGTTACAGTGTCCATGTTACATTTGTTACATGTACAGTAAATTATGCATAGCCTAATTGCGTGCAACTAACCCTCAACTAAATCCTAATCCTACCCTAACCCCAAGTACATGTACTTGCTTAATATTACTCAGTACTTAAATATACAATTACGTTGTAACAATGACACATTAAAATAAAGTGTAACCGAGTTAGAGTTCCTATTAGATCAGAGATTTTGTTTACACTTTAAGGTTACCTTGTTTCAGTTTAAATAATACATAATTCATAATTAATACATAATAATAATTAATTACAAGTAGGCCTATTTGCTAAAGGGTTAATTTGGTTTAGGGTTAGTTTTATTTAATTATGCATCATTTGTAGCTACTTTAGTAACTACATGTAACGTGTAACAAGGACAATGTCAAAAAAATTGAAGTTCAGAGCGTACAAATTATAAGCTTCAGATGATAATTATTAGACAATATAATGTACTAGAAAACGTGCTTCAAAGGTTAGTGCTGTAAAACTGTACGAGTGATCTTGCTTACCCGATTCAGAAAACACAGGAGCTGACAGTACACACGCTGCAAAGATGAAATAAAACATGCTTTTTAATAGGTGTTAAAAAGGTTAAATATTTCCTTGTTACAAAATTAGAAGAATTAGACATAGTATCTAAGTTTCGGTCTGACTCTAAAGGCAACATTCGGTTAAATCTATGCTATAATTCAGCACCGTCCCGCACTGACACTTCCTCATTGTTGTGCATGAGGTTGGTTCATTCACTGGAGGTGTGGTTTCAACACCAAAAAAAGAAAAAAAAACACCCTTTGGCCACTAGGGGGCGCAAAGCAAGTGCCTCGAAACTGAATGTGGAACCTTGGAAGGTAGATAGAAAAAAAAAACCTTGGAAGGTAGACGTAAAATATTGACAGTGTAATATGGTTAAAAAATGAGACTCACTTGGGCTCATTGGCAACTAGTATTGCTGCTGTGTTGTGGATCATTTGTAGAGGGTTGATCCAGCCAAGAAGAGGATTGCAATAGTCCAGAACCCTAGAAATGACCAGCGCCTGGACGAAAAGTTGTGCAGCATGGTCGGGCCTGTTCTTCCTGATGTTGTGCAGAGCAAACCATGACCGTGTTGTCCGGCAATGTAATATTTTAAGGTGAACTTAACTAGTGATCAAAAATTATTGCACTTGATGGGATTATTGTTGATGAACCTAGCTGGCTGGTGAAATTATGCTGTATAAACAGAGTGGTAGGGAAGACAAGAAGATCTGTCTGTGCGAGGTTGAGCTGTAGGTGATGTATCCACGCCGAGATTTCTGCCAGGCAGCCTAAGATCCGTGCAGCTACCATTGGGTCATCTGAAAAGTAGAGTTGAGTGTCATCAGCATAGAACTGGTTGGATAAACCATGTGGATGTACTTGTATAATGGGTCCCAGTGATGTAGTGTATATTGAGAAGAGGAGAGGTCCAAGGACTAACCCCTGAGGAACCCCGAGACCAGTTGATGTGCTTTTGATACCTCCCCCAAGGCCACTTTGAAAGACAAACCTGTGAGTTAACATTCAAACCACCAAAGTGTGATGCCCTTGTAATGACCAGACTGATAATAGGGTGAACTGGGAATTATAGACTGCATGGGAATAACTGGAAATTATGTCTATAACGTGAATACAGTATGAACTGGGAGTTTGAGATCTTGATGACAAAATAGAACTGTAATTGTTATTATTCTCCACTAGATCGCACTCTTTGCTAGGTTCATGCTATTGTCATTCACAATAGGGCTACTTCAAGTTCAGCACTGAACCTCACATATACTCAAGTAGGACTCTTTAATATTGTGTAAACAGCAAGATCATGATTCATCAGTGTAAATATTAGTAAAAATGTTAATAAACAAGGTGTTTTTGCTTTATAGGACAAATGTTTTTTTGTAACTAACTTCCCACAGGGTAATTATTAAGTAGTGGATAAGAAATCCCCGGAATAACAGCTACCAACATATCATGATAAGACTTATCAATATTATAATGGTGTATGCAAAACATTAAATGTCAAGGTCATGTGAGTTTAGGCCCATGTGATATAGCTGACTTTGTTGAACTACACAGAATATTATAATAATAATATTTATAGAATACTATTCAGAATTTGATTTCTAAATGTTTGATTTATACAAAAATTAATCTCTTACGTCCTCACTCTCTACCCCTTTTCCAGCTTTACAGCACCCTTCAAAACCAGTTTCCACGTCCTTCAGTTACTGGAATTTTTTTAATGACTTCTTAAAATTAGTTTTTAACCCTTTGTTGTATACACAGTAAATAAAGCTATCTTGAATAGTAAGTAGAGCCTCTTAAATGTGATGAACAAGACCATGATTATCATCATTTATAGGCCTACGTTTAGCCAGTCATAAATTACCAAAACCACTTATGCCGAACAAATGATGAAAATCAAGCAGCTGAGCAAATGAGTCAATAGTTGTAAAGAAAGGCAACAGGTAAATTCATAACAGGATGCCAAGTCGAAGTTTTACAGTTCAACATGTGATTCAATAGACTACTTGTTGACAATAGCATGCCCACGAGTCCGCCTAAGAAAAAAATATTTGGGGAAAAATGTTCTAGCCTAGAGATCATTTTAAAAATTCAAATATGTCTATAAGCCTACTATACCGTATCGTGTCTGTATTAATGCACGTTCAAATAGAGTGTTTACTTCAGCCCACGGCTGAGATGTTCACATGAATGGCTGACCCTGACCCAGGCTACCCACTTTCCAAGAAAACAGAGCGCCGGGTCGACGCCCACTTTACTGTTCCACTAGTCGTAACAGCACCCCCACACGTGGACTAGCCTGGTGACCGCGCGCATCCGCAGCAGTACATTCGGTGACGACACACCCCATCACGCTCCTGTGCGTGCAGCGCTGTCCTAATTGCGGGACAACTCACATGGCACACGGGGACCCTGCGACTGCAACGAGCAGAAAAACAGGGAAGCATGTCTCTATGCGCATCGATGCATTGAAGAGGTTTCGAATATCGTTTAGACATTTGCTTGTGGATTGAACGGTCCAGCGCGAGCGTTTCCATCGTAAAGCCCGGGCACATGCCAGAAGACTGGCGAAACTAATTAGCCTATTTATCAGTCGTTTTTTTTTAGCTAAGAGATAAGTTAAATGTAGTTACTGTTTGGAGACGTTCCTGCGGCTATTTAACTACTAAGAGTCGTTTAAAGTAGGACTTTTAAAAAATGATGTTTTTGTAATGAAAATCCAGAACCAAAAGTCTTAAAATGAGCCTCGTGAGAAAAGGATTAACGAACACCGGATCATTCCAAGTGAAGCCATTATTTAGGAATATGTGATTAAAGTAGCAACTGTGAGAAAGAAAGCAGTCGCTGGAGCTTTATTGAGTCACGCGGACAGTAGGTTAGGAGGCGGCTCATAGTGACCTACATTCATAAAGTTGCAGTTTAGTCTTCGCGTTTTGAAACTTGATTGTAATGATGATATTGTAGTGAACATTTGGTTCCATTGATTGTCTTTATTGTTATAATTTTAGGAATTTATAAAAGAACATAATTCATGTGATAGGCTATTCATCTCGTTTAAGCAGGAAAACAATTTGGGCCAAACCCCAAATGGCTAAAAACGAAGCTTTTGTGTTAACCACAAATCATTTGTCAGAAATTTTGCCGAATTCAAGACATGATAAAGCCATTATGGTACCAGAAAAATATCAAAGACAGAATACATTTTCAGGAGATTACGGGAAGTTGTGTGTGGGTGTGTTCTCCAGAACAGTGTCTTCGTATAGGCTTTCTTCTGAGAAATATACTAATAAAATCATGGATGAAGAGACTATCATTTTAATTGTGTGGGGAGCCTTTTCAGCTGCTGTTTCTATATAGCCTGTGAAAAGTCATTTAAAGGGATACTTCACCTCTGGAAAGATGGACGTGTATTTAAAATGGGTTATTTATTTAGAAGAAATGCGAAATTATTTTTGAATTTGGTGCTTTCTAAACTGAGAAAAGCCAGAAAATGTATTTTTGGCTTATAAAAGACAACTCCCAGAATGCACTTGCTTCGCTACCCTAGGAGGCCATGTCTACCGGTTATAGAGCGCAGCAATTAAACAAGTCTAGGCTACTAGTGAGTCTTTGTGATGAGTCTGCCCAAAAAGGTTTTTCAAGATCACCCAAAATGTCTGGGATTCGGCTTAACTCTGATGAGTGAGAGCAGCGGGAGAACAGCGCGAGGCCGGTGGCGTGATTACCGATGAGCGACATCTGTGAGACGCACCGGTCTCGTAACTCTCACGGAGATAGCGGGAATTTTCTTAGCAATGTTAAAACACACATCAACAAATCACTTGTGTAGCGTTCATGTAAACACTACATTCAGATTCACCAATCAGAATGAACTCAGGTAGATTGAAACAAAAGGTGTGAATGTAATGGCGACTACAGAAAGCAAAAGCTGAATCCCGGACATCGACGGCCGGACATGTCCGGGAAAAAGAGGATGGTAGCCCATACACCTCGGCTTTCTCCACAGAACAAGAGCCTGCTTAGCTTCCAAAAAAAGATGGCTGACACTATATGTACATTCTCTAAGTGAGATCCCACTCTCTATGGCCGGGTTGAAAAGATGCGGAACAGCCCCTACTACTGACTGTAGTCTTTAGCCTCTGGCCAAACAATCCTCTGATGATGCAAAATGATTTTGTTGGTGAAGGCTATTCTGCAAGTTAGCCTACTTTGTTTACAGTAACCTATAGCTATTTATGCTAATTATTTAATGCTAATTACCTAATTTGTGATTAAACTGGTTAAGACCATTAAAAACCATTAAATATTTTGGCTTGGCCTCCTTTTCCCCCCCAGAAGTGTGTGCCTATAATGACAGAAGTTTACCTAAAGCCCTTTTTCCAGTTAGATGCTGAGAAGCGCACGAGCAGCCCACTGTTGCCATGGTTACCTCCTCATATGGACCCTTTTGCTAGTGTCTGTTTATTTTACCACGTGAATAATAAGCTACGGTAGGCTACTTTGCAAATGTTGTTTGTGATTATAGAAAGGTTTAAAACCCCTGTTAAAATCTACTTATCTGTAATTATATGAAACATTCATTTTAAGAAAAACAGCTCCGTGTCAGTAATTCCTATATTGATTAAAACAGCTCTGAATGAATTGGTTGGGTGGCTGATTCGTGTTTGTGTTATCCGGGTTTGCTCACTCTAAAAACATGCATCCATATTTTACCAACAAAGACAGTCTTGGCTCTGCTGCCGCCTTTGGTGTGCCCAGATGGAGGGAAAGTGCAATGTTGAGAGGCTAATGAGTGTGACTTCCTCACGTGGTCGAGCACGAGCGCAATTGCGCCAGTCAGACAACACAGAGAGAACAGGATAAAACTACAGTTCAGATTGTGAGTCAAATGATGATTATCATGCTGCACGTTGTAAATCGTCATTGCTAAAAATATGCACGGCTGACAAGGTGTGGTGCTTTCTGGAGAGTCGAGATTTTTAAGGTTTTTGACGGGTCACCTTAATTTTAAAACGAACAGGCTAAAACATAAATAAGTTTCTTATTGCATAAATATTATTTCTTTATTTATTTTTAATCGGAAATAAATACAATATTAAATAAATATTAACGAAAGTTACCGCAATAGTTTTTGGCAGGCCTATTCAGCACCTACATCTACAGACCAGTGTTGTATGTAAGTTGCGGGCAAGGTACGGAGTGAGACTGCATGAACTCAGCGACTTGTCAAACTTACTGACTGACTTGTCAAACTCAGTAGTGCCGTAGCTGTGAAACGCGGGAGTCTGCTTGTGCAGCTTTAGTCCACTCATGCGATTAAGTCTGCGCGCCCGGTCTCATGGTGTTTGATGCAGGTAACGTGGTGGGCAAACGTGACGAAAACTTCATCTCGTCTTTGCAGTGGCGCTGTTATTATCCCATCTTCGTGATACACAACCAGCAACCACCACACGTATTCAGAAAATTGCCATAAAGATATGGTCCAAAAATAGAAAAGGCGTGGTCAGTTCACTACATCAGGCAACTCTTGGTGCAAACAGATATTCGCCACACCAATGAATCCTGTTTATGTTTTCCACTCGCCGCATTGTTTGTCACGTGCAGTGTCACGCAGCAGTGTTGTTATACTGTTGAGAATGATTAATCATGCCTGCAATAAGGCGCTCGAAAGATTCACGTGAATGCAACAAGTGGCTCGTGCAGTGCCACAAGCTAAGTGATGTTACGGATGGATGCGATTCAGCTTATTGCGGCGAGATGGTCTATTTAAGTAGCACGATTTTATTCTAAGACACGTGCCTGCCGGAGCCCCGAAAAGAGGATAATAATGGCCTTCCAAAAGCTGGTCAGTTTTTCTCTGGGGGAGACGCTCTATCTGGGACACAGTGAGAACTGAGTTTGGAGGTGAATCGTTGTTTTTGAAAATAAGCTTGAAATAGCCCCCATAGCCGAAAAGGCGCAGGAAGTGCCAAAATAACTTCTAAACACGACTTTAGACATTTTGACCAAGTTACTAAGTCAAATATGGACAAACCCAGCAATTGGGTTACATTTTTAATTACATTTTTTAACCCAACGTTTGGGTTTGTCCATATTTGACCCAAAGTTGGATTAAAACAACCCAGCATTTTTAATAATTAGGCTAAAGTATATACATTATGTGTGTGTGTGTGTGTGTGTGTGTGTGTGTGTGTGTGTGTGTGTGTGTGTGTGAGAGTGAGAGCGAGCGTATTTTACCCTCCTCACCTAAAACTTTAAACCATAATTGTCCGTATGTGCCCACATTTAATTGGTCGTAACACATTTAATTAAATCATAAATTGGTTAATTTAATGTTTCCAGCATGACAATTATGAAAATAACTACATTTGGCATGATAATATAGGTCCATTTTCTGATATTTCTATGTGTGACAGAGGCAAAAATGGATCCAACTAAGAAAAATGCAGTCCCTTGCACATAACCAGATCCTGGGGCCCTCCTGATCTGTGACATTTTTTCACTTTCTACTTCTGTAATTTACAGAGATGTCCCAGATATACTGTTTCTTTATTCACTCTATAGTCTTTGCTAATATGGAATATAGCAATCAAAATACTTTTCAACAATCAATATAAGCTACTTTTAACTCAAAATAATTGTTTACATAAACACAGAGGGATTTTCTTATGCCAAATATTAAGATGAGATGTTTAAAAAGGTTAGAAATGTTGAGTAGCTATACTTTGTCAGAGTATTACTTTGGGAAACTTTTCTTCATTCCAAACAAAGCATGTCATACTTTTGACTCCGCATTACATCCTCGTTATTTCGAAATGAAGGAATCACCAGCCCCGTTGAGAAGCAAGTGAATTCCTTGATTCTTTTCTGGTTGGCTCACAATTCACACTGAACTATTCATTTGACATGTCTGGAATTTAATGTCTATAAGTTTAAATAGAAAGTTTACCTATTTCAACCCAAATTAAATGTCTGCACTAATATTTCTTAGTGTTGTTGACTAGTGCTGGCTAAATAAATTATAAACATTGTTAATCGATTAGTAGCCTACTTTTAAAACTTATAAGTATACTCTTACTGGAGTAA
The DNA here is from genome assembly GCA_038021265.1 of Cyprinella venusta. Taxonomy (NCBI): domain Eukaryota; kingdom Metazoa; phylum Chordata; class Actinopteri; order Cypriniformes; family Leuciscidae; genus Cyprinella; species Cyprinella venusta. The sequence continues at coordinate 41,232,855 of CM075863.1, forward strand.
TAATATTTGTATTCCATCCAACACTGACGTTTTGTCATGAAATATTGCATTGTTTGAGTAGTGGGAGCAAAGATTTTTTCACTAAGAAACTGAAACATTAAAAAAAAAAACTCCCAAGAAGTCTATATCCCTTGAACTGAAAACTTCTCCTTGTACAAAAAACACTTTCACGCGTAAAACGCAAGCAGTCACAGTAATACAAACAATTCCTCTTGACATCAGTCGATTTCAAACTCTTTAACTTGAGGCAGCACGTGCGTGGGGAGTTTTAAAATTCGTACAGAAATGTGTTCTGGAGAAAGTGTGTCACTGGGCCACGAGGTTTTCGCTGAGGTCACATGTACACATTTCGAGCCTCGTGCAGCGGCGGTGAAGTGGGTGCGCCTGCGCTCGTCTCATCCAAGGATGCTCCTTAACGAAGCAGTCTAAGCAAAACCGGGCAGACTTGACGGAACAGTTCAGAGCGACACAGATTGTACGAGTGACAGGACAGGCGCACTGGCTTGTGATACATTTTCATTGAATGATCCACATTTCACTAACGTCTTTGCGCAGCCTTGAACATATTTCGTGAGCATATAGCAGACGCGCACCTATTTTATGCGATTCAAGGAGAGCCATTATTGGTAGTTATGACTTTATCGTAAAGAAAAACAGAAGTGCATCTAAAGAGAGTGCATATCCACTCAGGGTGTTGCAGTGGAAATTGTCAAACACTTGCATGACTTTACTGGACCTCAACATGACGACTGCAGTAGACACAAACAACACAGGTAAGAGTCTCTGGATGCTTTAAGAATCAGTCTGGTTCAGCGATTTGTTTAAACTCTTTGCTTAATTATTATCAACTTGCATGTTCATAAATGTGTTGCATTATGACTGTTGGGCAAGCGGTCCACAAACTAAATATAGGCAATAATTATTGCTTGGTGCGGTGAAACGTCACAGCTAGCCTATATATAGGCTAGGGTATAATGCCGGATTTTACAGTAAATCGACGAATCAGTGCTCGCCGAATTATCTTTTTTATATTGTATGCTTCTGAAACAAATAATCACGACGATGTTTAATGAAATAACAAATATTTCGAATGTGTAGCTATTTCATTATTCCTTGATAAAAGTGCCTTAATGTGTGAAACGACTGCTAACAGTATAGCTATTCGTAATTTCTAACGTGAGAAAAGTCCGCGATATAGATAGAATGCAAATGCCAGACGCAGGCAAGGACATCACGGGTTAAGACAGTGTGTTCTTGTGAAATTCGGGGAACTAGGTCATAACTGAAAAGTCAGGTGTACGGACATCCCTGTGATGCAGGCGAGAGTCGAATATCCTCTCTCGATTCACATGGACCGCCGAGCATAGCCATGTGCTTTTTGTTTTCATTCTTCTCTCTCCGCCTACTATTGGTAAGCTTTGGCGCTCATTACATAATTCCGCCTTGCGATGCGTGTTTGTCCTCCCAGCGCGAACCCGTGTGTGACGCTGCAGTGTGAGCCATGTGCGCGCTGCGATTGGCCCGAGGAGTGAGACGCGGGGGTGGGCATCACGTTAACAACGTGTTCACTTCAAAACGGACATGAAACTGATCCAGTTTAACGTAACAGTTTTGTCCTCTTTCCTCTGACATGAATATGTCACAAAATAACCCCTATTTCCTTTTTATTAGCACAGTGTTTAAACATAATATTCGATTTATCTTGGAATATGAACAATAGTATGGCTAATTTTGTTTATGATACAACAAAGAGGAAATTGTTTATATTATGCGCTATGACTATTAAGTTTCATCTCTAGTCCAGATTAATTGAATACATAGTTCGAAAACTGCAATTTCTTAAATGCTCGATAGTGATTGGTCAGTCGTTCATTCAGAAGTCAAATATCCATTGATAATGACTGTTGCCCATAGCAACACTGTTTATCTACATCTGTGCTTGCGTTATTTTTTCTCGTATCACTCCCCAGTAAACGAGTAAAAAATATTCAGATACCACAAATAGCAACCATTTATAAAAATTAATCACTGTGTTGGAAGGGGTAAGTGGGGGAAATTCAGGTTCGAAGCGTACTCGCCCTTTACCTGGCGTAAATTCACTGCTGTGCCCAATTTTCAGCTTAAGAGACAAATATAATGAATTAATGTTAATGTAGAGCAAAAACAGCTTGCTCATTGCATGTTTAAAAAAGCGGCGCGGGTGTGTTTTGAGGGGCGTGCCTAATGAACGGAGTCTCGTTGAAGGGCTGTCCTTGTATGGCGCACGTGGAGGGGAGGCGTGCTCCCGCAATGAACCGCCTGAACAGCTCACACGCGCCCCTGTCGTGCTTACACAAGTATTTCCTTTGACAGAACGTTTAGGAAAGTCTTAAGTGTTAAGATTAAACAGTAGGAGGCAGAGGAAGCACGTTTTTGAACATAAGCAGGGTGAAGATCCAAGACCACTGCTGCCTTGTAACTATAACAGAAACATCCACAACGAACTCACTTAAAGTCTAAACCAGTCTAGTGGATCTAATTTAATTTAATTTGTGACCATGTTGCTGCTCCACCTGACACAGTGACTTCTTGACCTTTTGTGCTAGTGCACACTAGTTATGTAACTTCTAATTGGTTTGCCTTTGGCATTTAAAATGCTGTAAAGATTAAACATGGAAAACACTTTGATATCAACTGCTTAACACTGAAATAAGAGCACTCTACAGAGTGCTTAACTCTTGCATTGTCAATACAAGACCTTGACCAAAAATTGATGCACCTCTTCCTGGAAATAAATGTTGATCTAAAATTAATGCAAGAGTTCAGCACTCTGTAAAGTCTCCTCCAGCACATCTCAAAGACTTTTACTGAAATAGGTCTGGAGTCAGAGGTGCCAATTCATGTGTGAAAATGATCCCAACCAATCTTGACATTCAATCTTGACATTCTTCCTACATCTAGCACAGTGATTTGGTGTGCAGGAGGAAACAGCAAAACATGAGCGATGGATACTGAGTTTAACTTCAGGGGACCAAAGGTTAGGAAAGGCAGCAGGAAAGTATTGGACTCTAGGGAATAGTATACACGCTAGAGTCAATGCCAAGTTGTAAACTCTAACACACTGCACAGTTCCTTAAGAGCAAAGTTGACTAATCTTATCTGATTTGAGCTGATGATGCAAATTAATAAACATGATCTAAGTCGAACAAAAACAGAGTTGTAAATGTTATTTATCAATGCACATGTCTGGGCATGTGCTACCATCACATCATGCAGAGTTGTGCATTTGATACACAGAAATGTCATGAGTCAAATGTGGCTGGCTCACATGGTTTATCGCTGCCAGTGAAACTATAACCCACAAAGAAAGGCCCTCTGAGACACAAGCTCAGGAAAAAAGGGAGTGGTCGCTGGAATTTTTCAATGTCCCCACCCAGTTTACAATAACAATTCCTAGAAAGTATCCCTATTTTCCACCAGGACCGATTCTCTCAGCTTCCTTAGCACCATCTGCTTCAGCGAAACCACATGTAATCCATGAGAGAGGTATTTATGGGAACATTTTTATGAGGATATACCCACAAGACTGTTTTAGGCAGGAGGAAAAAAAATACCTGACAACGTTTTCAACTCCCTCTAGGTGGGCCTCTCTCACTTTTTGTTTGGGAGCAATCTAGTAAGGCTGCTTTTCTTTTTCATTGCTAGGTGGGGTGATATCATACATCGGATCGTGCGGAGGCTCTCCCAACCGCACCAGCCCCGTGTCCATGTACAGTGAGAATTCCAACAGCAGCCTGCAGTCCTTTACGCAACCATGCTTTGGCTCTTCATTCCCACCCTCCCCTAATGGATCCCATGATTCCTCAAGGATGTACACCAGCAGCAGCAGCAGCAGCAGCAGCTCGAGTTCTGGATCAGGAGAGGAGGGAGGCTCATCATGCTCTGGTGGATCCCCAAGAGGCCGTGATGATGTTGGAAGTGCACGCAATTCACCCAACAAATCAGTTGCCACCCTTACTAGTAAGTGATAAGAACTATGCTTTACCTGATCGATGGACAGTATGGTATCCAGGAGAACGACTCTAACATCTGTCTTTCCTTCCAGAGCTGAATGGAATGGTGTTGCTGTGCAAAGTGTGTGGCGATGTGGCTTCTGGTTTTCACTATGGGGTCCATGCCTGTGAGGGCTGCAAGGTAAGGACATAGCATCTGTTTACATATAAGAAAAAGCATTTTCAATTAAAGCTTTTGTTCAAACAAAAAAATAACATTATCTACATGTTGCACAGGGATTCTTTCGACGCAGCATCCAGCAGAACATCCAGTACAAAAAGTGCCTGAAGAATGAAACTTGTACCATTATGAGGATCAACCGGAACCGGTGCCAGCAGTGCCGTTTCAAAAAGTGTCTGTCCGTGGGAATGTCCCGAGATGGTGAGTATCAAGACAACCAAGCTTGGAGAAACACAGAGAAACATAAAAGTTTAGGGATGCACTGATATTAATTCTGACTGTAAGTGGAAATGAGCTTTTCCAATTTCAGCAGATATGGATAAATTAAAAAAAATCTAAAATATCACCCAATTTCAGATATAGTACAATACTTCCTACATCCCTGGAAAGGTTCCTAAGTAGAACATTGGCATACACACATCAATATGACATTTTCTGTACTTTTTTTAACCCCCAGCTGTTCGTTTTGGACGCATCCCAAAACGCGAGAAGCAGCGTATGCTAGCCGAGATGCAGAACGCCATGAACAACATGGTGAACAACCAGCTTCAGAATGAATTCCAGCTGGCGAGCATCACATCAAACACCCCCTCTTCTTCGTCCCCATCCACCACTTCCTCATCTCCTTGCCCAGGCATTACAGTGGGGCCGCAACCCCAGCCCCCCGCAGTGGCCGTAGAACCAACCTCATTCCCCCCGGCCCCAACATCCCCAATGGTGCAACCGGCTCAGAGCTCCCCACCTCCTGCCTCTTCTCCACCACTGTGCTCCAGCCCAGGTGTAGACAAAACCATCGCCGCCATTACCCGGGCACACCGTGAGACCTTCGTCTACGCTCATGATAAGTTAGGTTCAGCGCTGCTGCCTCACAACGGCGAGCTGGACAACCGAAGCAACAACCGCTGCATGGCTGGATACCACCTCAATGGCCACAACACCATCTACCACCATGATAATAATGTTGCCCATCATTGCAACAACTTCGAAGTGCCATCAGAAAACGGCCTCCATTTTCAAGCCTCCCAAGGACCTGGACAACATCAGCAGCACAATAACAACGGCCAGCGATCTCCAAACAGTAACCTCTACGGCGTAAGCCACAGTCAAGAGTTAAACAGCAGCTCACAGGGTCAGAACTGTCCGTGGAAAAAACGCAAGGAGATTCTGCTGGTAAGACCTTTGGTATTCTAACGATATGCTCCGAGTACCAAGTAATGAAGTCTTGGACTTTTGATTTTGAACGGATTTCTTTTTCCAGGCTTGTCCAATGAACATGCACCCTTCCTCGGACCCTAACAAAACACCCCAGGAAATTTGGGAAGAGTTCTCTCTCAGCTTCACCCCAGCGGTGCGAGAGGTGGTGGAGTTCGCCAAACACATCCCAGGGTTTAGCTCTCTATCCCAAAACGACCAGGTCACTTTGTTGAAGGCCGGAACATTTGAGGTAAGTCAATCAGACTTTTGTCAAATATAAAAAAGGCCGCAATGCCAAATTCGGTTTTACTAAGTATGCTTTATTTTTGAATCTCTCCTTCAGGTCCTCATGGTACGCTTCTCCTCGCTGTTCAACGTAAAAGAGAAGACAGTTACGTTCATCTCAGGCGCCACCTACAGATTGGAGGCTCTGAAAGGCATGGGCATGGGTGATTTGCTGGGAACCATGTTTGACTTCAGTGAGAAACTCAACTCATTAGAGCTCTCAGCAGAAGAACTGGGACTCTTCACTGCAGTGGTGCTGGTTTCTGCAGGTAGGTTGCATATTAGTATTAAAGGGATAGTTCACTCAATGAAAATTCTGTCATCATTTACCCAACTTTACAGTGTTTCAAACAAACAAGACTTCACTTAATCTTATAATGGAAATTTAGGGTATTTTTTAATGAAACCTAAGAGGATCCTGAGACTGGATATCCACGAGATCAGAAAATGGTCATGAAAGTGTTATAAAACTCATCCATGGGAATCAATCTGTGAAGAGATATTATCACTACATATGATAATTTATCTTTATGAAGATTTGGTTAAACTTGCAATGCATGTCTTGCTTTCTTCTGCGCAAAAAAAAAAGAGAAAATATTTTTTTAAAAATATTGTTTATACAATCAGTCAATGGTGCCCAAATATCTTCCTCAGAAGAAAGAAATGCATAAACGATGACAATTTGAATTTGAGTTAACCATCCCTTTAATGGCTTGACACTACATATATATCATATAGAAAGTACATTAGTTAAAGTACATCCACTAATTAATTTGGTCTCTCATTGTTTGTTGCTTTTGGAAAACAGACCGTTCTGGGACTGAAAATGTGAATTCAGTGGAGATGCTTCAGGAAAGTCTAATCCGGGCTCTCCGAACCCTCGTCAACAAGAGCACCCCTTGCGACTCCTCCCGATTCACTAAGCTGCTGCTCAAACTTCCTGACCTGCGCACGCTGAACAACATGCACTCGGAGAAACTGCTCTCTTTCCGCATTGACGTCTGAGGTTGCAAACCACTGCCATGAGTAAAAGTGGGTCGCCGCTGCTTGACTGCAAGGCAAAAAAAGGGTACAAACATTAGAACCCGTTCCAAGAGAACAAACCAGAAAACAAACCAATGCATCTGGCACTTAAAAGCACTTGATGACACATTTGAAGGGATACTTTGGTGTCTAAAGGTCGGGCAGTAGCCTTTATGGCTAGCTAACCGTATTTAGGGCAGTTAAAAGGGTCTTTGAGCCACATGTCATTGCTTACTCGAAATGGGTGGTAATAATGAAGCAGAAAAAAACACTCACATTCAGACTGCATCTGCATAGGGAACAAGTGCAAAATGTTTCTTGCAAGGCTTCACAGCCAGGCCAGAAGGATCTCCAGGCCACTTCCAGAGAGGAGACAAAGGCAGCAGATCAGAGCGTCTCCTCATATCCAGGCCTGGGTTCCCGCAACACCCACACTCAGTGATTGAATCATTTTAGCAATGATGCAAATGACAAGCTATACGTGGTATGAACCTTCATGCATATTCACATCCCTGTGACGCTAAAAATATTTGTAAATATGATATACATACTTTAAATGTTTTCAAATGTATAATATATATTTTTTTGTAAAGTTCACATGCTCAACGGAGATGATATATAAATATGAGTACAGACATAGAAGTAGAGTATATGCATATTATAGAACTTCCGACATGTATTTCAGTTGTCTTTTACTTCATAAAGCCATTTTATGAAACAAGAGTGCTGCGTGTTGTCTTTTTTTCAAGAAGAAAAATCGAATGTGTCGAATACATTTTGGTTTACCTGTGTACTGAACATGTTTATTGTAAAAGAATAAAAAAATGCATAAAAACGAATGAAATGATATATCAAAAATTATATATACAGAATTTATAAATGATATAAAGTATTATAGATAGTGTACTACTATATAAGTTGCTTTTCAGTGTCAAGAGATCATTTCTGTCCTCAATAGTAAACTTAAAGACAGTGTCTAGTGAGAGCTGATGTGTGAACAAATATAAAAGACAGGACATTATGCCAATTCTTTAATTACCATAAGTGGTGCAATTAAATAGGACAGTAGAGTTATCTGACAATAGGTAATTCAATTAGTACAATATGCTGTTCAAAGGTTTGGGGTTAGTAGGGCTTTTTTCAAATAAATTAATACATTTATTCAGCAAAGATATATTCAATTAAGCAACACTGAAATATAAATAGAATTTAGCACACTGAATATAATAAATAGAATAAATCTGTTCTTTTGAACTTCCCATTCAAAGAATCCTGGTTTCAAATATATGTATATATATATATATATATATATATTAAGCAGCACAACTATTAATGTTTTCAACATTAATTATAATAATATTAGTTTGAACATCAAATTATTTCCGAAGGATCATGTGAGACTGAAGGCTGGACTAATGATGCTCAAAATTCAGATTTGACATCACAGGAATAAATTAAATTTGAAAAAAAAAATAAATAAATGAAAAAAAATATATATATATATATATATATATATTAAAATGTTACAATATTTCACAATATTACAGTCTTTACTGTATTTGATTAAATACATTCCTCCTTAGTGAGCATATGAGACTTGCGTTCAAATAGCAATTAAATAACGGAATAAAATTGGAAATCTACAAAAATGAATGGACATTTAATACTGCAACCCTAACAGACAATGAAATCGAAATAGCTAAAGCATCTAAAAGTTCTTGCAAATGGTTATTATACTATTAAAATATTTAATTATAGTAAATCAGCACAAGCAGAAAATGATAAACAAGTGGGAAAAATATAATACCTACCTCATGTATAGTAAATATAAAATACAGTGAATAAAGTTAACAGTATACACTGTTTTTTTTAACATATGATGAAATGGTTCAAATGAGGGGAAAATATGGTTCACCTAGCTAGGCAAGCAAACACCACTGACAAGATCTTTGTCATTATTTGCCAAGACCCGTCTTAGTTTTCCCTGTTAGACATGGAGTCTGATCCACAAAGACAATTGTCAAAGCACATCACAGAATCCAGGCCCTATCTCATTACAGACAGCAGAATGAGCAGAGAATATGTGGAGTGCTGTCCGCACACATGGACCCAGAACTGGGTCATTGTGCCCTCATAATCAGTTTCACAGCTCCCTATTGGCCAAATCCAGAACAAACCTCACATCTTATTTGGCCAATAAGAGCAGCTCCTGTTGTGTAGCACCAGAGGGCGGATAACTGGAACAGAAAGTGGAGTCATACTCCAAGTGCCAAGTAGAGTATATCAGAATAACCACGTGAAGAAAAAAAAAAAAAAAAAAAAGACTGAATTTGATATCTTTTCTTAACAAGCTCGGGGGTGGCCAGAGGCCAACATGATTTACATGTATGAGTTGGACATGTACGACACTTTAAAAATGATTCATACAACTGTGTAGTAAAGAACTAAATAATGGAAGGATTAAATGTCCAAGCAACAGAAGACCAAGCTTTAAGAAGTCAAACTTGTTACCTAACCTGTTATGTCAGACAACAGCATACGGAATGTGCATGTGGTGCTTACATAGTGCTGCCCTCTAGTGTTAAAAACAAGAGTAGATGCGCAAAATGCCATTTAATACATTTTAGATTCATTTTATTTACACAAACACGTGACCTCCTGTAATTACTGACAGAATAATGCAGAGCTCATATCTACATGAAAACATGTAATGAGCCTCAAATTTAAATCCTCAATCCTTTTCTACGGGTGAAGAGCAGTTTTATGCAAAATAATTATAAACACAGTCTGGGTTGGTTAGGTAAAGACTGAAAGCACTGTATAACTCACAATACGTACACAGACACAATGCAAATATTCATTTATATATCAACAATGAAACTAGAACTGCACAATGCAGAGTAGACTCTGACTCAGGAGGACATGACATACGTGATGGAGATCTTCCTTTCAGGAGTCAGGGCAGGAGTACATTTTGACGTTCACATCAGATGTTCGGATTGGAGGAGAGAAACTCAAGCCACTCTGTCAGGACTGGATGTTGCTCTGAGGGCTGAAAGAGTCATTTATTAATGAATAAACTGAAATTAATTAGGAAAAAACATCTTGCAAGGATCTGAGCACGAAACATCTTGACCTCTTTATAATATAATATAATGAAATGACTTCAATGCATCTCTTCTATGATGAGCAAATTATATATTAAAGTCTATTTTGATATTGTTTGGGGGAGCATGAAGTAAAATATGTCAGGATGATACAATAGTTCACAATAAAACTAGAATAAAATAATACTTTCAAAAGAATTCTAGACATCTATCTATCCATCCATCTATCAATCCATCCATCCATCCATCTATGTTATACTAGATGGTGGTCATTAAATTTAATGAAATAGAATGTAAACATGGCACAATATTTATAAAGTGGACATACAACATGGATCAGGAAATTGAAACCAAACCTTTACACTCTTCCTTACCTGTAGATTGGTGATATCAAACAGATTGCCGTCTTTTCTCACAGACAGGAGAGTAGCTCGACCGTGTGATGGGTAACCCTCCTCAACCCTCAGGTGACATACGGTGGTCGCAGTCTTGAGAAAGATCAGAAGCTTTTCAGCAGGACACCAATCAATCGCAAACCTGATGAAACAAACATGAAACATGAAATTCTTCATGCAAGACCAGTTTCCCCTTTCATTGCAGTAAAGTAGTAATGCTGAGGCCCGCTGTTGTGTAAGAGTGGTTTCACTACAGGCGTTCAGGATTGCCAAACGACTAAAGAAACGTTATCAGAAAGATGGTAGAAAAATTAACATTTCTTGTCTATTGCTACCCACCACTACTTATACGAAACGATGGAAATAAGTGCATTTATAATAGCAAAATATGTGGGAGAGCATTGCTATAGTTTGACGATATTGTATTGTAATAAATAGATAGCACATTAATGTAAATACCAAATTTAAAGCTATTTAAAACCTTTGAAAGTTAAAGAGTTTAACGAAAATATCTGGTTATGGTTACACTTAAAATAGATGTATGAGATGATAAAATCTTATGACATTAATCATACCCAGCATATTATTCAGAATGTTTCATGTTATATGAGGGGACAAGGGCTGAACCCTCTTTTCCCTTTAAACTACTCTTTTTATTATTTATTGCGATATATTTATGTATAATATGGAAATGTTTTTTTTTTTTTTAATTTATCTATATGTCTATTGCTTTAGCAATATTGTGGTATTTTACACAGTCATGTATAGGATTACATATTTAAGAATCTGTTTAAGATCTGCTTATCTTATGTCCTTACATAACATAACATGAAAAACTAAGGTAGAGTCTATTGAATTTAGCATTTACGTTTGTGATGATGATGATATCATCTGTTAAGCATGAGATTCCTGCCAGTCATAATCTCTTTATTGTGAGTTAAATGAATCAGAATACTGAGACTCAGTCTTTAATTAGCTCTGGGAACCCCTGGCTCAGTTGTTGAATAGTTAGGCTGATTATCAATGTATTTGGATGAGACTTATGCTGATGAGATCAGGACTGGGGGAAATTAGCTGACTCCTGTTTTTCATTTACATGGCACCACTGTGTAATCCCACCCCCCTTGAAATGTATAAACTACAATGTATACTGCTATAATTAGACTTGATGACTGCAGCTACTGACAGCTCATGTTTTTAATAATGATACAACCAAGTCTCATGGTCTTCGCTTCTGAGTTTCCAACATGCCAATAAAGCTCATTTGATTTGATTTTCGTCCTTACAGTTCATAACTTAAATTAGAACATTCTGCAGCAGCTCGCGCTAACCGAATATATTCCATCATTGAATGTTTTTAGCAATGACAAAAAAATCTAAAGGCTGTCCATCATTTTTCTAGATTACACTGATGGAGATCTATTGTAACATGTAATTGTAATTCATATTTTATTTTATTTTGAAATATTGCAGAGTTCATATCAACCCGTTCAGGCACAAAATCTTGTGTTTTAAGGCCTGTTCAAAGCAAGAACGATACATATAAAGACAACTATATTAACTATATACTGTTTATTCTAAGCGCGTGCTTATCCGTCACTTTAAATGCACAAGCTCTTTAGAGCAGGATGTATTCTGATTGGCTGTCAATGTTTTTTTATTTATCATTTATCAGCTGGATAAAATCATTCTGAAAGTGATTCCAATTATATCTTTCTCTGTGCCGTTATCGTTATAGCTGTGGCGTGGACAATTTTTTATTATTAAGAATGATTTTTAGAACTAGGCCGCATCTTTATCGTTATCATCCTTGGAGTGAACAGGAATTTAGTGGCACTCTGCTGTCTTTGCGGGGGGAAAAACTAACATTTATCTGCTTCCTGTGGTGTTGACTATGAAGTGACTCACAGTCTCTGCTCTCTTTATAAGTAACTAAATGTATAATCTAGCCTAAATGCTTGTCCAGTCAGATCATGATTAAAAATTAAAATGTGGGAAAAAGCTATTAAACATCTTATAATTAAAATAAAAATATGAAAATTAAATGACAGGTAATAATAGATTATGACAGAATTTTCACGACCCTGTCCATCAAATAGTGTCTGCTTATGAGTATTAGGACACTTATTTTGAGCAAAACATGCTGAATGAAGACAAGACTATGCAGCCGTCACATATTTTACAGGTTACAGTAAGATTTTCATTTTGAGGATGAGTTGTATGATGTCTTTGGGTTTTTAACCTTCTTCTTTATCAGCGTTTGATATGATTGATTATACTTGAAAATGTACCTGGAGTGAAGAGCCTGAATCTCAGACAGCATCTCTCCTTGACTTATGTACCGCTCCATCACCTCCACAAGAGCGGCACTCACTTGCCTAAGCGGGCCGTTCACCGCCTCCTCTACCAGGCCAGCCGTTCCCTGAAACACCTGCAGACAGGAAAGAGGTACATTCAAAATAATGTTATGAAGCAAAATGAAAACCAGGTAAAACTTAAAGGGATACTCCACTTTTTTTGGACATAGGCTCATTTTACAACTCCCCCAGAGTTAAACAGTTGGGTGTTACCGTTTTCGAATCCATTCCATAGTAGGAAAGTCAATAGGACCAGACACTGTCTGGTTACTGATATTCTTCTAAATATCAGAAAATCGGCTGAATGGATTCGAAAACGGTAAAACCCAACTGTTTTAACTCTGGGGGAGTTGTAAAATGAGCCTATTTCCAAAAAAAAAGTGGAGTATCCCTTTAAAAGAAATGTAGTTCTAGAGGAATATCAGCTCTAAGCACTGACAAAAACAAAGATTTAGTCATATAATTGTATTACCACCATATGATCACTACTATTCAAAAGATTTTCAAACAGTAATAATAAATGCTAACATCTTTCTTGATTATTCTTCAAAACATTTTTTTTTAATAATGACGTAAATACAACCTTGGTAAATAAAAGTGTTTCAGACAGTTAATTTTTTTTTTTTATGTATATACATAAATATAGTATGTGTGCATGAACGAGTGCAATGAATGAGTGCATATACAAAGTATGTTTTATGATAAGAAGCATGTTCCTCTTTTGAAATCAGGCACCTCATCCCTTACTTCATATTTCAGCACTCCCAGCATCACTTAAGAGAAATATATGATGTGAGAGAGAGAGACAGTACCTGAAGATGGAACTCGTCACTGGCTGTCATGGTGATGGAGACACTCAGCGGTTCAAGAGATTTTTCAGCAGCACGAGGCAAGAGCTCAAGGCACAGCTCAGAGGGACTGACTGAGAGCAGCCTATACTGCATATTTCTCTGAGTCGCTGTGACCAAGGTTTGCAGCCTGAGAGACAAAGAAAATAAAACAAAGAAAAAGGGGAGTTTATTATTAGTGTGGCAGTGTAATCAGTCACAACAATCTAACAATCGAAATAGACATATTTTGTAACATTATTATTATTTTTGTCCTTTTTGATCAATTTGATGCATCCTTGCTGAATAATAGTTTCATTAATTATTAATTTCTGTAATAAAAGAAACTGACCCCAACCTTTTCCACAGTAGTGTATAAAAACTCACCTGTCCCTTAATAGAGTCCAGTCACTAATTCGAGCCTGCTGTGTTTCAAACTCATCCTTGAGCTTAGACAGATGAACATCACACACATTCAAGGCCTTCTGGGCCGCCTGGAGGGAATCTTCCAACTGAAAGCTGATTTGTTTCTGTGTGTGAGAAAAAGGAATGAGAATTTAAACAATTTGATTCAACCAGTTTGTCCCAAAGCTTCATTTTGGGTGAAGAAAAGTTGAAATTATTGGAGCTAACTACGGTAGTCAAATCAAAAACTATAAAATAAATGGATGTCTTACCTCAGCTCTCTGATTTTGTTTAGCTGTGATTCTCTCCTTCTCTTTGCACTCATCCTTCTGAACGAGATTTAATGTACAATACAACCGCATGAAAATGCAAGTATGAAGAAAATGCAACTATTTTAAAATGGGCTTTTCATCAGATTAATCTAAAATATAAATCAAATTAATTTGATAAATCAGATAGAAAGCCGTTTTTTCTTCATTTATTGATAAAAGAAAGAAGTCTGATTACCTTTATCTGTAGAGTTGACAGTAGAGTCTCCAGTTTCTGCCGTTTACCCTGAAGCTCTTCCATGCGGACCTGGAAAGCACTGATCAGCCCTTCCACCTCCTGAACTCTCTCCTGATATTCTGCTTTTAAAGCCTTCCATGCAGATCGAGCTTCATTACCTGTGCAACCAAATCAAGGCATAATTTCACTGCTTTGTTTAGCAATAAGCAGTCATGTACAAATGTTCATGATGTGTGTGTTACCTGGGTTTTGGGGACATGGCTCATTCAGCAGGTGATCCACTGACTCCAGATCTGCCAGCAGCTGGACCATGTCATGGACCACACACAGCTGCCTGAATATATGCTTCTGTTTCCGCCTGCAGTCCTACGCACACAAACAAATGCCTTAAAGTCGTCATGAAACGCAAGTTGTTACAGTCTTTTCATCCTTTTGATGTATATGTGTGAGTGATAAGGCAAGAAAACAAGAAACATTTAGAGTGATACTTGATTTTGTCCATCTGGAATTGATTGGATGGTTGTAGTTAATAGCTGTGATGTCATGTGAGTGACAGGTTGCCCTGCCCTCACATCAAGAAACACATCATCAGAGAAAAGACATGTCATTGCAAAAGGAAGGGAATTAAGTTGTTTTGATTAAAGATTAAAGGGGCAGTTGAAAATAAAAAAACAGCGATGTGCATGAGCAAATCATTTACTGCAACATTCCATAAAAAAGAAAATAATTGTCTATACTGATTTCATGGTGACTTTAAAACATTAATGTTTTATTACATCATTTGAAGGAAATCCTATATATTTTTTTTTCATAGCAGTATTTTTTTTAAAGGGACATCATCGTCATAAACTGCAGTTATCTATAACAATATTCAAAATTTACCATCAGATAAGGAGCCATAATTTCTCCCTCTCCTGTTTCCTGCAGTTCGGTGGTGTTGCATGATTTCAAGAAGGAAGGTTCAGTCCTTTCCAAAAGTCTGAAAGGAGAGACTATTATATATTTTATTCATTAGACTGTTATTCATATACTGTCTTTAAAAACTACCATGGAAAAAAGGCTTTGATATGCATGAATTAGCAAATCCCAAAGGAAACTTTACTTAAAAAATGAAACCAATCCCAGAATATACACTTATCAATTAACTAAAGTGATGCATTTAGGGTTGTCACTCTCGTACACACATATTGTCTTACATAAAGAAGGAAATTAATTAATTCATCAATGACCTTGTGAAAGTTGCTCATGTGTTTTTTTCAGTGACGTAGCAAAAAATTTAAGCTGTCACAAACATGAGTTATAACGTTAAGTTAAAGAGTTATGAGAACGGGTGGTTTGGATGCAAAACCAAACCCTGAATGGTTAACAGTGATTAAATGTGTACGTAATGACGGAAGTGGCTAATACTAACTTAAATGGCCATCGTTTCACTGTAACAAAAATACCTAAACTAACGTTACATTTACAACGGTGGCTTTGTAAAGAAACACATTTTCATGCCTTTGTACTTTCAACCACACACATAAAACTATTTTCAAGTGAAACCTTGATTTCTATAGCAAAAACAGAAATAAAAAAGTATAAAACACCGTAAAATCAGTTATAATAAACTCATTTTTTCCAGTTTTAAAAATACTCACGCTTCGCCTCTCACCGTCGCCATTTGTGTTTTGAAACTTACCCGCCTAACGCTGATTGGTCAGAACTGTGAGGCTTCGTCACAAACGTCAACCAATCATAGTCCATGAATGAAACACGCTGTAAAAAAAGACTTGAATCTACCATAGATATGTATGGTCTACTCTACATAATATATCTATGGAATGTACAGCCAAACAACAATACATTAGTGTTTTTACAATATAGCCTTTTCATAGCATGAAATAAACATTTTTCATTTTGTACATTATATTTAGTCAATTTATTTTAATAATCAGTATCAAAACAAAAACGTTTCTGGGTTGTGTTACGTCTTTTACATTCATTTAAACAAAGACGTAAATAAATACAATTTTAATGCGTAGCCTATATCAATGTGTAGAATATATTAAAAGTGTTGTCATTTAGTAGCTAAGGAAAGTTGAGCAGTTCTGTTTCAGTCGCTCATCATTACGATTTTTAGCTGAATAAAACTCGAAAAATTAACAAGTTAAAATGTATAGATGCTGGACAAAAATGTACCCTTTAAATAATGAATTCTATTCCACGATTTAACTGCGGGAGAGCAAATATCCGTTCTTGCTGGATTAAGGCTCATGTCATAGCTAATTGCAAAACTTTTATGAAGATTATTAGCCTATAAGTTTTCTATCGTCAATGCATGTCTTGTTCTTCCGATTAATACGAGACCATAGCTGTCAGACTCCTAATAGTGGGAACCCGTTAGCCTATGCTTTTCAGCGACATTTATGCAATAAAACAATTTTTTTAAAAAGTTATGAAAATGCAATAAATATAGAACAAATGTTAATATTTTTAAAATATCACAATTACCCCTGTTTTCTAAAAACACTTACTCTGAGAACACCTCAGTATAAATCTGTTGTCTCTATTCTGTTGGAATGCCAGAATTAAATTTATCTATAGGTCTAAGAGCTTTTAAAAACTAAAATACATCATAGAGAAAATTTGTGCAATTGGACCAACAATAGATTCATTACAAGTCCTGGTTTAAATAGCCTAATCTATTTTCTGAGAATACTTAGCTGCAAATATGTCAATTTTATACTTCAACTTTCACATTAACATTAATTGCACAATGTCTGCTTTTTTGCATTGTGTTCTTCTATAAATTTAGGTGTTAAACTGTAATTTAAATCTTTTATGGACAAAACTGACTCTACAGTCTATTCAGCTTTATAACCTACTTTATATCAAATGATATGTTTTTATAAAATATAACAGACAAAGCTAGATGTGCCCAAGAGACCACAAACACAGTCCAGACACAAGAGGACACCAGTTTACTCATCTTTTATTGTCACATTCATATCTATGCTCTGTATTCTTTACAAGGAGTTCAAACAATAGTGGATGAGAATCAAAGAACATCAGGCAGGCAGAGGCTGAAAGTCCCAATAATGTCTGTGGCACCTGCTGTGAGAAGGGTGAAGGGATAGTCTGATAAAGGTAGTCTCCTTCCTCTCTCATCCCCCTAAAATGTGCCCTATTTAATTCAACCAACCTTCACTCTCCTGTTGCATTATTACAGGTGAATTGAAACAATAAAAATGAAAACAATTTCAACATCATGCTGCTCTGTGTGGCCTGAAAAGATACTATGTTGCGGTTCACAGAGAAAAAGAGAGGAAATTCTATTGCAAACATAAGAGATACAATCCTATGTCATTTCTTAAAAAGCCATCAGAAACATAAATCAAATAGAAAGATGAATTTGATGAAGTTAAAAAGTCAGTTTAATAATAATGGGGGGGAAAAGAGACTGGATAGTGAAATTGACATTTTTATGTTATTTCCCCTCTCACATATCTATTCCATTTCCAAATTCATCCAGAACAATTTCAAAAACAAATGAAGAAAAATCATCTTTGGAAGTAAAAGACTCCTATTAGTATATGGAGATGTTGCTACCCAGTTGTTTAAGTCATTTATTATTGATTCATTAAGCCTAACATTTTCTAAATTAACTTTTTGTGTCCTTTTTTTACTTTTATGTCATGTCCTATATGTTTGTATTTATTCTAAGAGGTAGATCAACCAAAAAAAGAAATTAAAAACATATGGTTACAGGCCTTTTGATTCAGGCCGTGAAATCATAAAATGATTAGGACAGAAAGTTAGTAGAAGCTCCGGGCAGAATTGCCATTTTATTGCTGATTTAAATCTAGTTTCAGCAACAACAAAAAAAAAGAAAAGAAACTGAAGCTGCTTTAAAGATCAGCGAGAAAAGGGCTTTTAAACAGTAAGGATCGTTCTTGGGGTCAAGGCTGCATGGCGTGGAGGTAGTGGTGGTGCCGTCGAGGTGGGAAAGGACACGGAGAAGATAGCGCAACAGGCACAATTGTGGGTTTCGTCTACACCGAAATCCTCAGTCACTCTACGAATGCTGGCCGAGTTACATCTGTGCCATGATGTGGGGAGAATTCTAATTGAGCTTAATTGTGCACTAACCGAATTTCACAGGTTCCTCCTCCTCCCTAGCAAACCAACACACCACACATCCGTTTCCTGTCCTGCCACCCTGCCCAACTCGAAGCTCTAGGCTATAGGCCTAACTAGCAGGCTATTCTATCCAAACGTCTACAGAAATGAAAAGCTCAAAATAAATTAAAACTCAAAAGTAAAATGTAACATGCACTTTCGCTCTCGTCTGCTTGATAAAAACAATCTTATGGCTAAGTCTTGAGGTAGCGTTCCTAGTTATGTGAGGTTTGAGTCGTCATCTGTAGCACCCAAATGTTTTCCATATAAGGAGAGGCCAGAAACTAACACGGTGAGATACAACAGTGGCATGCAACGTCGATATGATAATCACACCCAACTATAAGCTGCGCTTCAACCTGTGGTCTACATGTAAATCTATGCACTGCAATGCAACTTTTCCCAGTGGACACTTAACAGTCCGTGTGACAAATTCCTTTGACTCGTCACAGAATTGCATAAGTTAACAACATACTATCTTTTTTCCCCAAGCTCAAGTATGCTAGCGAAACTGTTCTACTGCTTGTTCAAGCCCTCCCCACTAACAACAACAACAACAACAACGTGTGGAGGACCTGGAAATAAAAAGGATAGGAGAAAACGTTTCCAAGTGCCAAACAGGAAGTGGACTCGCGGTACTCAGGGAACCGTGTATCTCATTTATAGCACTGCATCCATTCCTGACTGCTTACAGATTTAATTAATTCAGGAGTAGTACAACAACAAAACACAAAGAGAACCCCAGTTTGGCACAGGTATTACATGAAGAATGAATCATTTGTTAGTATTTCAAATGAACTAGTAGCAATGTAAGAGGTTTACGGAATATAGCTAGGTTTCTCCCCGATCGAACTACATGAATGGAGACAATTTGAGAGAAGAAAAACGAACGAGTAAAAATAAAATCGCAAAGAAATTCAACATCAAAACGACTGAACTGAATCGAGAAAACAGTCACAAACGAGGCCAGCGTGAGAGAGGGCGTTCTATTCCAGAACTAATGTCTCTTTTAAATCGGATACAACTAACGCAAAACAAAAAAAAAAAAAAAAAAAAAAAACGAGCGGATGAAGGTAGCGAGTGGTGGGTGGGGGTTGAAAAAGAAGGGGACATCTAAATCCTTTACAAAATGTCCACTGAATCTGTCCGGGGCATCTCCATATCATCGCTTATACCTTTCACCCAAAGTATAATAACAATAAAACAAAGACAAAATAATAAAAATGCAATTACAATAACATATCTAATATTTCGTTGTTGTTGTTTTTTTAAACTATGTTAGTTCTTGGAGATCTGCGGTTATGTTAATAATCCTCGCTCACATATATATGTATATATTTTTTTTTTGTCTTTTATTGGTGAAACAGTTCACAACCAGATGTCATGTCCAAATAAAGCTTGCTGTCTAAAAGAAAAACAAAAAGGTCAAAACAAAAAGGCTGCTGCAGTCTGAACAGAGCAGAAGTGTGTGAGTGTGTCTCGGTGTCTGACAGAAATCTATGGGCTGGAACAGGACAGATTCTTCTTTCCTGCCTGAAGAGCAGTATGTATTGACAAGTCAATCCTCAAGCAGAAATCAGAAGACTAGTGTGAAAAAGGGAAGCTTTTGTAAAACAAAAAACCTAAATTAAAAGACCTTGATCTGTTAAAGCACATGAACATGCTGGCAAACCCTTCGCAGATGTCTGAATGGAACCTGAAAGAACGCGGTCTGGCAGTGTCCATCCATCTTTAACGGCTAAAAGTCTTTCCTTCCTTTATCCAATTAGTATTTTATTCTAAAAAAATACAAACAATTATCCCGCCCCCCGATTGTTCCGTCGAACAAATTATTTACAGGTTTAAATTTGAGAGATGTGAATGCTTTCATTTTTGTTGATTTGTTTCTTTCAATATTTCTTGCCTCCCGTTTTTCAAAAGGTACCTTTTGTTCTCAGTCAGTTTTTAAAAAATGAGTACGACCGAGGCCATAGAGTTTTTCTATGCGTCTGCCTTTTTAAAACACCCAAACCACTTCCCCAACAAAAAAAGATTTAACACTCAAACTCGATTAGTAAACGCACTCACGCACACTTGCACAGGGACAATGGCGAAGGACGAGACTCCATCCAAAAGAAAAAAAGGAAAAGATGTTAAATCGTTCACATTCAGTGTCTTCGGGCAGATGATGGTCGACATGCTTTCGTTTTTTTAGCATGGCGAGTGAGTCAAGCCCTTTCAAGTAAGCCAACCAATGATGTCAAAGTCCTTTAGTGCAGAATGAACAAGATCACACCACAGGTGCAAAAATAAAATGGCACAAGTTAGAAAAAAGGCCATTTTGTTTTCTACAGTCAGCTTGTACAACAAACATACACATTAGCGTCAATTTAATTTCTGTGGTTTGGCAACGTTCATTATGCACCAGTAAGAGATGGTAAGATCCGTCCTACGTCCCATTGGCCAGTGATTTCAAGTGTGACTCTTCAAGGACCCCCAGGCTGCCCTTGCGAGACTCACAAAACAATTCATCATTTTTCCTAGGAGTCCTTCTGAGCTCGGGTGAGGGAAAAAAAAAACCTCAATTACACTCTCCCAAACACGCATACCAAAAAAGAAAAATAATGGGAAAAAATCCAAAATATTTCTTCCTTAAAAAAATAAAATATTCAAGACTATCAGCTTTTATATAAAACACCAGCAAGCAAAAAAAGGGGGGAAATAAAAAAAGAAAAAGAAAATAAGAACAAAATTAGGAATACTGAGGTAACAATACCCTGAGGTAGTTTTTTTGTTTTTTCTTAATTCATTTTTTCTAATCTGTTCTAGTTTCAGTGAGAAAAGCCAGGACCCTGGCAACCTCATCGGCAAATGTCGAACAAAGTGGGCGAGAGAGAGAGAGAGCACAGAAACCATATTGCTGTCCCCTGCTTTTGACCTTTGACCTTAAGGCAGGTTTGTGGAGGCTGTACCTTGTCAATCAAACCTGGCATTCAGGACGACTGTCCTCAGTTGATTCGGCATATTTTTACAGCACATTTATTCTCAGGAAAAACAGAACACCACGTCTGAAGGCCAGGTTTACAGATAACAAAAGCTTTTTTAAAAAAGCGAATACGTAAATCACACATTCCTAAAAGCGAAACACGCTTTTAAAAAAGATGTTCTCGTTTTCCGAAATTACGGTACGCTCCATTTCTTGGTCTGCCTGCTCCAATGCAATGAGGGGCCAGGTTAACTCACATATCATATATATATAATATATATAAAATATGCCGTTTGGGTGTGGGCGGCGCTGCAGCGATCATCGCTGGCGTGGTTTAGGGCGGGATTGTTGGGCATCCGCACATCAAAGCTGAGCCACTGCAATACAACTGCAGAGGTCACCTTTAGCCCACACGCTTACTGAACTCTCGCCGCACGTCCCGCCGGTCAAACGGCACGCGGCCTGAAAGGGAAGCCTCCGAAAAATGTCGCAACCCTCTCAAACCAGGTGCGCGATTGCAGACGGGTAAACGTGCAGCATCTCAACTCAAAGTCATGAAGATTATATTTACAACCTCTCTTTTTTTTTTCATCTCGTCACCCCCACAGTTTAGCGTGGGGGACTTCAAGAGCAGTGTTAACAACTTTGGCCCCTCCCCTCATCTCTGATAGGTAGGGAGAAGTCACCTGATTGGTGACCACCCCCACTAATAAATTGGACTGATTCGTTGCTCTCTTTCTCTCTCCCATCTCTACCTCACTGCATTTCATTAATAATACCTCTGAATAAACATTTCTATACATATATCTCTATCTTTAAAAAAAACAGTTAAAATTTTGAAGTGACTGCTGATGGCTGAGGGTCCTAAGTAGCTGAACTTTTCCGGGACCTTCATTATGCCTTATTCCTAATAAGCGGCTATGTATAAAAGCTCTCACCAGAGGGCGCTCCGCTCTGACGGACCTCCTCGCCATCCTCAGTCACTCCACCTGGCCTGGCATCTGGTCTCTGTTTTCTAGTTATCTCTCTTCTTTAGAAAAATCACTCTTTTTTTTCTAGTTCATTTTCACTAAACTTGTGTCCTCTTTCTCTCTCAGGCATGTGGTTTTTTTTGTCTTTTGTTCTTTAATTTTTAATTTCCTCTCAGTTTGCTGCTCATTTCTCCCTGTCTACCGCTGGGTCTGTGTCACTCTCTCTCTCTCTCAGTCAGTCCGCTCGTTTGTCTGTCCGTCTGACTGGGTAGCGGCCCCCGGCCTCTCACTTCCTCCTGGGTTCTTGTGCCAGTCCTTGAGGGGACCCCGGCTCAGTCATGACCTGCGGATGGGGCCCCTGCTGGCCTCCCATACCTCCTTTTTGCTGCTGCTTGACTTGTGTCAAAATGTCCCTGATCTTCCTCTGTGCCAACTAAAGAAGAAACAACAAAAAACAGCATTTTAGCACTGTCTGCCAAGTTTCTGTGACATTCTAGCCAAATGAAATGTCAACAACCAAGTACATTTGTTCAGAGAATACAGAAAGATAAGCCACTAACCTGACTTGCGTAAAAGTGGCCGATGATTTTGACGATGACCTGGTCTTGTTCATCAGGGGTTTGCTCTCGGGGAACCACTACTTCAGCAGCGGTGAGGTTCTGCAGTTCATTCACCTGACCAATGAAATCAGCAGCAGTCTTGATCAGTACATTCCATCATTTTTTTTCCTTTTAATTACTTAAGTTCTCACTTCCTCTTAATTTGATGCATTCAAATGACACACATATACATATATAGAAAAAAATGTTGTTAAAGGGGGGGTTGACTGCGATTTCACTTTTTTCATTTTAAATAGTGTGTTATGTTGCTGATGGTGCATTAACAGTATCTGCAAAGTTGCAGCGCTGAAAGTTCAATGTAAGCAGAGATATCGTCTTTTAAAAACCAGGAAGTGTAAACGCCAACAAAAACGACTCGATTGGGACTACAACGGGTTATGGTACGTCACTAACCCGCACATTTGCATCAACCACTCCCTTCGGAATATGCAGGAAATGGCATGCGCATATTTCTGCAGCACGTCGAGTGAGTTGTGTTCACGCAGCTGTCAGGTCTTCTGTGTTCGAGCTTCCCACGGATGTTACTTAGTCAAAGATGGACACAATTTATGTTTGATTATATTCCTGAAAGTGACGATCGTAATCTAGCTCTCTGTGCTGCGCATTTTACGGAAGACAGCTTCCAGAATCTCCACGAGTTCAATGCAGCAAGAAACTGTTAATAAACAATGAAGCAGATCTGACTTTAAAATCAGAGGCAGCAGTTGTTGGGCCACAACCTGTAAGTAGGCTAAGACTTAATCATTTTAAATGTATTTGCATGTATAATTCCAGACGTAACGTTAGCCTGTGTTTTATTTATTTATTTTTTCAAATGCCAACGCTGGCTTTATAGCCACTAGGCTACTATGCTAGTATTTTGTGTCTACGACAAACGTGTACAAACATTATGGACCTGAACTTTGTATAAGTACTAATGTTGTAAACGTATTTTTCATGTATGCTTTATGACGTTATTTTCGATTTGATCAAGAACGTAAACTTGCCAACGCTGTTTGTGTTTAACATTAGTAGCCAGTCAGTTGCTATCGTTGCCAGTCAGATGCTATTGTGTAAAACAAACGTGTATATGGTTAAAAAATATGGCAAATTATCATTCAGAAACGTTTAGTAAGAACCGTGTGTGGTGAGGTTCTGCTTGACTTTCTTCATCGCCGCTTTCTCGGTCTGATTCTGCCTCACTGATGTATATATATATATTTAAATATTACACACACATACACTTCAATATTTTTTAAAGAAATTCAAATGTATTCAGCATAGATGCATTAAATTGATCAAAACTGACAGTAGATCCATTTATGTTAAGATCTGAATTTGTATTTTACAAATCAATCCTTTTCTTTTGAACTTTCTTTTACATTTTATTCTTCTTAAGAGTCTTGTATCAAATTTATCAGTTTCCGCACAAAATAAGCAACAAAACAGTTTTCAACATTGATAATGATTGTTATAATATTAGTTTTTTGAACAGGAAAGCAGCATATTTGAATTATTTCATTAGGATCATCTGCCACTGTAGACTGGAGTAATGATGCTTTGACATCAGAGGAATACACACACATTTACATAAATACAGGACCCTTTAACATTAATGTTTATTGATAAAATGGGAAGAGGTTAAAAGCGGAGATTTAGAAGTAGCTCTTTATGATTATTAGAAGAGAGGTGAGCAACAAATAATCTTTGATGTATTGAAAAAATGTGAAACAGGCAACCCTGTCTTGGACTTCTTGATTCATCGGGTAAAACATGTAATTATATTCACCAAGTAAAATCAGACACCACATACTGTCTACCACCAATAATGAGCTATTTTCTCTGTAATAATCAGTCTCCAACATTTCACTTCATGAAGTAACTTTATGGATACTCTTCATCTGACATCTATCAGTAGTATGTTAAATGAAGTATGACTTACAGTTTTCCCGCCCTTTCCGATGACCCTTCCTGCTGCTGCAGCTGCTACTTTGATGTGCGTCTCCAACTTCACCTCCTCTTTGGGGCCAAAGAAGTTCTCCTCCTTCAGCTTACCGTATATTCTGCCTTGAGCCTAAAACACATAGGGCTTGATAATTGACTTGCGCATCTACTGACGGTCTTCCTGACAACAAATTCATTTCAAAAATTTGATCTGAAATGACTTTGCAAACCATGCATTCATGCAAACCTTGAATTGGGCCTCAGGAGGCCCTGTCACGATGACCATTCGCATTTTCGAGTCTGGAGCCTCTGCTGGTGCAATCTGAGGAAAAATGCATTTGAGATGTCCTTCAGGAAAAGGGAACATAAACCTCAATATTTTAAATGACATATCAACACAATATTTGATCTGTATGGATGCTAGTTTCCGCCACTGAATAAAAAAAAAATAAAAAAATAATTGTGACTTTATCTCACAATTGCGAGATATGAAGTTAGAATTGTGAGAAAGTCACAATTGAGAGAAATAAACTCATAATTGCGTGTTATAAAGTCAGAATTGCGAGATATAAAGTCGCAACTGCGTGTTATAAAGTCAGAAATGCGAGATATAAAGTCACAATTCTGAGAAAAAAAAAAGATAGTGTGACTTTTTTTCTCACAGTTGTGAGTTTACATCTCGCGAGTTTATATGTCGAAATTCTGACATCTTTTCTCAGAATTGTGAGAAATAAACTCGCAATTGCGAGTTATCAGGCCAATTCTAAGGGGGAAAAAGACTAACTTTTTCCCCTCTCAGAATAGTTTAAATCTCACAATTCTGACTTTATATCACGCATTTCTGACTTTATAACACACGATTGTGACTTTATATCTAGCAATTATTACTTTATATCTCGCAATTCTGACTTTTTAACACACAATTTGCGACTTTATATCATGCAATTCTGACTTTATATCTCGCAATTGTGACTTTATATCACGCATTTCTGACTTCATAACACACAATTGCGACTTTATATCTAACAATTCTTACTTTATATCTCTCAATTGTGACTTTATATCTCAAAATTCTGACTATATCACGCATTACTGACTTTATAACACACAATTGCGACTTTATATCTAACAATTCTTACTTTATATCTCTCAATTGTGACTTTATATCTCAAAATTCTGACTATATCACGCATTACTGACTTTATAACACACAATTGTGACTTTATATCTAGAAAGTCTTACTTTATATCTCGCAATTCTGACTTTTAAAACGAAATTTGCGACTTTATATCACGCAATTGTGACTTTATATCTCGCAATTCTGACTTTATATCTCGCCATTGTGACTTTATATCTCACAATTCTGACTTTATATGACGCATTTCTGACTTCATAACACAATTGCGACTTTATATCTAACAATTCTTACTTTATATCTCGCAATTGTGACTTTATATCTCGCAATTCTGACTTTATATCTCGCAATTCTGACTTTATATCACGCAATTGTGACATTATATCACGCATTTCTGACTTTATAACACACAATTGCGACTTTATATCTAGCAATTCTGACTTTAAAACACGCAATTGCAACTTTATATCATACAATTCTGATATTCTATCATGCAATTGTGACTTTATATCTCACAATTCTGAACTTATATCTCGCAATTCTGACATTATATCACGCATTTCTGACTTTATAACACAATTGTGAGAAATAAAGTCAGAATTGCAAGATGTAAACTCGTAATTGTGAGGGAAAAAAAGTCAGAATTGTGAGATAAAAAGTCGCAATTACCTTTTTTATTTTCCATTCTGTGACGGAAACAAGCCTCCATAGATCTGAGATGACCAGTGACCACAAAAATATTAAGCCACACAACTGTTTTCAACAATGATAATAAGATAATAAGAATAATTTTGAGCAGAATACAAACACTTATTCCCACCCCCACAATGCATTTTCATAAAAGTTACCTTAATAGATGCTCCAGCAAAACGGCTTAGCTGCTTAATATGCTGTCCCTTCTTGCCAATAAGGGCTCCCACGGCTTGGGCTGGGATGTACACGTGGACGGTCTCCTGTTCAGCGGCCTGTAGGGAGACACAAAACAAATTAATATCACATCGCAACATATGGTGAACACCCCCTATAAAGAATTGCGCTTACAGACCATAATAAAGTAAAGATGCCACAAGAGGCCTAGTTATGCGACACCAGTATCTATGATCTTTAAAACTAATGAATAATGAGAAAATTGGTCGTACCCCCATAGGGCCATAGGGAGGACCAGGCACAGAGTTTCCGAGGGAAGGAGGCGGCATGGCCGAGGACGGCGGGAAGAGGCCAATGGCTCCCAGGTTTAGTCCAGGGATCAGGTGAGTCTGTTGCTGGATGAAAAGGCAATGTAGATTCAGATTAGGCTTCAAATTCATGTTTCGAGGGCAAGTAAGTTACACTTACAAAGAAATACACTTTTTTTCATCTTACGAAAACTCACATTCATTGCAGCGATGTCATTGTCATATGCCTCTCGCACTTTCTTCATGATCTCCTGTTCCGCCAGGCAGCAGGCTTCGATCGAGCCCTTCACTGTAATGGTCCTCTCTGGGTTATAAAGGGTCAGATCCTGCAGTCTGCAGTGAGAGACATTAATTATATATAAATACTACCAATCGTGTTAAGGCAGCTCGGTATAAAATTAGGCCGCCATTATTTTTATTGTGTCCTTTCATAGCTTACGGTGAAATTGTGATCTTGGTATCAGTGTCTTGTTCCACTTTCTTCAGGTTGCGTCCCTCTTTGCCGATCAAACGGCCGACAAAGTTGTTGTGAGCAAGAACCTTCAGAGGCACCTCATCAGCACTACCAGAAACGAATTAAGATTGTTAATAAAGATCTGAGAGCAGACATGAACCAACACTGACAACTATGGGTTTTGAGGAAAATTACACATTTTAAAAGACTGGAAATGTTTTTATATGTCTATATGTGGTGTTTTTAATATGTTTGATGACAAACCATGTGTAAATTCATAAGTAAACACCATTGCTGAGTATTTTCTCTTTAAAACTATGATCTAAAGACGCAGTTTGAAATCTGGTGTTTCTGACGTCACAGACTAATTTATAACCAAACACATCAACATATGTGTTAGGTCTTTAGCATATCATTAACTATGACCGCTCTGAAGCTGGGGAGTCTCATAAAGCCAGATTATCACGGTATATTTTCAGTTGATATGAATCTAATACATTTAGCAATATAGCGAGTCCATTATGTATATGATGTTATGATGGCTTTCTCCACTGACGTTCTGAGTTGTTCAAAGCATTTCTACGGATGCTGATTGTTAGAAGGCAGCTGCCCGACTCTGAGGTGGGGAACGGAAAAATGGTTTGTGTAACATTAGCAACACATTATTAGCTGTTTGATAACACAGTCAAGCAAAAGTCTAATAATATTATTTAGTGTTATTTTGTCCAACGTTGTTGAGAGCAATACAACGCTTTATCATTCTGATACATCGAATTGTAGATAACCATGTATTAGTGAGTGGAGGCGGGGCTCAGTTGCATGTTCAAGGATCAACATATACCAAATAAAGCAAGGGTGTAGTTATATTCAAGTTATTTTAAGGCATGAATGCACTTTTTTCACAAGAAACAAAAATATTTAAATGTGTAATTTTGGTGATAAAAACGATGAGTTTTAAGGGATAAAATTATTGACCACATGGGGGACTTTAAATGTTTTTGAAAGTCTCTTATGCTCACCATTTATTAGATCAAAAGTAATTTGGTTAAATATTACAATTTTTAATAACATTGTAAATTTATAACTTTTAATAACTGTTTTTTCCAGCATCATGTCTCCAGCCTTCAGTTCAGAAATCATTCTAATATGATGATTTTCTGCTCAAGAAACATTTATATTATCAATGTTGAAAAGAGTTGTGCTGTTTAATATGTATGTGGAAACTAATACAATTTTTTCAAGGATCTTTGATCAATCAAAAGTTCAAAAGAACAGCATTTATTTAAAAAAATAAATATTTCGTAACAATATATAAAAGTGTTTGCAGTCAGTTGTAATCAATTAATTTTTATTTTAATTAAGACCCCAAATTTGTGAAAGGTAGTGTATACTGCACTTGCAATGAAAGGTGTAAGGATTCACTGTTCTGGACTTGACTAAGTGTGTAAACCTATCATTCATCACTCACGTTTTGGTGTCCTTGGCCTCCTGGTTCATGATTTCCAGGATCATGCGGCAGGCAGATGAACAGCCCTCTGGGGTAGAATGGATACTTATGGGCTTTTCGGCGGCACCTGCGTTCTCTTTACGATGCACATCAATCCTAAGAGATGAGAGGAGAAGAGAGGGATGTGTTGTAAATGTTACGCATCAAACAGTGAATAAAACCTACAAAGGCACAAGCAAAAACAAAACACATCTTAAAAATCACACAGGTTTGGAGCGCCATGAGTGAACTCTTCTTTTAAATTAAATTAGTGTCTGTTCCATTCCATTAAACATTTACCATAAAATCACACTGCGAGTCAATCACTCACTTGCTCTGCGTTTGCTTGGTGATGTTACGGATGGTGGCGCCCTCCTTGCCAATGATGGCACCCACGTATTGCGTGGGCACCAGAAGCCTGAGAGGGATGTCAGCGTGCTGATGTTTGGTGGGGATTCCCGAACCAGGGGACATCTGGCGGTTTCCTCGTGGACCGTATCCAGGGCGACGGCCATTGTCTGGGCCTCGTTGAGGGTCGACCTCAGAGTTCTCGTCGGGGATGTATGACACACGCAGTGCGTTGTTCTCAAATTGGTAACCGTTGAGCTTCTGAATAGCTCTTTGGGACGAAACACATAAATAATACGCATGAATGCAGGGTTTATAGTAACGAACAGGCTTTTTGGAGAAAATGTCACTGTGGTGTGGATGAATGCTAACTGATTAAATTAAATCATATGGATAATTTAGAGTTCAATAGAAGTGATTTGCCTTAAAGATTAAGAAACATCATGAATTAATAAAATGAAGAATCCAGGTTGACACATCTCATATTTAGCCAGTAGGTGTCACCCTCAGACAACAAAATCTCTCAATGAGAAGGCGTGTGGTGGTTTAAGTAGATATTAAACAAACACAAGTCATTTATAAAGCTTAAATCAGTAACTTTTGTGCTAAAACACTTTCTTATCCCATCTTAAAATGCACAAAGTCATTTGTCAAATATTTTTTGGGGGGTGTTGTGGTGCTTTCAATACATTGAAAATCCAGACCAACCCAGCACAGCGACATTATCTCAACCAATGGTGTGATTTGGGGGAGGGGCTATCTGTTTGGTAGACCAATGGCAGACAGGGAAATCTATTTGGTGACACTAGTGGAAAAATTACACACTTAAGCTTTAAATTAAGGTTGCAGGGCAAAGTCCACTCACTGTCTAGCATGCTCCCGTGTCCCATATGTGACGTTCACAACTGCAGTCTCACTCTCTGTATTCACTATGTGGAAAAATAGGAACAGAGAGAGAACCGGAGTGTAAACTACTTACTGATACTGTAAAATAATTAGTAACATGTCCAAGTGTTCATTATGAATTAGTCTGTCACAGTAATTTCCTTCAATGTCCATACAAAACAAATGACTCTCCAGGTATTACTTTACCTTGTTCACAGTTCTCTACCGTTCCATACTGGGCAAGCAGACCATCAAGAACCTGCAATGGATAAAAAAAAAGATGAAATGAACGCAAGGAAAATTGCTGTATTTTTGTCATCTTTTCCAGTAAAAAAAAAGAAAGAAAGAAAGTCAAATAAATCAAAACATTTATTTTGAAAGCAAAATTACATAGTGATACAAGCCCTGAGATGTTCAGTGAGTTTATGCTTAAAACAAGAAAAACTATCTGTCAATGAGATAAGAAAAATAAACATAATTCAATTATTTTGTGCACATTTTTCCTTCTCAAGTAAATGTATCTTGATTTTAAAAATAGATATTTGTAATGGTTTTCAGGAAGGGTCCAACTGTTTGGTTTCACAAAAGAAACGGAGACTCAAATTATTTACATCAGCAGTTTTCTCCCATTGTATAATTTGTTTAATGAAGCTACACTCTTAAAAACAAAAGGTTCTTTAATGGCATCTGGTGCCATTAAGAAGACTTGAAAAAGTTCTGTAGATTATTAAAAGAAAAAAATGGTGCTTTTAAGTTTGTTTGGGGAATCAAAATAGGTTCTTCTATGGTCTCTCTATGGAAACCCCCTTCTGTAGCCTTTAATTTTAAAGAGTTTAGCCAAGAGGACAAGCCATCTGTAGTTTAAAACGTTTTTTAAACTATCAAGACCTCCCAGAATTCTCAAACTCATATCAAAACTTGTCTCATCCCAAATGAAAATAATCAGGTATGTGATTCTGTGTATGATAATAACAGGCTTAAGTTCCATACAGAAATTAACATCAGTCAAACAGGACTACACCAAACCCAGTTGGCATCAGATTGTTTTTTGCCACCGGGGTTTAGCCTCCTAGTGGCTGACATTGGCACAAGTGGCTGGCAGAAGTGGGGCCTGCTGGAGACGTGCCAAGAAAGACCCCGCCCCGCAAGAACAACAGTCAGGCTGTACAACAACCATCGGATAAAACATGCACTGTGCCACACCCACACACTGTATGTTGATGGTGTAATCTCATAATCACACATAGATCACCTAACCTGAATGACATGGGTAAAACTCTGAGTTTAAACCAACACAGGGCACTGCCCTTGCCAGAACATGTAAAGGGAAAGTTCAAACGTCACTATTCAGAGTCAGAAATTTGCACCAAAGTGACAGAATTGCACAGATGATATAATTAGTAAGATGAAAGTATTAGAACATTTACTTTTAACTAAAAGGCTGTTTCAGGTTTCTTTTTGGAAGAGGCTGAAAAAATTGTTGGTATCGAAACAATTTCTCGTAATCCAACAGAATGCGCAGAGACAGCGATTTTCTTGTTTTAAGCATAAACTCACTTAATTTGATGTTATTATTTTTTTTTTGCAGAAAACAAAACTGAAAATCTTAAGTTTACCTAATCAAGTAAATGTACAAAATCTTAAAATGTATTCTCGTATTCTGGCAGTATGTGCAGACAGGTTTAAAGGAGTAGTTCACTTAAAAAAAAAAAAAAAAAAACTTTTGCTGATAATTTACTCTCCCCCATGTCATCCAAGATATCCATGTCATTCTTTCTTCAGTTGAAAAGAAATTAAGGTTTTTGATGAAAACATTCCAGGATTTTTCTCCATATAATGCACTTTACTAGTAACCAAATGGTTCAAGGTCCAAAAGACAGTTTCAGTGCAAACTGCAAACTGTTCAAAGGGCTTTAAACGATTCCAGAAGATGAATTAGGGTCTTATCAAGTGAAACGATCGCTCATTTAAAAAAAAAAATAACAAAGTTTAAGTTTTATAAGCTCAAATGGTCGCCTTGCTCTGTTCTGTGATGCGCATTCGTGACTCTCCTGTTCAAACTCGTTTATCAAAATGAAAGAATCTTTTTTCGTGTCATTTGGTTCATTCAACGAACGAAATGAACAAACTGACTAGGGAAAAGATTAGTTCATTTTGGTGAACGAGTTCAAACAGGAAAGTCACACAGAACAGGGCAAGGCAAGCATTTGAGCCTGTAAAACTTAAACTTCATAATTTTTTTTAAAGAAATGAGCGATCGTTTCCCTTGATAAGACCCTAATTCATCGTCTGGAATCATTTAAAGCCTTTTGAACAGTTTGCAGTTTACACTGAAACACTTTTGGATCTTGAACCGTTTGGTTACCAGTGAAGTGCATTATATGGAGAAAAATCCTGGAATGTTTTCATCAAAAACCTTAATTCCTTTTCGACTGAACAAAAGAATGACACTGACATCTTGGATGACATGGAGGTGAGTAAATTATCAGCAAAAGTTTTTTTTAAAGTGAACTACTTCTTTAAGTAAGCCATTTGTAGCTTAATTTTCCACAAAACTCTAAAAAAAAATTTGGGAAACTCAGAAAAAAACTCAGATTAAAAGTAGTCTCAGACTAAATTAACAGTCATGTATTTTATGTATGATATTGATAACAGTACTAATTTCATTATATAAAACAAAATTCCCTCACATTTTACAACCCAGTTGGCATCAGATTGGCTGTCAGATTTGTTTGAGCATCCCAACCAGCACAAAACGGCATAATTGGTTTGTAGTGAGATTATGTTTGTCTGACCAATGTAAAATACAATGTTGAAATTTCTGTTTGGTGACGTGAGTGTTGCAGAAACGACTACCGGTACATATACCTTAGTGCACAAGGTCAAACTTAAGCTTCTGTGTGAAACTATGAACGGAGAAAAGCACACATTTTTTTCTAGGATTAGGATTAATCCATGTCTGGAAAAACATCCTTAAGAGCCACCCTGGCTAAATTTGGGTGAAGAGCATCATTGTGCCAATTAAGAAAAACTGAGACGGTCTAACGGTCAGAACAGACATGGACACACCCAGACTCACCTCCCACTGTAGGTGTGGTGGAATGTTTCTGATCTGGAGTTTTCTGGTCCTGCAGAGAAAGAAATGAAGAGAAAACGAGGTTTAAAAAAGGTTCCCCCTCACAAACTTTGCTTGATGAAACAAGTGCCATGAATATATCCAATACAAATTGTCAGGAGCGGTCACAGCCACAGACATTTTCAACAAAAACTGCTCTCAAGTTTACACCCACAATCACATTAAAACTAATTACACTAATGACATCTGGTGATTCAACGTCATCCAAATTCTGATTTACGCTGGCGACCACCGTTCAGAAAGGTCCCGCTCTTGTCTACATCTAAATGATGTGGCAAGAGAAAGCATAGAAAGGTGAAAGTCAAAGTCAGAACAGGGATAAATCCATCTGAACAGTAACTTCCATCATAAAGGGTACTTAATTTTAGCTCTGACATTAGCACTTTTATTCTTTCACATGCCATAAGAGTGAGTAGATATATATCAAGTACTTTAACATTGCAAATTTTGAGCTTAAAAATGAGTTTTCATTTGAAGGTATTGATTAACTTTAGATGCATCAATCGAAGAAAAGGACAATTCTCATTTAAAACATTAGCATCATCTCAAAAGCAAGGACAGAACATGTAAGGTCAATGAAAGAATGGGAATCTCTTATTATTTATAGTTGGGTTGATTAAAATTAAAAGATGCTTGGGAGGCATCTGTCCTGCTCGCCGTTTGTGGAAATGAGGCTGGATGAGCAGAGAAAAGAGAGAGAGCAGAGACTGAATGTGTATATTGAAACTAGACACTGATGTAGTTCAATGCCAGCTGCCCCGGAAGCTTCCAAAATCATTGGTCGAGAAAGAGAGAGAGAGAAAAAGAAGAGCAAGTAACTAAAGCAATGTCAAAGCAATGCAATGAATAAAAAGAGGGATAAATAAAGGAAAAAAAGTGATCAACTATAAAGTCCAGTTGAGAACTGCAGCACGGCACTGCTCCACCATAACAACGCCACAATTAAGAGGAGACCGTTATCAAGTTAACCTACACATCCCGGAGCACTCTGGAACCTCTAGGGGGCATAGCAGCAACCTTCTGATGCAATGTACGCGTTTAGGATGAAGGAGGGAAATGAGTGTCAGGGGTTATTTGGGAGGGGCCTGAAACTCTGTTCTGGTGACTGAGACCAGAAACCCTAAAGACCTCTGAACTCTGCAAGGTTGACGCCCACTGGTTGACAAGCAAAGAAAATGGCGCTGTTTGCTCACTTTCTACCTCCCTTCATGCAAATGGCGGGCAAAACAGCCAATCAGGGGAAAAAGAATCCTGCGAGGGTGTTTCACACCACACAGACCAGCAATGTGAGCGTGGCGAGGCCACACGAAACCAAATTAAATTGGGTATTTTCCAATTTGTTAATAAATAATTAAATAAATAAAAGGCCATCCCTTGGAGCATTTGCTTAAGATATTAGAGAATGTACTTTTTTCTTTTGTTGGCTTCCAATATCCTTCACAGTTCAAGATGAAAGCAACATGCCTTCCAGTGTGTTTCAAGTATTAAGAGCAGAAAAGCACCTAAAGATACAACAAATGTTAACAAAAGGCAAAGGCCACACAAACACCACCAATCTGTTCGCTCTCCCACTGATCAATCACCTCGTTCCCAAACCCATCCCCCAATCCGATGCTTCCGCATCCCACCCACACTCACCACATACCCGCAACAGACTTTTTCATCCCCACCCCCACTGCTGAAAAACATCCTTCTTGTTTGACACCTTTGAATCCATTTAAACGCATCATGTCACATCCCACCAAGTCTCTGACCAATCTAATCAATCCGAATGGTCAACGGAATGGAAATCACGGCCACATGAAAGAGGCGAAGAGGACTGATACCCCTTTCAGTCTCTTTTCCATTGTTTAGAGACCAAAACATTTCTGAATTGACCTGTAGTGCTTCAGGCCTCACGGCCAGCCATGGAGTGGTGGATGATGGGACACTAACCACAAATCTGTTAATATGCTCAAATTCTCCAGAAAGAGTTGCATGGGATTTTTCTGTATTTTATGGCGTGGCAAATAAAAGCTATGTTTAGATTTGGCTTAAGTTAAAACAGGAATCTCAACACACATTGAAACAGAAATTTCAAAATCACACAGCACTACAAAGGCGATCAAAATGCGAACAAAAAGACTAATAAGAAGAACAGAAAAGAACAAGGATAGAAAAGAATGGAAGAAAAAAAAGAGAGAGAGATTCACCCCCTACAAGGGTCAAAGGTGAGGGCCCAGTATGCAAATGATTAGCATTAGGGGGAGTGTGTGTTTGTGTGTGTGTAAGGGTTGGTATGTGGTATTGTCCTATAGGAGAGCGTCAGCAGTGCAAATATGAAGTTTACAAAAAGTATAGACATGTCTATGGCTTGAGATAAGATTCTAATCGAATGGGGGGGGGAGAAAAAGTGGCAAAAATTTCAGTCACGTGACCTTTCTCAACTAAGCACTGAGAGAGGTCACATGTAACAAAATGTATATGCTACATTTTCATTGATGCAGTGTTTTATCTTGCAATTGGTTTCCCTTCATTGTTAGTGTGCAGCCTTTTTTGAAGCATTTCCCTAATTAGACTCATTTGGAAAATTAAGGTGATGTGAGTTTGTGGCTTTTCTTGAGACAAGATTCACCAGAGACTATAGCAGAAGTTTAATCAATAATCATATATTATTACTATTATTATCATTTTAAAAAATCCACAATTGTTTGGTCTTTTAGTAAAGAGATCTTACATTCATACTAGCTTGAGCATCTAGCAAAACACTTTCCATTCCACACACACACACACGGTAGCACATGAAAAAAAAAAAAAACATAAAGGGGAAAGAACTATACGTCTTGACACAGTTAAGCACATTCAGTTCCTCCATACCACAAAAACACATTTACTTCACATTCTAAATGAGGCCATACCATACACTTCTATTCTAGAGTTTGGGATCAGTAATACCTTTATTCACCAAAGATGCATTATTTGAAAATATTAATTCAAAATAAAAGCTGTTCTCTGGAACTTATATTCAGACTCTTGAAAAATAATTATTCCATAGAATAAAAAGATTCCACAAAAATATTAAGCAGCACAACTGTTTCCAATATTAATAATAATAGATAAATGTTTAAGTATCCAATCAGCATATTAGAAAGATTTATGTGACATTGAAAACTGGAGTAAATGATGTCAATTTTTTTTTTTTCAAATAAATGCAACCTTGATGAACATAGGAGACTTCTTTTAAAACATTTAAAAAACTGAAAATCCCAAATGTTTGAATGGTAGTGAATTTATATTCGATTTATAGCTATAATATAAAAAATAATTGTAAATTTAAATATTAGAGCTGCATATTTTTGTTACACATATACTATGTAACTTAATTTACATTTACTAAATGTAATTTCACAATTACTAATTCAAAAAGTTTACAAGTTTAGTCTAATTTTCACATCAATTACTAATATATATATATATATGGATTTATGGAGCCAAGTAAACCCACACATAAAGCTTCACCTCCACCACCCTCTTCACAAAACATTAATAAGACTTCCAGCATATCCAGATGTGTGATGGCCCAGTCTCTCAGTTGGTTTGGAGGAATCAGCAGGGCCATCTTCATCAGATGGAGACACATCTTATCTTATATTCAAAAACACACTTCGAATCCCTGGAATATCAAACACACACACACTAAACTCACCTGCCTGCTGACACTCTTTTACATGCACCTTAGGATAAGTTTGTCTTATTTGATAAATCCACAAAATAACATATTTTACTGTGGTATCCAAAGCTTTTAGATACCACAATAAAATTTGTTAGCCCATACATTTTTATACATAAAAATCATCAAGCGATAAGTGTGTACAAAACACACTCAACATTTAAAACAAACAACCCTATAGTGCAGAGAACAAATGTTTCGCTGACAATAAACACGCAGGCAGACTCCTACACTGTAAGCACTACACAGGTGCATGTGAAAAGCGCTACAATCCACCAAACCACTTTTGATGAGCATAGGCCTGTCAAAGAAGAAGACACAAATCTGGAAGACAAATGCATGTGGTCGAGGATAATAAACATGCTTCCCAAAACATTGCACTCCATTTAGTCTCAATGGATATATTGCTTTTAAAAAACTGAATTGTGTCTGCTCTACAAACCTTACCATGCAATCATCTTAAAAGCTATAGACACTAGGAATCTTTTTCTGTCAACTGTGTGTGAGGGATTTTTTTAAACAGAGGAACACTAGTTTCAGGAAGGAGCTCGGGAACATTAAGAAACCATTGAAGACATGCACAACAAGGGTTTAAACTAAATAGAGCGAACTACATTTTTTTAAAACTAACAACTTTGGAGATTTAATAGAGACAAAAACATGAGGTTGATTTGTAGTTTACAATATTCACATACTTGTAAATTTAGGTCAATGTATCCATTTCAAAGTGCAAGAACACAATTGACATTTAATTATTGCACTCAATGCTACAAAAACGTAGTGATCTAACAGAAATTAATAAACCAATTCCAGACCCACTCTATGAGAGGTCCAACAGGAAACCAAGCACACAGGAACTCAAAAAAAAAAAAAACACCCCTTAGAAATCAAAACCCTCTTTGAGCTTTCAGCCATTTCCACCTCAGCCAATCAGAGGTGAAGTTGATAGAAAACAAACGGGGGAAGATAAGCAGAAGCAGAGACAGAAAGAAAGAGACAAAAAGAAAGAAAGAAATAATATGCACATAGAAACTTAATCACTCACATTCTAAACCCCTCCTCCATCATTCATTCATTCATTCAACCACGCACACAGACACACACACAGTCTTCTAGGCAAGTTTTAAGGCATCTAAGGGGGGAAAAAAAACTACGCATGCATTGTTGACCAGTAAAATCGACCAAACTTACCAGCTAAACTGTCCACATATTCAAGTAGCAAAATATCAACTTGCATTAAATAGCATCCCATATCTTCCAAAAAGTTTTGCTAGAACTTTATTTAACACAAAACTAAAAAGACTTATTAAAACCTCCAATTTGGGCTTAAAACATTGCTGGTCTGAAAACAGGCACTGAATTGTAGGCTATATATTGTTTTTTTTTTTTTTATATGGTAAAAACTAGGTAAGCGTTTCAAAGGGAAAGTTGATATGGTTTTGCAAAAAAAAAAGTTTGCAACACACACACAAAAGTTATTTTTAGGCTAATTAAATTGGTGTAAATATAAAAGTAGCTTACTTTTTTCAGCAACTTTTTTTTTCAACTAAAACAATTTTTCTCTTTTAATAAGCAAATTTTATTTTACTTTAAATAACTATTGTATAGTACGAATTAGTTACATGCAAAAATCTAACATGAATTCTCCTGACGACAAAAAATATATATTCTATACTGAAGATAATGAAATTGCATGTAAAAAAAAAATGATATACAGCCATAACTTAAATTACACAATGCTAAACCTTTTTTCTTCTTCAACATGACACACTGTGGTTTTACATGAAACAGATCTTCAGTCAGTAAACTGCCAGTGAAGCTTCATACAGCAAGGCCTCTGCAGCCAACACCGAAAATGGCGGGTAAGTATGGGAGGGAAGGGGCGGATCCTAAGTTACACACACCTCCCTTTCCCGCTCTTTGCGTAACAACCAGTCCGCGGAGGGACGTCGTAAGCTGCTTAAGGCCTAGATGGACATGGAGGTTCCTCAAGTCAACGAAAACATCCTCGTAATAAAGTTAAGGACAAGGATCAGGGTTCGGTTTGTAGGCAGTGTAGAGAGCCATTGGAGATATACCCTCTCGTCCGGGGGGACCAGAGGCGGTGGTTCCAGGGATTGAATGGAACAGCAAGGGTTAAGCAATAAATCAAAGTGGTGTAGAGAGTAGCAGAGATGGTGAGACAACTTTACCAGAAATAACAGACATCCCATCCCCCCTTTTTCCTGCTTTCTTCTCACTCTGTTTCTCTTTCTACACTCCTCCCTGTGGAGCTTTCTGCTCTGCATTACCTGATAGGCCTTCCCACCCCCTCGCCGTTCTGCTTTTTTCCCCTTGCCCTATTCCTCCAAGAGGTGAAAGGTCACTCCCCAAGCTTAGCAATCAACACATGCTGATGCAACCCGTAACATACCAGAAGAAGAAAGCAAAAGGGGGGATATATTGCTTACTGACGGCCCCAGCAAAACAGTCGTATAACAATGAAAGCCATAAAAATAAATCCCCCGCCTCTAGCCATTGAACATGGGTGATGGCCAATAGCATAGCAGGGGTGGACACAGTCTGTCTTTAACCAAAACTGAGACTTGAGCCTCATACTGAAAAGACAAAGTTACTAATATACTTTTTTTGTGTGTGTGAAATGTATTTAATTTTTTTTCTCTCAATTAAATAGCTGCTCAAAAAGAATAAAAAAAATTCCTCTAAAAGTTTTGTTTTTAAAATCGGGAAATATGAGGAGAAAGTGTATTCATATTCAACTACAAATGCATCACATTAAGAGATACATAAATACATGAATGCAAATAGATGCAGTCTGAAAACAGTGACAACGCTGCAACTGCACAATTTGGTGACACATTTACTAAGAATAGAAATGTATCTGTTGCCATTCAAACCATTAAAATGTAACAGGAGAGAAGAGGATGTTGGCATTGTGCTAAATTGATCTAAGACAAATACAGGACTCTCATGGACGCAATAGAGTGGAGTATGTACAATTTTCACGGTCCATGCAAAAGTGGCTGTTTAGTGTCTTTTTGACAAACACAAAGATTTGAGAAGCTGCAAGGTATGTTAAGTTCAAACCTTCATGGACACTGCACATACATCTAAAAATTACAAGCAGACAGACATGTTTTGCTATTAGATGTATAAATTTCAAAATTTCAGAAAATCAGAATCGTACAAATATTATTTAAATGAAGAAGGAAAAAAGAAAGAGACAGCTAAAATGTACTGCTTTAAACAGAACCTCACAAGATTGCCATTCTCCACATATACCAGACTGTGGTAATAATAAGGTGCAAATGATGTTTAAAAAAAACAAAAGAGGAGAGAAATGAACTAAATGTGATGGTGACATAAACAGTTTAAAACCTTTGCAAACTTTACTCAGGAGCTTAAGATGCTTATCAAATGAAATTGAAGATGCGTAGTTTACGCCACATGTTCTACTCGGCGCATGGACTGATACAATTTTTATTTTTATTAAATCCTGTGCAATTAAAAAAAATATATGATATACACCATTTAAGACTTCACTTATTGTCATGAGAAAAAAAGCATTTGAATGATATATTATCCATATATTATCTATATACCAAATTGTTGAAAGATGATTAAAAAAATATATAAAAAGTTCAGAATCATTAGGCAAGTATAAATCACTTAAAGTAAATCCAAATGATATGAAAAATGTATTTAGAATGTAGTACTAAAATTATTTTTTACTTGCACGAGCTTAACAGGATAGATTCTATAGGGAAACCACTATGCTTTCTGCTGCAAACTTGTAAGCATGTCAAAGTATGCAAGGAGCGACATGCTCAGCTGAGGAATGCAATGCCTCTGAAACGGCAGCCGGTGGGGGTGAAGCGAAGAGAACCTGAGGTCCTTTCCTGCACATTATCATGTGAAACACCCCTCCTTCTCATCCGTCATCCTCTCTCTCTCGGCCATTTGAGTGAGATGAGGAGCCATGGGGAATGGAGAGCAAGAGAGAGAGACAGAGAGAGATTTCATCTCATCGACAAAGAGTTTTTTTTTCTGCAAGTAGTTCTCAACCTTGCATCTCAACCTTTGACCCCAATGTGGATGAGGAACGCTTTGGCCGGGACTTTAAAAAAAGAGCCATAGGGCAGGGAAGGGCAAAGGACTGAGGTTACTAGCAAACAATTGAACTTTTCAAAGAGGCCGCAGATTATTCTGAGGTATCTAGCGGCTATTTTAAAAGGTGGGGGGACAGAACATAAAAAAGAAAAGATTAAAATCTTTATTAAATTGTGATGCATTGAAATTGACAAACTTGGAAATCAAAATATTATTATTTTTTTAATTATTACAGAACTGGAAAGTAAACTTGTTGAAAAAGGGGCGTTGCCTGAATCATAACTCATCAGCAGCAATGACAGAAGGCACTGTCTAAATGTTTTATTAGTTGAACACACGTAATTGTTGCAAATAATCCTCACTCAACTAGAACGATAGGTCTACTATTTACGTAAAGTGTGCGTGGCATAGCCTCGGCTATTCAGAGAAAATACGCACAAGAGTGCGTCTTTCTGAAAACTCCATATGTAGGCTAGCCTATAGGCATTTCCCCCTATAAGTTGGGGTTGGTTTGGGGGTGGTAAGTGAGAAACAACTGTAGACCGTTACAACTCAGGGATCCGTTTAGTTTACAAAGGCAATATGCCCTTAGTTTTGGGTCAAAGTTCACGCTTGGCTCTGCTGTGTCCTACTCGGCGTGCAGAAGATGGATGAAGCGTTTGAGCGCCTCCATTTTGTGACTCATGAGTAGCTAGAGAGCATGGGACAGCATGACTGACGAAACTGAAGGAACAGACATAAATTGAACTCATTATGGCCAAATAATACATTTGTAATATTTATATTAATTAGATCCACGTTTAAAGTTATTTTACAATGAACAATCGCAAGAAGTAGATAAAAAAAGATGACGCTCAACTACCGAGGCATAATCTGACAAACGTCACAACAGGCTGCAAAGGACTTCTGTAGGCTACTTTAATCGATTTTGTAAAGGATATAAATTATCCTGACACTCCAGTGTTGAATACGGTTTACCTAAAATCTGTATAAAATTATTCCTCCCTCTCCTCGTCTCGTGTGCTCGCGGTTTCATGAGAGCCAAGTGAACACAGGATGAAACACGCTTGTTCAGCCTCAAAAGAGCTGCTTTTAGAAAATACCCATGCTCAATTTAATCAAATAATCACATAAGTTAATGGATTTTCAAAGTGTGTCTGTCTCATGCTGTTTCGTATAAGTTAACCTGCTGTCACTCACTCGCGGTGGCGGAAAAATAACTTTAAAAAAAACTTTTTAGTCAATAAAGCAGTTCTTTCAATCTATAGCAATTTATATGGTCATATTTAATTATACACTGTGTGACTTACATTTTAAAGTGTTAATAACGTCAAATAATTAAAAAAAAAACAGTGGCATAATTGTTAAAAAAATTATACAGGTTAATAGGCCTGCGACTTTACGGAATGGATGCAGATTTATTAGCCTAATTTGTCGGATTTTGCTCGAAGAGCGTGTTTCAACAAAAAGTATTATTATTATATTTTTTACCAGACGGTTTTAATTAATAAAATAAAAACGGTTTAGCTCAATAAAGACAAAAAATGGATGCCATGACAAACCAACATTTAACTGTATAATAGGCTATCCACAAATTACTTAAATGTGAATCAGGCACGTAGTATGCTTTACCATAATACACGAAAGCATACCCGCCTTTTAAGACGAGATCTTTTGTAGTAGGCTATGTTTAAGCATTACGCTACCCAATGCGCACAGGTAGCCAACGAGACGTTTAAGTCAAGCAACACATAACCTAATTTGATTCTCTCATCACAGCTTGCTACAAAACCAGATGGACATTTTATCTGAGAATAACGTGGGCCTGGATATATCTCAACCATGTGTATCTACGTTCAGCCATCTTCCACTGACAACGCCCAATTTACCACAATGTGAAACTCAGTCACATGGGCGGGCGCAGAATGTGCTAGAAAACTATAGGTAGCCTAACATATAGGAACCGGATTGCCATTCATGTCAGCACAGAGCGAAATGTGGTGTGTCGTAAGCATGCTATTGCAAAAAATGCAGAAACACCAAAGTGCATGTACAAATTGCAAATAAACAAAAAGGGCTGTAGCTAATGTTGCCATTTCATTTAATGAAATCATACTCCCATTTGAAACTACATTGTACCGTTGTAGTGTCCGCTGTTATGTAAATGCAATGGGAGATCAACGTGCATATGAATTGCATTACAGTTCATGCAAC
Organism: Cyprinella venusta; assembly: GCA_038021265.1. Lineage (NCBI taxonomy): Eukaryota > Metazoa > Chordata > Actinopteri > Cypriniformes > Leuciscidae > Cyprinella > Cyprinella venusta. Next base: position 41,276,459 of record CM075863.1, read on the forward strand.
AATAAAGTGCACTATTCCGCGTTAAACGGCAATGACCAGCGAATTTATTGGCGCCACATCGAACTGTGATGAATTTGCCTGCCTGCAGTGCAGCAGAAGCAAACGCTCGCGCTTCTGGATCACTCGCCTTTACGGTGGCTTCAGCTTCTCGCAGGCAGTGAGGGGGAGACCTGCCTTCATTCATAAAGTCACCGGGCTACTCGAGAGTACTACAGCGTCGTGAAAGAGGCGGTGCGCGCAGCCACCGTACCGCCCACCCCGTAGCAATGGAGGGGGTTGGTCGAGAAGAGCAGAGCTGCTGCACGTTGACGAGGAAATGGGGTGTGTGTAACGGAACAGAAACTGTCTCTTACAGATCCGAGCTGTGCATCCACACTATAAGTGCCACAATGCAGTGCACCTGACTCAGCACGGTTTAATAACGATTTTGTCACGATTGGCATTGCTTCCAGTGCTGTCCTCTTTAAGAGCACATGCTTGTTATTAAAGTAGCCTATGGATTTACCGTGCTCTACCATAAAGATTCGCAAATGATTAGTTTCCATCATGTTCTGGTCATAAAACACGCTATAAAAAGCATGGCAATAATTTACAATAAATGATTTCGTTATGATTATGTAATGAACATGATTATTTGCATCTAGACTAAGACTAAATAATTTATTCGTTCATACTCAGTAGGCTATCTATAGAGTTGCAAGCTGTCATATGATAGCCATTTCACATTCTTGTGAAAAGTTAGATAATTTGACTCACTGGAGTGAAAAGTCTACTTATCTAAAAGATTGCAAAATGTGAAAGAACATGCCCTGTGTATGGAAAAGTCTGATATTATCTTATAGGTTACATACATTTCCATTTCCCAAGGCCTACTCATTTTCAACCTGAATAAAGCAGCGTTTACATTTTCTTTTCCATTTTTGGTTTTACATGGTCATATATTTCGTAAAAAGTCAAACAAACATCAACATGTGTCCTCACATCTCTAGAAGTTTTTCTTGATCCCACATTTGGTAGGCTATTATAAATATGAACGAAAATCAGCATTGTTTATGGAAAAGTCGCCATCATATATAAAACAAGACTTTCTTGTTTTGTATGGCTAAAACTGAATCTTATAAAGACCAAAAAAATCCCACTTCATCTTTATAAACTGAACAAACAAACCCTGCATCATTTATTATAGACAAAGACTTTGCAAATTTACGTTCTTTTCAAAGTCTCTGAATTATTTGAATTAAAAGAAATAAGACAAAAAAAACAGACAAGGTGTTTCTCTAAATAAATATGTAACAATCAAATTCATATAGTTACTTTGTTAATCTTCCAATCCATTTTATTTAAACTAAGCCTTTTCAAAATGTCCTAATTCACAATTAATCTAACAAATTAAAAAAATATTCACAATTTTCATTGCTCATAATCATTTCATTTGTTGCACTGTTAGAAACAAAATGTTAAAATACAAGTGTGCACTTTGCAACTGCAATGTAGCAACAGTTTTGTTTAAAATGTAAATTAATTTAACATATTTGTTCAATTAAAGCAAACAAAATAAACGTTAAACTTCAGGATAATTAAATGAAATAAACCGAAACAAAATAGCCAATAAACCAATTTTAATAAAAAAAGAAACTGATGACCCTGAAATGTTGTCTTATATTTTATTTTATTAATGCAGTTTAAAAACAAGAGCTAAAAATCCAAAAACTCTCTCTCTGACAATTACTTTTTCAGGATTTACACAGACAGTATAAAACATGTTTCAGAGGGGGTGGAAATAATTACCATACTAAATATAAGGTACCAAAACAATGATTTACCACTCTAAATAAAATGCAACAATTTGTAGCTATTATAAATTATTATAGTCTAATAAATTGGTCTCTTGTTTTTTCACAACTATGAAACACTTTGGCATCCTTCTCCACTTCAAAATCCCTCTTCTTACTAAGCATGAGATCATTTTTTTTCATTTGCTTCTTTTAAATTCACCCAACTCTGAAAGTGAACCCCTAAGCGACTGACAACATTCTCCTCTCACAGGTGTCTTCACTATCTTTCCTTTCTTCCTTCTTCTATTTACTTAAAATCATTCATGAATAGAAGTTGCTGTTTGTATGAAACTTTTTTTTGAGGGGGGTGTTCTTTAAAGGGTTAAAATTAGTAAAATGTAGTCCACAAAACAGGGGCCTCATGAGTAAACAGAGGATACTGTGAGGAAATCAAAACAAAGTTGTCATAAGAAAACAAGTCTAAACAATAAGCTACACAAAGTAACAAATTCAACATGTGACCACAATTCATTTTCTAAACACTTTACTACTATATTAAACAGGATCATATAATCTAGAGAACAAAGAACAGCATTTTTTAAAACTAACTGTACAGAGAAAATAGTATGGCATCCACAAAACATTTTTTTTTTTTTTTTTGCAAGAGACTTTAAATTTGAAATCAATTCCAGGTCAGCTCTATTTCACAACAGCCTTGTATCTGAATGGACTGAAATTATCAGTTTGACTGCATTGAGTTATCAATTTTCATAAAGTACACTGAAATATTACTTTGAATAATCACATCAATGTCCAAATGAGAAGCACTATCAACCAGCTGAAAATATTAGTCAACTATACATACACACACTGCTCTCCTCCTGAGAAGGATACGCTCTACGCTGCATGTTTCTGTATTAAGGGGAAGGTATAACTCCATGTAGGTCTAAGGGGGGTATTGGCAGCCCTTCCCCCCTATGCTTTTAAAATGCATGTGTGTGTGTGTGTGTGTGTGTGTAGGAAGGATAGCATGACCATACCAGCACATGCCTGTTATGAGGTCATGTGATCTAGAGGCTCCATTTTAAGTGATTTGGACTAAGAAGGGAATTGCAATGTGAAGGAAGAAAGGGGGGAGGGATATAGAGAGAAAGTAGCATAAAAAAAAGAGAAGAAGAGTGTTGACTGATCTCTATTGGCCTCACGGAGGGGAAAGGGTGAACACGCCATAGATTCTTTGCCATTTTCATGGTTCCACATCTAGGGCGAATTTTATGGTGAATAGCAAAATGAAGAAAATTACACAACTTTTGTTCATTTTTTTAGATTAACATTTGACTGCTAGCTCTAAAACTGGTAATAGCATTCAACTACCAAAAAAAAAAAAAAAAAAAAAGCAAATTGACCTCACTAATAATTTTGCACAGACAGTAACCATTCTTGAGCTAATGGAGGGCCAACGATGGACTGATAATAATATTAAAATCAAAACTTTGAGTTTAGGGCCAATTCCATTTCAAAGCAAACAAACATTAAGGTCACGAGGTTAAAGAAGCAGCAACAGACCTTTTCTTCCGTATTGTGATGTACATACAAGTGTAACGGTTGATAGCAAAAGAAAAAAAAATAGGACGGGGACTATGTATCTATCTATCCATTGATGTTGATTGGATTTTGAGATTTTGGGAACTACGAGGTTCAAGCATACCAGATAATTGGAGAAGAAATAGATGGTGTATTTTCATTTCACGCTGACTTCGAGAGTTCAGTTTATTAGGTGTGAACAGCTAGCGATGGCAGGTCACCATCAAATTAATATAGTTTTACTGGCACACTGCTCTCTAAAACATACATTATAAACATGCATACATTATGTAAACGCATACATTATTTATACGTACAAAGACAGAGGGAAGATAGTCACTAAAGAGAAAATAAGCTACATTTTCCCTGTTCTAATATGTGGTCTAATGCTCTTGTGATGATTAATACAGAAGTAATGCGATTCTGTAGGACTTGACTCATATCCTCGTTTTAAAATTTTCTGGGATTTTTATCATTTTGAATTATTAATGAAACAGTGAGAGAAAGAGTTTTTAAATTTTCTGTTGCCGTTACGTTGCAATGTACAAAAACAAATGGAACCTAATAGGACATTAATTTAGTTAATAATTATTTAAGAAACAATTATTTGCTTGATCATTTCTCTAAAAGAGTAAAGCTATTAATAGGAGCATGCATGACAGAAAAGTTGTTTTAGTGCTGGAAGCTGACAACTTCACAAGAAGTTATTAAAAGCGACATAGAAATGCAACAAGCCTAGTTTTCCCCATCCAATGATGGTGACCAGTTTACTTCTATTATAACGCAATTCCAAAGAAACGATACTATAAATTTAAGATCATGTTTCAGAAACAGGAGAAAATATATATATAAATATATCTATTTTTTAATGAAAAAAAAATAAAAGTTGAAGATTGGTAAACTAAAATTTTAAAAGCACACAAAGTCAGAGGAAAACAAACCAAAGCTTGTATCTCTTATTAGTTTTTACACTAATCATTCAAATATAGAGAGGTTAAATATAAAAAACTAAAACAATCGACTAAATAAAATGTAGAATCACAATCATTTTAATTGCTGTGCTTGCGCATGGGTTTGTATCACCCAAGCAGGATCAGGAGCACAAATAGCACAGGAATTTAAGCCAGCAGCATTTTAACACACATCCTGCAGAAGAACAATGTGCAAAATAGCTTCATTATTTACAGTGCAACAAAACCAATTTGGAACACACTTCACTTAGGCTATTTCGCTCTTAAACAAGCAGAGGATTTAAATATGCAATGAGAACTAGAATGAATATTAATCAGTTTAAGGCGCTTGTGTCAACATTCTGTCAACATCATATGTACTATGACCCCAGGCATTCAATACAGGTTCATTTGTCCATTTTGGGGGGGAAGGGAAGGGAAGGGAAGGAAGAAAAATGTAAAGAATTCTAGGATCCCAACCAGTGTTTATGATGGCGACGCCTGCAGAACGACCAGTTCAACAGAGAAATAAAGAGTAATCTGGGGTGGGGGGGTCAAACAGGGGGGCCCATACTTCAGAAGGCTAAACCACCATGAAGTTTTTTTTCCCCCTTGGGAAACACCCCTAGTCTCACATCTCTCCCACACACACACACACACCAAAAAACAAAAATAAAGAGCCACATGCATAGACTGCTCTAACGCCACAATGCACCGTTCTGTAGAAAAAAAATGCAAACTGAACATTCAAAACAAGACAAAAAACAAAAAAAGGTTCTTTTGTTTGCTCCTACAGAAGTCAAATTTATTCCGTTATTACAATTTAAATATGTAAATGCTCAAATTCTGTTCCAAATATAACATAATTAACATTTTACATTTTAAACATGCTGTAAAAAACAAAATAAATCATTTGAATCCGGCAAGAACCTGAAACCCGTCCCACAGCAACTTGGGCAGCCATGCTGCAAAATGGCGCCAACCAATGATTTGAACTTCAAGCCAAGTCCCATCCACCTGTTCACGCTGCCTTGTGACAGCAAGACACTGCGGTTAATGTATTCATCTCTGAACAAATGTTGTCAAATGGAAAGTGAAGGATAAAATTATGCTCCATTACTGGTTCCTTGACGTTTGAGTGAACAAGAACCAGCTCTTACTCTAGCACAGGCACAGATAAGAAATACTTATTGGGAGAAATCTCTCAACACAAACACTCACTTAGATTGCCTATTTTAACCCCATTACATGAAACCATCGAATTTTTAAATTTTTAAAAACCATTGGGTGTGCTTGCGCTACTGAATGAATAGTCCAAAGATGAGGTAAAGGGACTTCGATCCTTTTCAAATAACACAGCACAGATGGTTCAAAAGTGGGAAAGGGGGAGAGAAGAGGACACATTAGGAAGGGGTTAAAATGGGAGGGGTGCTCTTAAAGGCACAGCACACACTTAACCTTCACATTTTTAGTATGTCTACGTGCCATGAGCATTTATCCTTTGTCCCTCATTCTCCATCTCTCTTTTCTTTTTTATCTGTTCAAAACAACAGCCGTTTTGAGAGAATCGCTCTCCGTAACGGCAGAAAAAGGGAAGCCCACAAGGAAGTGCTGCTGTGCATTCCCTCCTCAATCCCCACCCCCTCTTCTCCTCTTCTCTTCTTATCTGCTCTCTTTTTTCCTCCTCTCCTCCCTCTTCCTGCTCAGGCAAGCCCTGCAAGTACGACGTCATATGACCGAACTGACAAGCATTTGACTGCACATTCTGAATCTGCAACCCTGCAAATGTGGGAATCAATCAAAAATGCATGTCTTGCAGCTTAAAGACAGACAGCATATGCAACACAGAGGGACAAAGAGAGGGAAAGAGCAAAAGAAAGAGACAGTCAGAGCATAAGTGCAAGCCAGGAAAATAAAGGGAAAAAACAGCACGCAAGCAAGCACGCTGCTGGGAGTGAAAGCGAGGAAGAATGAGAACGAGGTTGCCTCGCGTGCAGCACCGTCAACGGCTTCTGAGAAACTGCACACAGGTGTTCCTGGGCCCCGATTGGTCGCACCTCCTTCTCCGTAAAAACCCCTCCCCCTGCCTTCTGTAGTACTACGATCACAAGCGGAGATGGAGAGAAAAGGACAGAGAGAAGAGGAGGGAGGGAGCCAGCGAGAGAACGAGTGAGGGAGAGAGAGGACAGATCAGGCAAGTGTGGCTTCGGACTGCCTGAGCATGCAATCGCAACACGCTCTTTTATTTACCCGGCCAAACGCTGTGATTCGATTCAAATCCGAAGCTTTCTCTTTTTTTCCCCCCTTTCTCGCTAAATCCACTTTGCAAAGGTCTGGTGAGACGTAGCTTCTTGCACAAATCCTTACTTGGGAGCTGCTTTTTCAAAACTGCTATTATTTCAAAGAGAAGATATCCTGCTACCAGCCTGTAGTATTTTCCTCCAGTTGAATCAGCCAAAGAATTAGTTAGATACTGGTTGCAATACTTTGTATTTAAAGAAAAACAACAACCACCACATAAAAAAGGCCATTTACAGCCCTCGCCTAATTACAAGAAAGCAGATCTTGTCATTTTTTTTTTGGTTCTTTAAAATTATAATTTTGTTCTAATCGAATCAAAGTAGGTGTGGCAGCAAACATGGGCCATGGTAAATGTTATTGTCTTGCTTTCTCCAAATTTAAGCAGCTGAAAGAAAAAATAGATGAGTTTTACTGAACGGTTATAATATGGAACTTCATGAGATCAAAAACCATCAAAAACATCCTAACAGAGAGAACCCTACCAACGTTACACATACTTCAACAGGTTTTTAAAATCCTGTTTAATCACACTCTACGAGCGTCAGTAAATAATTTTCTTTCCTACTACTCAAACACATTTAAAATCAGATGTGCAGCATTGTTTTAGACTGCCGTTTTGAAAATAATAATTCAATTTTCACGATTTTTTAAAATACAGATTTCAGTTGCAGTTCTATTTATGAAATTGCACCACACTGGACTCTTGCACTACTTCTCTGCTGCATTGTTTAGTACACAAAATATTTACCAGTGCCAAAATTTGTTAATATACATCCATGTTCTGTTACTATGAGAACTTTTTTCAGCAAAACCCATGTTGCTTTCTGGATCTTGATATATAGGTGTTTACAAGGGGAAGGGAACGTGCAGAGTTGCATTTGAAAGATGGGGGAGGGCAATTGTTACACTTTTAACACCCGGTATTGTCATAAAGGTGTGGCTCTTCCCCTTGTCTAAAAATCTCTCCTGCCTAAGAACTTCAAAAGTGGCCCATCAACCCATTGCAAATGGCCCCGTCACACCAATGCAACATTACATAAAGCAGGGAGAAACTCAAGGCGTGAGACGTGGAGCCGCCCACACAGCTCTATGCACAAAACATTATGGCTTACTCACCAATACAACATCTATGGTCTTCACTGTATTTTTTACTCACATTTAACTTCAGTTTTACCAACAAACACCACCCTTTAAACAACCAGATAAAATGCTCTTAATACTAGCTATTGGTGGCCTTGTTGTTTTGACAAGCATTATTTGTTTATTTGCAACAATAAGATGTCTTCAACAAAATACATTTCTGATTTTACGTATGAGCACTTACATAAGACAGACCACGTTACCAAACGCAAGGGGTGTGCACAATAGGAAAGGATCTGCTCTGACCCCCCTACCCCTCCCCAAATCTTGTTACTTATCCTGCATTCACACTCCAAACCAACAAATGAAACTTATAGCAGTTGAAAATGTGACTGCACAAATGTGTAAGAAAAATAAATGATTTGGTCAGAGTGCAATTTCACCAGCACATAAGCATACAAAACAAAGGGTCAAAGCAACATATATGCTGACTTGGGGGTGTGCGTTGCTTTTTAAAGCCACACACCTCAGAGGCCAGTCCCACAATAAGGTTTATCAAGATGGCGACGAGTAACAGTTCCACTCTAATTAACATTTCTAATTCATTTTCCACAACTCTGTGTTTTTGTGTGTGTGTGTGTTCTGGTTACTTGGAATTTTCAAAAATCAAAAGAACCACACAGCGTCTCACTAAGGCAGACTATACGAATTCTAAAATTAGCATACGCACACAGGGGAAAAAAGTCCCTTAAGTAAAAACGTAAATGGCAAAATATGCGAGTTTAAGAGCAAAACGTGTTTTTGTCTAAAATATATCACCTATTAATTATCTCCAGGATCATCTCACGGATTAGTAAACTGTTTAACATGGCGCTATCAAATGAACACGTAAGGGATATGTATTTACACCCATTCATATGAATATCCCAGTGCTTTCAAACGGTGCCTGCGACAGACTGATACATTGTGCGCCATTTTCTCAATTGCTGACGTCGGTTAGCTACTCTTCACATTAATGGCGACCACGTGTCATACTATCATTGTAACGTTGGCCTCCCAACACTAATCACAACGTAGCCTATGCCATCAAGGTCCATTTAAACATATATTCGTTACACGATCATTAATAACCCAAATTTAAAAAGTGCGCTTGACCAGTAGCCTATACAATTGATACACATGCTGCGTCTGCGTCACACACTTAAAAAAAATCAAAAACAGTAATTTTATACATAAAGGGTAATATCAGGATTTCCGTAACTGTTGCAACGCATAGCATACGTTTTCTCACAACACGTCTATCAGCAGTAAACAGATTCATAGCTAAAATGTGTTAACATGGGGAACACAAACAAAGCGCTGGTTCATATCACAACATAGCCAAACTGTACCTGTAAACTACCTACCACACAATTTTCCAAACATGCATGAGAAGTCGAATTAAACATTACCTGCTAATTATTTATTTATATTATTTAGCACAAATGATCGTCCTCACATGATGCAACATTTTAAAGCACTATACCCGCGAATTACGCCAGGTGTAGTTTGCACGTTTAAGAAAAATCCGTTTAGGGTGTACAGGGAGAAGAAGGAGAGTTGATTTGGGTGGGGACGAAGGAGGGGAGACCTTTTTGTTCCACATTAACAGTTTTCTGCGCGCCATGCAAGCTCCCAGAGCATAAATAAATATATTTCTGAAGTTAATTTTAATTTAAAACAACAAAAATAGTGCTCTGACATTCAGATTTACTCGTAACCATTGTCAGTGATGCGGACAGATGATCGTTTATGCAACAATTCTTTAAAACTGTCCAGTTTATGTTACACACATATAGGCATTGCTTTGTTTCTCCTGCTCTGACCTGAAGCGACGCTCCATATGAAGTATTTCCTTTAAATATCCGCACAAAAGTAACAGCAACGACGGTGTTCCGAAGTAATAGCAGCTTCTAAACCACAGCGGGCTAGAAAACTAAATCTGTGTAGCATGAACAGTTTAAACGAATCCAGCACCGAGGCCTAGGCCTTGCAGTAGGCCGAGGCCTAATCAACACAGGGAACATGTGATTGAAATGACACGGAGAACAGCATTGTATGCGTTTCACAAATATAAACGCATATGCCAAACGCATGAGACGAGTGTTATATAGCGCTGTAGTAACTAACAGCACGTGGTGTAACGCTAAGAGCATATATGCAACTTGAACACCCAAGCACTAAGCTATAACATCCATCACGTGAAGAGAAACAAAGAATATTCTCATATAGAAAGATATACTCCCAAAAAGTACCAGCAACTTAACTGTTTCAATCAAACAGATCCACAATTTAAGCACACAGCGAGATCCTGGTGGCAGTACACATAGTTGTACTACTACCGCCACGACATGCATTCAGCTTTTACATTATGCAAACAATTGTTGAATGAGAAAACGAATACCTCTGCTTTTTAGGGACAGAATGTTCGACCTCAATTCGTTTGCCGTGAAGTTCCACTTTACCTGCAAAAGGGAAACAAATTATTATTTTTCTATTTTTAACCAACTAACAAATGAAGCCATGCTCCAGCTTCCTTAAAAGGCCCCCATAATCAATGTCGACTTTAATAAAAATACGTTGCATTTAAAGATTAAATGTGTGCCTTGAAGATTTTAATATTTGCTTCGTTTTAGCCTATTGTCTCCTACACTTTCCTGTGTGAAGAGAACGGTATTTTTTACTTGCATTGCGAATAGCCTAATGATCGTTCGAAGTTGCAAAGGGTAGGCCTACGTGTTATTAAAAAGTAATTAAACTAAAATTTTATTGTTTTTTAGTTGGCACTGGTTAAGTGAAAGAATTCGTAGGACGCTTTCAAGGGTCACTGCTCAGGGCTACACAAACTATTTGCATCAACTGTGTATGACAGAATCCATAGACTATAGCCTAGTATCTGTCTAGTTGAGACCTAAGAGGTAAAAAGGAGGTATATTATAAGAACAGCTGAAGATGAATTAATCTTGACCGTGACTTTCTTGTGGTTGGTATAGTTTTAACTGGATCCTTATCGGCATGGCGACCTTCGTGCTATAGAGCACACGTCACATGCTACATATGTGGAGAAGCGAGGAGATACATATTTTGGGGTCTGTAGGACAGATACAGTGAAATTGCATTGTTGAAGTCAGCGTACAAGAATGCTATATGGTCGGATATATCCATCAGTATTGTGCCTGTTAACTGAATAGGGGCTTCAGGAAACATGTTACATTTTAGCTCCACTGGCCTATTAGCCAAAAGGGGGAGGGGTGAGACCTGATTCTATAGCTGTGCCGGGTAGGCTGGACTAAACCTAAAGACTGAGTTTAGAAGAACTACGTCCTACAGCTTACAACCACAACGACGCTAAATGTGGGTTACAGTTATTTATCACAGTAAAATGTAAAGCACGTTTTAAACCGGTCAGAGCAAAGAAAGTAAGTCGTGGTTGATGTGTGCATGAATGCTTTCAGTGTCTGCAAACACTCTGCACTTAAAAAGTTCACTATCTCAGGTACCTTTGCACTATATAGCTTTACATTGCCCTGACTTCAATGGCAACACAAATAAAGCATCAATTCACTTTCACAATATTCTCGAAATCTTTAGTAAAACAGTAGAATTTGAATTATAAACAGCCCAAACGCTCATGGGAGGTTAACCAGAGCAAGTCATTAAAGAAAGGCCCATTAAATTCAATTAACTCACCCGAAAATGTTTCAATCGCTTTCATTGCCCATTGGTCGTCCGGGCAATCAACAAACGCATAGCCAGTTTTCATGAGAAACTGTCCAGAGTATGGAATCTTGTAATCTTCAAAGGTTTTAACCAAGTCTTCAGCGGTCACGTTTTCATTGAGATTTCCAATATATAGCTTGTTCATCGTGGAAAGACTGTAATGTTCCCCCCAAAAAATAGAAATGAAAATAAAACTTTCCGTCAAAACGTTCTTATTTTTGAAAAAGGACCAAGACACCCGCAGATGTATAAAATCGTGCAAATGTCAACCGGTTGGAATTAAAAACGTGTAGAGAGAAAAAAATCAAACAGCAAGACAATCCAAAATAAAAAGGGGAAAGTTCGACTAACAGTAACGTTGTAGCCTGATTAAGTCCTGCAGGCGAGTGGTAAATATTCTTCACTGTAGCAACCTTCGAATTCCCAGCACGCTGTAGAAATGATAACAGTTTGAATTAAGCTGATGTTTGTTACGATGGAATAGTGGTGCGAGTAGCCTATATATATAGCGGGATCGGGAGAAATTCTTTCCTCTCGCTGCCCCTCAACCTAAAGCTGTACCCTGCACTGTCACACAGATCCTACCGCTTGGCGATGGCACCGCCTCTAAAAACCGAGTCGAATTTACTAATTTTTTTTGTTTGCAAAGAAGAAACCACGTGGTCTCCGAGTAGCTAGAGAAAGGGGCCGGTCCTCCTCTCTCTCTATCGTGCGCGCGCTCTCTCTCAAGCTGGCTGTGCTTGGAAAGACAGGAACATTCTCTGTACATTGCACCGTATATCCTCTCTGCATGCATTTCTTACAGACATACACACTAGCCCACACATGCTTCAGATTTGCTTATAAGCTTTATGTCACGAGAGCTGCTTTTCTTTTAACCCTTTGTTTCTACATTCATCTGAATTCTTCGGATTCCACTGAGACACAATTTGCAGGACAAAGGGCCATTTAGTGTAATTTTATATTTTGTGCGAGTTTATGTGCAAATAAACCCCCTATATATGATGTTGCTCGGCTAGCTTTGATACTAGCCTAACCTTTGTAATACTCGCTTGCTAGTCAGTAGTCTCGCGACTGAAGTTGATCACGAAACACGTAGGCTATTTCTATCACTAAAACCAATAGCCTTTATGTAATATGTACATGACATTGTTAGCTGTGGGTCACGACCAGGGCGGTGAAGTAAAATATTTAATTAGAGTAGTTTTACAACCAAAGTTTATGGCAAACATTTTTGAGGTGGAGTAAATACGAAGCAGTAACAAACATATTCAATGCATGGTTTTATTGAAACACTGTTTCCTTTTTAATTCGGCTCTTGGGAACTTGGCCGAGCGGGTAACGCAGAATCCAGTTTTACTTTAACAGGTCAGCTCCAAAACCAGAGAGAGAGACTCATTTCGACTGAGATCTCGTAAGTTCTCGTGCTCACCTCCATGTTGCGTCAAACCAAGACATCAGAAGAAGGTACAACAACTGATTCAAAATGGGGGAGTTGTTGAGACAGCAGGGCCTAAAGTCGACTCGAGGACACCGCCTACCAACAGGAAGCGAGCAACTGTTGCTTTGCCTATTGTCTGCACACCCCGTGTATATGATGTCTCATTGCGAGGCTTTTTTTCAGCTATATACTCAGGTCAGAAAAATCCGACCTCAAAACCCCGTTCAAATGAGTTAAACGCAAATCAGATGGGAATTTCAAGCGGTTACGTGTCTCTGAAATTGTACACGTGGCGGCAGTACCGGCTCACTTTGAGAAAATGGCTTCCCGTCCATTACAACAAGGATGATGAATGATTCACTTCTGGCAGGCAGTCTACAATTAGTCCATAACTGGTGCATAATGACAAGTATTTTGACCAACACTGAAATAAGGAGCAGATTCTGCATAAAACCTATTTCTCCTGTCCCTCGAGCTATACGCGCATGTTTGAATCACTCATGGCGTGGCCATTCCGTAAGGAAGCACAACTTGGATGATTTCGATGAGTTGACAAAAGGCGAATTTGTATGCGTGTCTGAACTGTTTAACACGTCTGTAGTGACTAGTGATATATCAGCGTTATTTTTGCCTGGATTAATGTATTCCCTAATGCGCACACATGAATCTCGCGCAACCCTTCCTGTAATCAATGTAAATAAAGACTGCATTGTGCAAAATTGTTCCAGATTATTATGCCTTTTATTTTTTATACGTATCCTCCATCCACCACAATTCATAAACACACACGCTTTGTCGTGCATAGGGCCATAATTCAGTCTATCAGCAAACGTATGTGAATTTAAACGGACTAAGCATTCAGCTGCATATCATGCTGATGTCGCTGTTGTAACACATCTGACATACAAGATATAACTATTAATAAATAAAGGGGTCTCTCTTTTGATGCCCTCTGTCTAAACTCAGCTAGAAGCTGCATTTTATGGTTGTACAGACTGAGTTGGCTTTAAAGTTATTTGGTCAAATCTATGTGTTGGCCATATTCTTTTAATTGCAACAGTAGTTATAAGCAATACTGCAGTTATCGTATCTTGCATTGCATATGAATTTCTTTTTATAGTCCTGTATGTTACATTCTGTAAAGAGAAACTGTTGCAAGGGGGTGTAGTTTGTGGTCCTGTGAAGGAATTGGTGTGATTTGAGATTGTGACCTGACCACACACTGTGAAGGGGGTGCAGGATGGCTGATGTGGGGGTAGGGCATCTCTTTACTGGGTGAGGGGGACCACAGGCATGGAGCTCATCCAGGACAACAAGGACTTTCGAGTTTAATGGTGCATCAATGAAAACTGTCTCTTGATATTCTTTACAAAATGCAATTTATTTGACAAAATAATTGTTTGTTCTTTTTATAACAGCTGTTTTTAAGGTATGATAACGTATGATTTAAGGTCTTGCTCTGAGGAAAAAACAAAGCATGTTGGGAAGGAAGTTCTGAAAAGAAGTATAACTAAGAATAGTGTGAATACCGGTATGTTTATTTACCATTTACATGTTATTCAACTGATTTCAGTAACTTTATGTTACTTTTAGGAGAAAGAAATGAGCAGTGTAACTTAATTTCAGAAAGACACAAAATAATACATACATATATATATATATATGAAGAGTTCAGATGCAAAAGCCTCTAAATGCCATTTGAAATTTTCTTCTAAAATGACCATTTTTATCAAACTTGTATATTTAACTTCAGTAATTTCACTTAAATGACAATTAATATGTAATCTTCATTGCCATTTAAGTGAAATTACTGAACTTAAATATACAAGCTTGATAAAAATGATCATTTTAGAAGAAAATTTCAAATGGCACTTAGAGGCTTTTGCATCTGAACTCTTCATATATATATATATATATATATATATATATATATATATATATATATATATATATATATAAAGAATTTAGTATTGGTTTTCTGATTGGCTTACATGCCTATAAGGAAACATGTAAAAGGAAGACTGTAGCTGGAAAACTTAGTTCATTATTATTTACGTTATCAGTAGAAATGTAATCAGCCTTTTTTACGTAAAGAAAAAAGTAAGAAATGTTACTAACTATTAAAAAAGTAGCCTATAACCAATGGAATACAGAAATACAACATTATTGCACGTAACTAACTTCGATTTTATTGTAAAATTATTATAGAATAAAATTAGTCTCAAAGTTTTTCTACAACATCTTTTCTATCACAGGAAGGTCATATTTGTTCAACTCATGATCAGCTGAAGACTTTTGCAGAAGAAGGTCTAACAGTGAAAGAAGTTTGAGACTTCATTACTTCTGGTTTCCTGAATTTTCCTGAACTGTTTGCTTGCCTCTTTTGTTATCCATGCTTGCATCTGTCCATTTCTCCTTATGGAAGAAAACAATAATAGATCATTATTAACTTTTCAGACTTTTTATCAATTATTAAATAGATTAAATGTAATAATACATTGATCGAAGAAGTAGCTAGTTGCTTAACATAAATCATTTTAAATTCATCTGACTTTTGTAAATTGTAAATAAATAGTCTAATTAAATTTTGGAAAAATAACACACATGGATAATAAATATTTTTTGGTGTGGAATATAGCCAGATTAAACCTATACTTCAAATTAAGCATTTAAAAATAGATTATTTTATCCCTTTTAAATATCTGAAATTGTAGTTAAAATTCATGCATACTTTACAAATATGAATAAAAACGTTACAAAAAGTAATCAAAATGAAGATTTCAGACTTAGTTTAAGCAGTCATGACTGCACAAAAATAACAACAGCATCAAAGCTGATTGAAAGTTTTCAAAGTTTAAAATTAGGGTTTCTCTCTTTTGGAATAATACAAATAATGTTTTATATTTTAACAATTTCTTCGAAAGAAGATTGGATTATTTAAACACTTGGTAAGAGTGATGTAATTTCTGCCCTCTTGGAGGAAGTGAATAAGTGATTGATTGGCAGTTCTCTCATTTCCCATGATGCCACTCAAATGATGTGAGACCCTCTTTGCTGTCTTAGCAATAACACAATATAATCTGGATTTGTAAAACCCAGTAAATCCAGCTTTATTAATCTAAGCAGTAAGCCACAATGAAGAAATACGATTAGGTGTTGTTTCCAACTCCTAAAACAGTTTTGTAGCATATCTTGAATTAATTCAAACGGTCTTCACTTTCATTTCTAAAATATGTATAAATCTAAAAAATGTTCCCAGTTTTAGCTCATCTAAAGACATTTTTTAAAAAATAGAAATGTCTTTTAAACAGTAAACAAATGTATATCCAAACCACAAAGATACTTGTGGGTTTATAAAGATATGTTTGATTGAGAAAGCTGAGTGTAAATAAATAAATACTATTTATTTATATTATATTACAAGCAGTTTCATTTTACATTCAATTTCAATGTTAAAAAATGGAAGTATTAATATAGCCTAATCCAACCCCTCACAAAAAAGTTTCTTACTTTATTCTAAAAAATATTTAAGTTCTAATCTAATCTCACAATGAAATCACTAAAGTTTAATCAAATAAAACATATTTTTCTTACAAATACAGTGCAAGTTAACAGTATAACAACATATTTGAAGCCTATAGGAAAAGTAATTTCCAACTACAACAAAGTAGTTTTTAGCACAATATACAAGCAATTTTAACTATTTAAATATGTAGGCTAATTAACACGCACAATAAAAGCACATTTTGAATAAATAATTAGCACAATAAAAAATACCACTGCAAGTTTAATCATGCAAGCTTTTTTGAAAATAAAGTTTTGATAACAGGTTTAAAAACTGAGTGAATTTGACTTGAAGAAAGAAAGAAAGAAAGAAAGAAAGAAAGAAAGAAAGAAAGAAAGAAAGAAAGAAAGAAAGAAAGAAAGAAAGAAAGAAAGAAAGAAAGAAAGAAAGAAAGAAAGAAAGAAAATGTTCAATGCACGCGCTGTTGTTGAAGTACCTGACTGATATCATCAGTTCCTCTACTGTGATTAACTTCTCGAAGATATTACATTGAATATTCGATATCCGTTTTGTAACGACAAAGTAACAGTTTTAATGATCAGCAACTTGAAGCACATATGCGATTTTCCACAAAATGGAGAGGGTGGAGGGTGTGTCCAATCAGAACAGTGCTTGTCCTCTAAGCTGGTGACGTGAAAAACACACCCCTGCACGCGTGCAACGTGAACAATTACGCTCAACACCAGTTGTTGTATTTCCCTCCTCCAAGCTATATCATTCGATTCACGTTTATCAAAGTATGTTTTTGTCAACAAATCTGAAGAAATTATTCAGTACTGAGCATATGAACACAATAACACAATTTTGCTCCTATAAAAAATGTCCAATGAGACTGATTTACATGTAGCGCGAGCGTTGGAAAAAAAGCTTTTAATTGGTTGGCTCTCGTATCAGAGATCTAATATAGTCTATCAACTGTTGTATGTATCGACAGTTCTCCATATAAATTTGTCAAAAAACAAAGTTTGTTTAACGCTCAAAGCCGTAAATAGACCGATACAGCTATATGATTTTGCTGTTTGAAGCAGGCTATATGTTATGCCCACTAAGGCAATGACTTGCACGTGGCTGCTTCCACCAAGTGGGCATTTTGAGATAATGCAATCCCAAAAAACTGAGCCTCTAAGAGAATTGAACATTATAAGTGTTATAAGTGTTCATTTAAAGTACACATTACCATTTATTTCTTGCAGTTGTTTATATGACCACATGAATCTCCATTAACTGCATTAATTTATGATTAGGCAATTCATGTAATCAGATTTCCTGCGAACAACAGTGACATTTTCTTTAGCAACATTATGGGAGAAAACCCCAAGTGACTGATAAATACTGTATACGTCTTCGGTAACGAATCATAGTGAATTTCGTTGACTTGAATTTTTTGCCAGGCTGAGGTCACTTATGAGGTTAAAACGGTGTTGTTTACCACACATTTCATTCATAATAAGTCACTTGGATACGACAGTTGTGTTGCACAAGAGTTACACATAACTGATGCTCAAAGTTCGTGTAGGCTGTATTGAATTTATTTATATAGTCACGTGTACAAATTCTAACTGACAAAGACATAGCGATTTAAAGAAACTTACATAGCGATTTTCAACGCGAGAAAACAGAAAAATAACCGAGCCAACGAAGTAAAACGAAATATTCTGTTATACTGTTGTGAGCTTAATTCTTATATTATTTTCGAGTACAGCTAAACATTAGATTCTTAATCTTTTCACCATGGCTTGTTTGGTATTTGGGCTGCTCGAAGCGCATGTTTAAAGACAACAAATAACAAAGACTAAAAAGGATGAGTAGCCAATGGCATATTTAATAATAGGTATAGGCTACATTGTGAGTTAAATAAAAATCACGTTGGATTATCTTAACCCAGACCGTAAACAAGACCAATCGAATTGTTTGTGTTCGGCGTCTTTAACGAGCTAATCAAATGTTTTGGAGGTGTAATCAGTTACAACAATCAAGACGTTTACCTCTTTATAATAATTGTAGGAATTCAATAAACAGTTTACTTTAACGAAAAACTAGTCAAATAGAATTTGATGCATGTTAAATAAGTTTTCTAAAGTGAATAATTGATCTTAGAAAATAAAGCGTTTTCATAGGCTAAATGAACGAATAAGTGTAAAACTCACTGTTCACAGGGCGTTTTCAGAGCAATACATGTTATGATTCAAATAACACCTTGTTATCGCACAAACAATAATTGCCACAATTCTTTACATGTAGGCTACGCAGCATAAAAAACACAAAGACACCCCCAATATCTAACCTCACGACTTCCTCTGAGAACTTCCTTTATAACGGAACTGCTGTTTTTTTAGTTATGTGTGCCATAAAATTGTGGTTTACCGCCCATCGCGGGGCCTTTTGTTGTCATGTTTAACTTTCGTGTTGGTGTGTCGCATGCGTGTGTTGTTGTAGCCTATTGGTTCGTTTGCTTAGAATTTCTGATTGCTACGCTGATAGTGACGTGACGTCATCAAACGTTAACTTCCATTGCCCCGGCCCTCCCCATTGAGTTCCAATGTTGTCGTGGGAAAAGAAAATTTAGTCACTATTCACGAGGCAGTGAATGTGGCAAAACCAAAGACGCACACAATAAATTACACTTATGATAGGTGAAAGATTTCATATGTTGTCGTGGGGAAAAAAGTTAGTCACAATTCATGAGGCAGTAGCTGATGTGCCAAAAACCAAAGACACACACATTATGGCAAGCCGTTTTAACTTTTAATCATTCGCTTGATATCAACAATTACATTTTCACAAGTAAAAATAATAGTTGATATATAGTTGATAAGAATAGTTGAGAGGAATTATATTTCTTCTAGTAATAATGGCAATTTTTGATATCAGGAATTACATTTCAACTAGTAAAAATGCCATTCTTGATTTCAACAATTCAATTTGAACTTGTAAAAACTATAATTCTTGAAATTAACAGTTGAATTTCAACTAGTAAAATCTATAATTCTTGATATTAACAATCTATATCCTGGGAATGGCAATAGGCAAGCCATTTGGACTTTTAATCATTCATGAATTCTTGATAACAACAACTACATTTTCACCAGTTAAAATGATACTAATTGATATCAGGAATTAGATTTCTCCTAGTAACAATGAAAATTTTTGATATCAGGAATAACATTTCCACTAGCAGCAATGCTAATTCTTGATTATCAACATTTACATTTTCACTAGTTAAAATTATAATTCTTGATATCAACAATTGAATTTGAACTAGTAAAAATGATAATTGTTGATAACTGTAATTGTATTTTCACTATTGAAATGTCACCATAGGCTGCCATTCAAAACCAATTGTTGATATCAACAATTGATTTCTTACTAGTTGAAATACTGATTTCACATATCAGAAATGCAATTCTTACTTGTAAAAACCTTTCTTTTTGATATCAAGAATTAAATTGTTTAATAATTGAAATGTCTATTCTTGATATCAAAACTTTAATTGCTACTAGTAACAATGTTCATTCTTGATATCAATAATTCAATTTTCACCAGTGACAATGTTAATTTCTGATATCATTAATGTGACTGTACTGTAAGAAAATATCTGAAATTATATTGATATCAGAAATACATTTCCAGATATCAAAAAAAAAAAATATATATATATATATATATATATTAGTAGCAACTGAACTGTATAGACATTTCAACTAGTGACAATTTAATTATTGATATCAGGAATTCACATTTTAACTTGTAATAATTGATATCAAAAATGACATTTCTACTGGTAAAAAAAATCAATTCTTGATATCAAAAATGACATTTCTACTGGTAAAAAAAAAAATCAATTCTTGATATCAAAAATGTATTTTGAATGTCAGCCTATGGTGACATTTCACTAGTGAAAATACAATTACAGATATAAGCAATTAAATTGTTGATATCAAAAAAATGTAATTGTTGATATCAATAATTCATAACCTGGAAATGAATAAAAGTTAAATCGGCCTGCCATACACACGTACACTTATGATGTATACAGTAGGTGAAAGATTAAATATTGCCTATAATTAATATGAGTGATGCCATTACGAATGCAGATGGGTCTCATTTTGAAGGGAAACGAATTTAAAACCGAAGGAATTGGATTAAGGGCTGAATCTTGTACACAATGTGTTTCTGTTTACCAAAGATCTTTTGAGAACTAATAAGCTCAATTAGCAACAGATACCTGAGTAGTAATCACAATTACTAGCCTACACAACAAGTTATGTGCATTACAACGTATTCATGTTAGAGAACAACTGCTTCACTTTCACAGTTCACGAGAAGAGATTTTTTTACCAAGGAGGGCACAGCAAATTATGAATGGAAAATTATATATTTTTAAGAGCTTTTAAGTTATTACTCAGGAGATGTTGAAGATATTTAAGAGCTGAACATGTCCACACTGTAAAAAATAATTTTCATGATTTGTCAAAAAATGTATTTTGTCAAATCAACTTAGATAATTTAAGTGATTCAGATAACATTGAGTTTCTGTTGATTAAACAAATCTTCATTTTATGAACTATTTTTTTTTGTTTCAACAAACATAAAATTTTAAAGTTAAACCAACAATATTTTTTTTTACAGTGACCAAGACAATTTTAACCAGTCAAACAGCTTGTCAAATCTGAGGCTGCTCTTATAGTTAAGAGTTTAATGTCTTCTGATGTATAAGGGGAGATTATATAAAAACAGCATGCTGACATTTCAAACCACAATAGAGAAAGTCTTTCTCAATTATATATATAATATATTAAGTTTACAGAGATATAACTTGTTGACATAACTTCAGGATTCATATAAAGTTGCCTCCATAAATGCACATCTAACAATTTAGCCAAACGTCATCAGGAATTCAGATTTTTTGGCAGTAATCCCATTCCCAATCTTTTACACGTGATGATCAACAGGTTTTTCAATACGATCCAGTTGGATTGTGCTCTGTGGTGACAAAAACGACGCACGACTGCCCCCTAATGTCAGCTCAACAATACTGTAGCAGTGGACATAAGACGAGAGCGATTGTACTTACATTAAAGTGCTCATTTATTTATATATATGAAGAGTTCAGATGCAAAAGCCTCTAAATGCCATTTGAAATTTTCTTCTAAAATGCCCATTTTTATCAAGTTTGTATATTTAAGTTCAGTAATTTCACTTAAATGATAATTAATAGGTAATCTTCATTGCCATTTAAGTGAAATTACTGAACTTAAATATACAAGCTTGATAAAAATGATCATTTTAGAAGAAAATTTCAAATGGCACTTAGAGGCTTTTGCATCTGAACTCTTCATATATATATATATATATATATATATATATATATATATATATATATAGTAAGATTGCTGAGATTTTAAAAGAACATTTTTTTTAATTTTTTTAAATTACCATGAGAATCCCACATCATGAATCAGTTTGACCAAAGAATGCATTGATTTCATAACTTTTATAATTAAAGAGAAAACCTCAGAAAATCTCAACATATAAAATTAAGAGAATTATGAGTGAAATATTACGTGTGAAATATAATATACACTCCCACTGCCATTATGAATGATTAAAATAGTATGTCAAACAAACAAAAGCAATCAAAGAGAGGTAATCAGAATCAATTTTATATATATTTTTCCTTATAGTTGCAATTGATTGATACATTAATTATTTACATAATTCATTCTCATTTCGCTAACAAGGGAAAAGCATTAATACATCACAAAGTCAAACTCACAGTTAAGGAACTGTTTCCTGTTGCAGGGCGTTCTAGAAGAGAAAAATAGACTTAAGAGTCAAGCAACCTAACAGTGCTGTTTTATCAACATATGATGTCATAGACCAGAATATATTCTCTCACTCAAGAGAAATCAGAATGATAGCACATGCAAAAACCTCAGAACTGTACTTAGCCCGACTGAAAAAGTATAACTTTTGCTAAGTGTGTGTGTGTGGTTAATCACTCAGTATAGGTCTTAAACGGAGTCTGCTTTTCCATGAATAGAACGCATTAAAAATGTACATGTACACAGAAAAGTAAAAGCTGCCATTTTGGTTGTGTTTAGCATGCTGTGGGAAATTAAATGCCTGCTATTTAAAGGGATGGATTTCAAAAGACTGTTACAAAATATTTCGGTGCACTCTCATGAAAACTAATCGGAGAATAGGTAGAACCATGGTGTCAAGAAATGGTTGAATATGATCACATTCCTCTTCTCCAAATCTCACTTAGACACAAGTGACCACAGTATCCCCGGTAAAGAGAAGGACATTTGTAGCAGTATCGAGGGATACTTTGAGCAGAGGCTGGGGTGGAAACTGCTGTGAAATTACAACAAAAAGCATGTAAAGGTATGTTTCTGTCTTATTGAAAATTCAGGATTATTCCCAGAACAATTACAGAACAGATGTCTCTTTTGACACTCAACAGCTTCACAATTAGACAGACTTGAGTTCACCAAACGAAAAGGCAACCTTTCCCACGAGTGCTTGGCAGGCTGCTGTTACTTTAACCAGTTCAATAGCATTTTAAGAACATTGAACATTAAAATAAAAGTTCTCTATATAGTCATATGTACATTTCTTTATAGTTGCATCCGTTTTTCTTGCTCTTAAACTGTGGTGTTCTATTCATTATGAATTTGTATCCCAATTTAAGATTTATTTGAATGATTCCGTAAGTGAAAACCAAACATTTTGATTAGACTATAAAGAAACAGTGGAGCAAAAAAAGAAATGTGTGCATTTGCAAGTAAACTGATTCATTTAAAGAGTGATTTTATTATCATAATGAACTATCTGTCTTCATACGACTTCTTTTTTTCCTGTTTATCTCTACAATGGATGCAGCAAGAGACAGAGAAACATGGACTCGAAAGATAGAGGCTGTGTTGACCTGCTGAGAAGCCGGCGTATACATCTCTGTCACTTACAAATGTACACACGCACACATACATCTATATGCAAGGCCCTCATTCCCCCTCCTGCCCTGCCTGAACCTCTTCACCATCAGGGAAAAAAAATAACAACAGCAAAACAAAAGGCAGTCATTGGCCAGCACACAAGGAGCAAGAGCAAAAATATTAACCAATCAGAAGAAACAGAATCTCTGTTCTCCGTGAGCAGATTCTCCAGTTTTTTTTCCCCCCGGCTCTTCTTGGATCTGTGCTCGCTTGAGGAGTCCGGAGCTGCAGGTAAAGGGAAACGATCTAACCTTTGCTCGCTGTGCACCCCTAGAGGGCACTCTAAGGCTGTGAGCTGCCCTGACTGTCCGGGTCGGTGCCGGACGAGCTGGTGTCCGAGTCAGAGTCGCCGTCGTTGTCCTCTGGTGGGCACTTTTCCCGCAATCGCCTCTGGATGGCTCTGAGACGGGTCAACAGACCCTGGTAGTCAAAACGACCTCTTTTCTCCCCAAATGGATCCTGCAAGAAATACAAACATTTGACGGGAGAAAAAAAAAGGGAAGGAACAAAAAACGTTTAGGATATTAAACTGCACTCAGGTGCCAACTATAAAGTTGCAAAACAGCAAAAAAAGGTTATATATATACAGTGGGGAGAACAAGTATTTTATACTGCCGGAGCCTGCATCTACAGTCCCCCACCGAGAGTCCCGCATTCTCAGACCCCTCGTTTTTCGAACACAGCGCCTCCTGCTGTTCGAAAGATCGTATAACACCCGCACACAGAGTACAGCGCACGCTTATCCAAATACAATTAAAAACAATAGGATGCAATATTACGGTCTCCAAATAAATTATTCAATAATTTTTTTTTGCGTTCCCTACTTAATGCACGTGCAAAAAAAAAAAAAAAAAAAGAATTGTTACTGATGGAATATAATATCACATAGGCTACTATTTTTCTGTAGGTAGTTCAATCTGTATTATATACAATTACAGATTGAACTACCTTCAGAAAAATAGTAGCCTATGTGATATTATATTGCTACAATGTTTTTTTTTATATATTTTTTTATTCAAATTCCAATTTTTCTTTCAGTTCAACCTACAGTATCATGGTCAAATTAACATTACGATGCTAACATTACAAAATCTGTTTTTTGAATATTTTGAATGTGAAGCAAAACAATTCAGAATAGACAAAACTAATAAACAATTCTGTACTTTATTTAATGATCACCTAAACATCATCTTGCTGTAAAGAAAAAAGGAAGAAAAAACTGTGTTCGTGACTTTACTTTTCGTCTTCAATTGCATTAAAAAACCTCATTTATAAGTCGCTTTGCATAATCATAAAATGATGTTGCTGGGTTCGGCAGGGGCAACTCCACCGATGTATGGTGTACCCTGGAATAGCCTACAACATAGGACTGAGAGCATGTCTTATGATGTTTCAAAGCTAAATAAATTATAAACGTTAGCTATCTAAATATTTTCGGGGGGAAGAGGGCGAAAAAACATACGGCTCAAATCTTACAAACGAACTTTACAAATATTCAATGGACTATTCAGGCTATCGATGAGCTAAATTAGTTTTATTAAAAAATAAATCAAACGAGTAGGCTACGATTCGCTAAATAAAAATGAAGATAGCCTACTCACGTTTTGGCTTAAGTTCTTCACATGTTTATCCGATACAATTTGATAGGAGGCGCTGTCTCGAAAAATGAGGGGTCTGAGAATGCGGGACTCTGGGTGCAGGGGGACTGTAGATGCAGGTCTCCCGATTTTGCAGGTTTTCCCACTTACAAAGCATGTAGAAGTCTGTAATTTTTATCATAGGTACTCTTCAACTGTGAGTGACGGAATCTAAAATCACATCCAGAAAAATTACATTTTATGATATTTGATACATCAGAAAAGCGGACCTTAAAGGGATAGTTCACTTTGAAATAAATGTTTGGTATGTTTTAGCTTACCTCAAGGCATCCAAGATGTAGGTGTCTTTGTTTAAGGATTAGTTTCAATTTTGATATTTTCAGGTCAAAACCGCTCTTGCTTACATTTATGAGTCATTAAATCATGTTTCATTAGGACTTCTCTGTGCATGCTCTTTGAGGTGGTGACCATAGACCTGCATTATCTGACTGATAGACACGAACGGTTCGACCTATACAATGCGATTTTCTGGATTTTTGTTTTAGATTCCGTCACTCACAGTTGAAGACCTATGATCAAAATTACAGATTTCTACATGCTTTGTAAAGTGGGAAAACCTGCAAAATCGGTAGTGTCAAATACTTGTTCTCCCCACTATATAATACGGTATACACCATAATTCAAAACTTTGGGGTCAAAGCTCTTATTTTTGGGAAAGAAATAAATACTTTTATTTATCAAGGATGCATTAGTGATCAAAAGTGCCAGTAAAGGCATTTATAATTTTACAAATACATTCTAGTTCAAATAAATGCTGTCTTTTTTTATTTCTTTCAATTCTTCAAAGAATCCTTATGGTTTGCACACAAATATTAATCATGATAATAATATTAAGCATAAATGTCTCTTGATTTATTTCTTTGATTGATTTATTGTTTAAAAAAATATATTTATATATTTGTAAATATAATTATGTAATACACAAACTTCTTACTTTTGAACTTTTGAACATGTATTAGTGAAAAAATGATAACTGTTTTTTCGATAATATACATACATATATATATATATATATATATATATATATATATATATAAAAACAGTAGTTGTTTTTTTGTCCTGCTATATATATATATATATATATATATATATCAGCATAAAACCACAACACTATAGAAAAAGTAAGAACAAATCAAACAAAAGACAATACAATTTATCCACGTCTGTATAACATTTCCACAACAGTCGTGTGTGACACAACTACAAATGCCTGAATACTGATTCATAGCAGGACAATTCACTTGAGGACAATAACAACTCTGGAAATCCCACAGAAATGGCTGCAGGCGAATGGAAGCTGCACTCAGTGATTCAGCTAAACTCAAGTACTCTCAACTATGAGTTGTGATAGTACATCAGATTCTTTGTTCTTGTTGGTCTTCTGTAAATGCTGACATGAATGACTCACCACAGCCTATAGGAACATGTGTAATATCATAACACGTGCATACGGTATCACATAAATGTTTGCATAAGGTTGTATTTCTAATGTTATGATGACAATCGAAGTGACAAATCCACAACGTGAAAATGTTGCAAAGTACATTTACAAAAAAAGTCATCACCTGCATGTTCTGCCCTTGGAGGTGCAGACGTTCTTTGCAGACCCCCTCATAGAAATCATAGTACTCCAGGAAGGACTTCTCCATCACGCTCCTAGAAACAGAAAAACAATGCATTTAATAAATAGTTGATCGGTCTGTGTTTTGACGCCTTGGCTATTTTCATGGCGACTAAGGTATTAAAAAAAACAATCTATTTAAAAAAAACAAAACAATAAGTTTAAAAAATGTGCTTTAGATAAAAACCCTAAAATGGATTCAGGGCTGACTATTATGAATTAGATCATTTTTAAAAATCAATTAATAAATTGCAATACTAATAAATAGTACACTACGGCCAACAAGACTTTTAAAAAGGACCATAATTATGCAAAATGGCTGAGGTATCATCACTCACCACAAGGCCTCGGGACACGGCACTTTACCCTCTAGCATGTCGCACACAGCAACTCGCATGGTCTCGTGACGGATACACTCGTTGTAGTTTTTGCTGTCTCCTGGGTGCCTTTCCTAGCAAACAGACAAATAAACTATAGCATTCACTGTGAACCAAATAAACACAGCACAGGGACCTTCTAAAGCAAGAATGTGGGAGCAGTCGTACCTGCTCAAAGCCTGGCTCATTGTGGTAAGGGTTCTCTGTCATTAGGGACTGTATGGATATGAGAACAGAGGAGATGCTCTGGGCGGGACTCCACGCTGGACCAGTCCAAGTGCTGTAGAAAGAAACAGCTAGGATCTGAGTAAAAGCCCATTCATACCAAGAACGATAACCATCAAGCTAACTATAGCATCTACTAAGGGTAACAATACATTGATATGGATCAATATTGAAAAAATGACTAACATATATATATATATATATATACACACACACATGTTAGTTATTTTAAAAAACAACAACAACAACAATAACCATATATTTGTAAGAGACACCTTTATTTTGCAACCTCTTTCTTTATACACACTACCGCCAAAGCGCACAAGTTTTTTTTTAATTATGCGAATTGTTGTTCATCACAATTTCAATAAAATTGAATGTTTTGATGTCCACATTAGGGATGGGCAACGATTAATCGCGATTAATCGTTAGCTAAATAAAAGTTTGTGTTTACATAATATATGTGTATGTAGTGTGGATAATTAATTTGTATATATAAATACACACACATGCATGTACATATTTAAGAAATATTTGCATGTATATGCTTTATATATATTTATACATAATTAATATTATATATAAATATAAATATTCGACATATTAATAACACATTTTTCTTAAATATATACATGCATGTGTGGGTATTTATATATACAAATTAATTATCCACACTACACACACATATATTATGTAAACGCAAATTTTTATTTTGCTAGCGATTAATCGTTGCCCATCCCTAGTCCACACGCTCTTGTTCAGGAAATTACAGTGGCTGTAGCATTTCTAATGTAAAGAAGTGGCCAAATATTAAAGATTAAGTGGACATTTGAATTAAAAGTTGTTTGGCCCATTTTAAACATGGATTTGACTGTGCTGTATGTGATTACATCAATAATCACCTTGGCAACCTTTGCAAGGATTTGTTATATGTAGTATATTGTTTATATCATGTATAAATATATTACAGTTTATGTATATGAATTTTAATAGTGTTATTTCAATAAAGCTTTTGACACTTTATTTGAACCAATTGTTATTGACAAAGTATTTTAAGTCATTTCAATGGTTATTTCTGGTTATTACCCCCAGATGTATGATTTATCAATTAATCGTCAAAATAATCGACCGATTACTCGATTACCCAAATAATCGTTAGCGACAGCCCTAACAGCTTTATTTTTCTACAACTGGAGTACCTCTTTTTTAATTCCTAATAAGGATATTCACTAGAGTTTAGACTTTGCACATTGTAGCACAGAAGCCTGAAATACTTTCTTGACTTGACTGTTGCAATGTCATAAGCGGTTATCAGATTATTGAGCACATGTGTGACTTGATTTTCTTTCATTATACATCTATTTAAAAAAAAAAAAATTAAAGTGTATTTTTGTTGTTGTCGTGTAATCTATTGCAGATTTTTTTGGTGTATCTGCAAATATGCATCCCTGGTTAAGAGAATCAATATCAGATCGTATTGAGACAAAACGATTTAAACTACATTAGCTGTAAAGATATTCTTCTAAAATTGATTCCAACGATAACTATAAGCGTCCACACCATGCTGCGGTCTACCACTTTAAATGCTTCAGCTCTATCGGTAGGGTGGATTTTTGATTAGTTCACTTTTGAAAAAAACTTTCATCATTGGAATCACGGGAGTTATTTATTTTTTTCAGTTGATAAAGGATAAAGACATTAAAGGAGTAGTTCACTTTTCAAAAAACTTTTGCTGATAATTTACTCAACCCCATGTCATCCAAGATGTCCATGTCTTTCTTTCTTCAGTAGAAAAGAAATAAAGGCTTTTGATGAAAACATTCCAGCATTTTTCTACATATAATGGACTTCAGTGGGAACCAGACGGTTCAAGGTCCATTTTTTTTAAACGAGCGATCGTTTCGCTTGATAAGACCCTTACTCATCGTCTGGAATCATTTAAAGCCCTTTGAACAATTTGCACTGAAACTGTCTTTTGGACCTTGAACCATTTGGTTCCCATTGAAGTCCATTATATGGAGAAAAATGCTGGAATGTTTTCATCAAAAACCTTAATTTCTTTTCGACTGAAGAAAGAAAGACATGGACATCTTGGATGACATGGGGTTGAGTAAATTATCAGCAAAAGTTTTTTGAAAAGTGAACTACTCCTTTAATGTCTTTATCGTTTATCAACTGAAAAAAAAAATTAACTCCAATGATTCCAATGATATCGATCCTCTGTGTTATTATTGCTATAGTAACGGTGTGGACTTTCTTATACTCAAAGAATTAGAATGATAATCAAAACTTTATAGTTATCGTCCTTGGTGTGAACACTTAAGTTTCAGAGTGAAGTAAGATATCTGTGAGAATCAATCAAAGCCTAAACAAGAAATGACTCTTACCCGAGGATGCTCAGGCAAACTTTGCCGTTGCGGTAGAAGTTGGGGTTGAAACGAACGGTGTTGTGCCCTGTAGTGATTAGTTTGACGCGTGGAGGGTGGATGGGATAGTCAGGGGGACAGCGGAACAGGAAGAGGAAGAAGCCACCCTCATATGGTGTGTCAAAGGGGCCGGTGATGAGGGCGTGAATCTGTTGAGACAGGAGGAGGCTTTATATGGGGGAATAACCACAGACATGCTTTCAACTACAGCAATTTACATCATTTTTTACAGCATTAAATAATTTAGGACAATTTCGAAATATAATATTGCTGTAAATAATACTTTAAGAAATGTATATGCACATATAAATTACATTACATTGTACAGTACACATGTACATTAGGGGTCTGTAAAGTTTTTAAAATGTTTCTTGAAATTTCTGTTAGGCTCATAAAAGCTTCATTTATGTGATCAAAAATACAGTAATATTTATAAATGTTATAACAAATTAATTATTTTTTTCAATTTGAATATAATTTAAACTAATTTATTCCTGTGAAGTCAAAGTTGAATTTTAGCATTATTACACACATGATCCTTCAAAAATCTTTATAATATGATAATTTGCTCCTTAAGAAACATTTCTTATTATTATCAATGCTGAATACAGTTGCGCTGATTCCTATTTTTGCGGAAACAGTCATGCAAGATTCTTTGACGAATATAAAGTTCATAAGAACATAATTTATTTGGAATATATTTCTTTTGTAACAATGTAGAAGAATTTACTATAAAAGCATGGGAAAAAAACAGTTTGAACACTAGTGTATATGTAGAAATGAACATTACTCTAGAATAATAAATGCTGTAGAAGTATTGTTCTTTGTCATTCATGAAACCTAATGCACTAACTGTGCACGTGCAATCAAAGCCTTCTTTGTTCAATAAGAATTTAACAATAGAAGGAAGGATAGAGGGAGGGAACACAGATGTTGCAGAAATATCACCATAATTGTGAGGGACTTTTCAGGGTGATATTTCAGCAACTTCTGTTGCTGATGCTTACCTTGGTCATGTCGTGAGGATCAGGAACCACAAACATACCCGGAGGAGGTTCTTTATAGATGGACATGATGTCTCTAAATGAAAATAAAAGTGTTTCGAGTCATTAAAAACGAGGGATCACTCACATGAAGAAATATCAGTGACTATCAGTGTGCGCCATTTTTGTCAAAGCTCAAGGAGGAAGCAGAAGCCACACACAGTACACACACACCCTGCCAAGAAAAGCATCAGATGCCTGTAATACAGAGCCAAACTACACAAACACAACTGACTCATTGTAACTGAGCGTTTCCATTTTCGTGTCCACATTTTCATTATTAGTCCGCTGGGGACGGTCTGATCAAGGCCAAAGTCAATTCCCGAGAGTGGCAACATTGTTGCACCTTATAAAAAGGCAGTCGTGCCTATGACAGGTTAATCTGCAGACACAATTGTAACATTTGGCTGGAAAAGGTTTGACAATGCCAGGCTAGTAGAGACTGACTGGTCATTAGTATGAACAACAACATAAAGGCTATACATATAGCCTTTAATTAAGCCAATAATTAATAACTAAAAAAGGTTCTGTCAGGAAACACCATAATTTGGTGGATGTCTGATACCCAACTACACAATTATTAGTGCATTCATCAGAAAATAATAATGCTCACAAGTGAGTAAAGTAAGTGCATTGCAAAATAAACTTTGTATGGTTAATTCTCATGGAGGTATTGCATACCTAAGATGAAAATAAATGAAACAACTTTGCATTCATGTAATGAACATGTTGTTTTCGGTTCAATATTAAATATTAATTAGACTACAACAATATAAATAACCCGTAAATATAAATCGGCTCATTCCTTTCACCATATGTTTGGATTAGAAAGTAAATTCAACTGTTTACACGCAGGATAACTTTAAAAAGTTGTCTTACACTTCCCAAACAAACACAGATCATATAGGATAGTGCAATATTACCTTTTTATCCGGAGTATACACTGCTGAGACGCCTTCTCGTTGTCCCAATCGGTGCTTAACGTGGGATCCCAGGAGGTGGCGTGAATTTGGGATAGGAGGCCCGCTCCGGCCGGGACTCCAGATCCGATACCGGGCGGCAGGGATGGAGGAAGGGCCCCGGGGAGCGTGGAGTCGAGCGCATGGGTCAGCAGACCGAGTCCGCTCTCCACGGCCGGGCTGATGGTGTGCGGGATCCCGGGAGCGACCACGGACAGGCCGGTGTCTGCCAGAGGCGGGGGGGACGCTGATGAATGCCCCGGTACAGAATTACCCAAACTCGCGGAGAACTGCGCTCCGTGGCCCTGTACCGTCCCCACCGAACCGTTGGCCTTCTCCTCCCCAACGCTATCCGCCATCGTCGATGAGAGCGAAGCAGCCGCGAACTGTTTGATCAGCTGTCAGATCAGTCAGTTTCTTCTGCGGTTTCTGTTTCTCCTCGCTCGGAGGCAAGTGGAGGAGGGCAGGAAGAGAGAAATGACTCCTACATATTCTCCCGTTTCCCTCTACCGATCTCAACTATAACACCCTGTGTCGAAAGCAGCTCTGGTTTTAATGTATCAGTGGAATTAGCGGCGCATTTAACATTCACATCAATGAATAACTGAGTTTAAGGTCTAAACGCACGTAAACGTAGTTTCCCCTCGCTCGGCCTGACCTGTTCGCTGTTTATCAATGTTGTTTCATTTCTCTTCACTTCCTTCTCATTCAAGAAGGAAGCAGCGCCATCTAGCGGTACACTCCTAGATCAGATTCGAGCTGAATGCGAGTTGTAAGGGATTTAAACGATTCTGGTTCCATTATATACTATTTAATTGCATTGAATACATATTTGGATAATATAATTTGTAAATTCATATTAAATTATATCTGGTTATTATAAGAAAACTCAAATTGTGTTTTAAATGTTTAGTAAGCGAGTAGTAGACCTGGGAATCGGAATTTTTTGGTCGCACTGATTCGCTAAAATGAATCGTTTCATAAGAGTCATTCGTTGGGGAATCGGACTGCATCGGTCACACGCACATGAGTCACGTACGTTCCTATGGTCACGTTGCATGTTTTTGATTCACTAAATGAGAGCTGGCTCAGAACCGAGTCAAAATTCGATCAGAGGCCTGACTTCTAAAAAGGGGGAGTAAAAAAACTGACTTCTCAATACAGAGAGGCAAGTAAAATCTAGCACCCCCTCTCTGGACGGCATGGGTTGAGCTTGACATTGACCTAGCACGGCTCCACGAATGGGTGCAGAGATGGAGTGGCAACATTGTTGCTCCTTATAAAAGGAAGTCGCGCCTATGACAGGTTAATCTGCAGACACAATTGTAACATTTGGCTGGAAAAGTTTGAGAATGCCAGGCTAGTAGAGACTGACTGGTCATTAGTTTGAACAACATAAAGGCTATATATATATATATATATATATATATATATATATATATATATTTATATATATATATATATAGGACTAAATCACTCCACCCACAGTGGAGAAATGGGACCTTCAATTGATATGCATTTTATAACTAGTTCTTAGTTTGTGGTGCACTATTGAAAAACAAGTTAAAATCAATATTTTCATGTATAACGCAATGGTTGTCAGATTAACTCAATTTGATATGACTAAAACCATTGATCGAAGACACATTACAGTGGTAGTAACTATGCATAACACAGTTACTCATTTCCCTCATCTTAGCTACACAAACTGTGCTGGGGAAAAAAGTTTAAAGCAGATTCAATTAGTTTGTTAAACTTTTTCAGAAGCACTTACTCACAGGCCAAGCTGGTATAGAAGTGGTTTAACTGGGAGGCCAGTCATTTAGACTCTGCTCACTGCAGAACACTTGCCTATTTTTGCAAGTCTCAATATTGCATATAATCAGTAGGTTCATAGTGAGTTAGTAAATAATAGGTGCATAAATTGGAAAACTAAAATTTAATACATTTAAATGTTAGAGTGCAATGTATATCGCTACAAGGAGTCAGAAGATTTAGATTGAGTGACTTTTAAAGTCAGTCAACCCAAATCCAATATGGTTTACAAAAAACACCAGGCTAGTCTACCTTCCCTCAGACTCTACATTCTTATAGCAGAAAAAAAAACAACTAAAGCAAACAGATTTCAACCATTTATTCAGATGGTCTTATGTGAAGGGAGTTCTTACATAAAACGTTCAGATAGAGAAAAACGGTACAGGGGAACACAAAAAGGGAGAGTTTCTTGTAGTTTTGTTGGAATGGCGGTGCCACGGCCTAAGCTGCATGTCAGTTCCAATCTCCAGATCAAGGGAGTCGAACTGCTTTGAAGAAAAGACATCCAAATTACATGGCGAAAAGGATGAGGAATGCCACCATCAGACAGAACAGACCCATGGCCTCAGACAGAGCAAAGCCCAAAATGGCATAGGAAAAGAGCTGCTGTTTCAGGGAGGGATTCCTGTAAAAGAAAATGTTATTAGGTACAAGCACATACAACAAATTAATAATAAGAGGCTAATTAAAATGATTGATTACCTGGCATAACCAATAATAAGGCTGCCGAACACTGTCCCGATTCCAGCTCCGGATCCGGCCACACCCACCGTGGCAGCACCAGCACCAATGAACTTGGCCGCTGTGTCGATATCTCTGGATATAGCGCTGGTCTGGAAACCCCGGGTTAGGTTAAGAAGGGTTGCTTCGCTGACTGGCAACAGTGCTGCCTGAAAGGGAGGGCAAACAATTTAAGCATGAGCAAGAGAAGCAGCAAAGTACTCCATAGATGGCACTTTATTTTTTACCTGTTCGGTTCTTGCTTCAGGTCTGTTGAACACGACTGAAACAGGCCGTGCCAAAACCCTGGATCCTCCACGGACCTAAAAAGGAAGAAAGAACTAAATTTCAGAATAACTAATTTCACACCTATGATGACATATGCTTTCTATTACCAAACCATGTTTCAAATTCACATTAATTTGATCAATTTAACTGAAATCGATCTCAAAACAATGCACACAAAGAAAAAGTTTCTAAAGTTCTCTTGTCTTCTAATCTAGCTTTCGAATAAACTTGGTATCACACACTATGAATATGGTCTTCTGTTTTAAGTTGTTTTGAGTAAAAGTGAAAATTTAATTGAAGCTTTTAAATGCATAATTATAAACGTGGTTAGAACAAGTAGACAATCATTTCCATGGAAGAAAGAAAATACAAGAATCTAAAAAGAAAGTCATTGAGGTAATTTTCTGAAACAGCCAAAAGAATGTGACATTAGAGCTTGAATACGTACCACAGCAGGTGAGGTGACAAACTTAGCACATGCGTACATGTTTGAAGCCTGTGGAATAGACAGATGTTAGACAGGTGAAAGAAAAGAGCACCAGTGTCAACAACATACGATTTCATGCCATGCTGTGCATCACCCACCCTAAAATTAAAGCATAGTGTAGCACAGTAGGCAACAAGAACCTGATGCACCAAGAGTGGTTTGTGGCATGAATACTGGAGATAAAGATGATTATAGCTATTCCTGCAACTGAAGGAACTTCTGATTTAATTAATCCAAGCAATCAGTGGATTTCCATCACCCTAAAAACAGTTTATAACCGCTTCATCATTTCTGTAGCACCCATATGACAGATGGTCTTTATGCATAAGGGACCCAGACCTGCTTTGACAAGAAAACCTCCAGCAAAAGTGGATGCAAAACTTCCTTAGGCCGAGAGCACACCCCCTTTAAGTCAGTGGTCAAACAGATGGCAGCATATAAAGGTCATGTAGTACTACTGTACTGAAAACCGCCAACACAAGCTTTGAGGGATAGAGTCAGCCATTAAATCTGAAGTTATAAGAGCCTGATAAAACGGTCAACAGTGTGACCACAGCACTAACTCCATCAAAAAAGTATGTAACTTGTGTCTGCTGAGTGGAAGTTAATGCACGTTTGCTTAATTATAAATATTCATATTTACTTTGGTTGACTTTTTAGACTTATTTCAGGTCACCTTTTGGACAACCGTTTGAACAGCCTGAGCACAAGGGCCAAGCTACTTGCCTAAAAACACATAATCAAGTACAAAATGACTAATAATCTATGGTTAATTTGGGTCTAAGGTTAATTTGAGTTCTAAGCCGCAGAAAGCTCCCGCGGACGAGCTGGATAGTGAAGGTCACCAATAGCTTTGAATGGTAACTTACTTGAAACAAACGCATATAAATGGCATTATAACATGGCAGCAGACAAACTGTAACTAAATGCCATTAAAATATTAAAACTTTTGCGCTTGAAAGGCTGAGGCTCAGTGAGAGCTTTCAGGCTGATACGGGCCCAGCGCGAGTCAGACATTTTGCAAGTGTCACGAGCAATAGGAGAATTAAACCTCCGTGCATTGAAAAAACAATAGTAAATCGTGACGCGAATGAGCTTTAGCGTTATTTACCAGTTGCTCTTCGGGTTAAGTCCTTCAGACTTGATCGCAGACTGACTCATTCATTCATTCGAAATGACTTTGACAAGCGGCTAGCGAAGCATTAGCATCGCGCTTCACTGAACGGCACCGCAATTATTTTAGCCGGATCAGAAACTTCCGGAAATTCTCCTATTTTATTAAGCTATGTTCCCCACTATGTGTCTCTAGATGAATGCAGAGATAACCTGACTCACCGATTAGATCCAGCACACAAGGGCCCGGGGTAACAGGGACAAGCTTACAGCTAAAGGCAATGAGTAGTACGCCGTGAAACTTGTCACCTTGTAATTTATAAGCTTCGGAACTACGTCCTCGTTTGTGATTGGGCAGAGCGTCACGATGTCCTCCTCTGATTGGCGACGAGGGACGTCAATACATGTACATACCCAATGATGTGCTTTGACAGGAAGACGGCTTCTCTGTGATTGGTTTAAATGATTTAAGGAAGAACGCCGGGAAGGTCAGGAATCGCATCCCCTGTCCCATGTTTCTATTGGATGCTTTGGGGGGAAATCCCGCCTTTTAAATTTTAGAGGACGGGGTGAATTGTAACACTGTATTAAATATGTAGACATAACTCAGGGAAATGTGAGTTCAGGGATACACAGTAGAACATGTCATGACATACTGTCAGAAATATGAAAGAGAAAGAAGACATTTGATCCAAATATTAGGAGAGATGAAAATACGCTTTGATTTACTTGGTCTTCTGGGAAAATAGTCAAAAGATAGGTTTTATAGTTTATTGTTTCAATATCTTAGAGAAACTAATTTGAGAGGATATCGTTATTTCTAAATACAATAGTAGACATTCTGGTCCACACGCCATAACAGTTGGAGGCGGTGGTGCACTAGTTCGTTTTTTGCTAACCACAAATAAACCCTAGAAGAAGAAAAATAATTGAATTTCAATAGCCGTTGGATATCTCTAGAGGGCGATCTGTCCCAATCTTTCCTGAGTGAAATATGTGTAAAAGTAGCAGGGCTGAGAAGGAGAACTTTGCACATTTTTACATTAAGAAATACGTGTTTTTATAACCCTTAATATGATATAATTTTCATAAACAGATGCTTCTTTCTTGGAACACAACTAACTCACTAAACAGGTGTTTAATACGAAATAATAAGCATATTTTGTATAAATCTACCTTTTTTAAAGAAATGGTTGTCATGATTTAGTTTTGGTAGCCATCTCTATAACCATGATCACGAAGGTCTTATGTTGACCTATTCTGAGTTTCTCTCTAAATGTAATATTCCAGTCACTTATAGAATATGCTACAGGTAACGTTAGTTGTATGCTGCCCCCTCTGGTGTAAAGATGTCCTCCTCAGCTCTCTCTACATTCACACTGGATCCTGCTGATACAACGGTAGTTGGCTGCATCTGTTTTTCTCTCTCTCCCCCATTACGGACCAGACGTTGTTTCAAAGTGACATAGTCTCTAGCTCTGATATTGTATTTCAATTAAGAAAAAATGTATTTCTGTCCTCACAGATAATTTTCCATAATAAAGAATATTTTTTACATAATAACCGAAAAAGGTGTAGGTCGAAGCATTTGCTATGCCCTACCCTTACATATTTATCTAATGAGGGCTATCAAAAAACAATGCTATGAATGAGTGCTATGAAAACATGTATACATACATGTACATAAAGGTATACATTTAAGCTATTATTACAGTTTGCTTAAATATTACATACACAAAGTATTCATATTGAGTTGTATAATTATTTATCACCTTGTTTTTTTTGTTTTAAAAAATATTGAATTTACAGAGTGAAATAAATACACAATTTTAATTCCTTATAACAAATTTTCTATTTATAAAAAAATATATTTTTGTATTTGTTCTTGCCCTTATTTATTTATTTAGACATAGGCTATTCCTCTTACTTAATACTGACTTTCTCTTATTTCAAACAGTCTCTGAATACAATTTGGAAGTAAATCATTATATAGTTTATACATTATCTGTGCAGTGTAAAACTAAAACATCAACAATTTTTAAAGCTTGTAAATCAATAAATTATATATTTGATGGTTCACAATAGTCAGCCCGTTATACTTATTTCTCTATTTTTGTAACATATATAATGAATTTATATTAGTATGAAATGTATGACCCTAGACCTCCACATAAGTAGACCATTATTTTTGGTACTAAATTGGGCCCTAAAACCGCTCCCCAAAAATTCAAGTTTTAAAAGAGTTAACTGCGTAAAATATATTTAATCTTGCGATGGTTGTAAAACAATCAAAATTAAAATCAACAAAATTTGCATTAAAAAATATACAGTCAAGACAGTAAGGCTAAAATTATAAATTTAATGTATATATATATATATTTTTTTTTACATTCAATTTATATTGGCAAATTCACGCCTGTTACAATAAAGCATTCTATTACAAGTGACTAGAGAAAGATTCAGATGTAACCTGGCCATGTCCCATACGTTTGAGTCTTTCTTCATTCATGTGATGTGTAGTATTATATCTGACAGCTTCTTTTAGTGTTTGAGACTCACATACCTCTGTCTGGTGTGAACTTCACCTTTCTCTATATAACTTTCCTTTATACTCTACCTGTGCGTCTATATCATTTTAACTGCCTGTCTGAACAAGACTTTTTATGGATTATGGGCATGATAAATCAAATCGAAATCTTTCCTTCATCTTTTGGAAAAGAAAACAAAATTTTTTCTCTAACATTTTTCATCTGGTGTCTGGATATATGTATGAAACTACTGTACGAAACTCTAAAGGCTGAATTGTGAATAAACATTGGAAACATGTTTATGGTTCACAATCACATCATTTAGAACTTATTATGATGTTGAATAAATGATAGAAGAAAATGAATATGGTTTATTAGCCTATTTGATATCTAAATGTTTAATGCATATAGATATAACATTTTAATTTATGCTTTACTTTCATTCATTTCAGGTTTAATTATAGCTGACAAGTTATATCAAATTTCTCTGATTTCCATTATGCGCATGTGTTGTGCGTATGTTAATACTGAAATAGCCTTAGATTACACTCACACAAAGCAGCCCTTGTGTCATTGATTAAACAGAAAATGAGGCAGAACACATCCATCAAGTATGTGTGTCACTGCACAATAACTCATCCAAAGCTTCCACAGATTTTTAGCTTGCTTTTAAGACATTAGATACAGTTTGCAATTCATCAAAAGTGTTCAGCGTGAGATAAAACAATGGAGTCTAAAAGGATTTCCTCTGAGGATTTAAACAGAAAGCGTTATTTCATAGAAGCCTTCATTTTGATGTGCACATAGAGTTTACTCTGATACTCTTTTAATCTTTCATCCTATTGGAATTTAAATATGTATATAACGAATATTCCAGAAACATAGCCTTTCTAAGAGTTTAGCCGCTCTCTCAGCAGGAGGTAGATTTGATAAGTTTTACAGATGACAGGGGGAATAAATTACTGAATTTTACAAGCTAAAGCTGGCGAGGTTTTCCACAAAGAGCCACAACTGCATGAAGCATAGGCATAGACTATTACACACTTCACATGTGTCAAGTGCTTTAACAAACATATCAATACATGTACAAATTTTAAAAATGAAAATAGTCTCACTGCGTGAATAGAAGGACTGTGCTAGGACTATTGCCTATAGGCTAATACACTTGCTAAACCAACAAAAGATTGTAACTGATTAACTGATTATGTTATATTGACAAAAAACAAACAACAAACACCCCCCCCCCCCCCCTCCTTAAAAATTCTAAATATATACTAAAAATAATTATACAACATAGCTAGTTCTGGTTCTCAATTCTGATTGGCTGAGAGCCTTTTTCAGCCGTGCCATATTAGGCTTATCACACGGAAACCGTTTCACAATTTGTATCATTTTGCTTGATTTTGTTTAGCATTTCTCACAGCATTTCTCTTATACACATAGAACCTATTTGAAATTTTGTTTAGACTTCTTGAGAGCTCAAAGTCTTACCAAGAGCCTCATGGGACTTATTGATATTGCTTATTTATACAAACTGTTACTTGCTTGATTCTGATTGGTTGACGATAGTCCAGTGACGAAGGTGTGCAATTTTTTTTCGTTCAGGAAACGCACAGCTTATGTATTTTCAAATGCCCTATAGCCTACTAGCCTTCTCTCTCTCTCTCTCTCTCTCTCTCTCTCTCTCTCTCTCTCTCTCTCTCTCTCTCTCTCTCTCTCTCTCTCTCTCTCTCTCTCTCTCTCTCTCTCTCTCTCTCTCTCTCTCTCTCTCTCTCTCTCTCTCTCTCTCTCTCTCTCTCTCTCTCTCTGTTCCCTACTTCTGCCAGTAAGGGGCGCATTTGCAATTCCAAATGATTGTTGAGTGATGCACTTTGCTATAGGCTCAAAATACACCGTTTTTACAATCGCTTGAACACATCTCTCAAGACTTAAATCACTTTTTCAGAACTCTTCTTCACAGTGATTACAACAGCAGTCTAGGGATAAACAGTGAATTCCATAAACAGTGAATAGAATTCAATTCTATTCATTGATGACATCTGTCAATTTGAATTATTTTCTTATAAACACAAACACCATACTTTCTACAGTAAAAATACCATATTGAAATATATTCTGAATAAAAAAAAAATATTAAACACTAAGCAATTAGATGTAACTGAACGCCTAGACAAGTAGTCTTTCAGTTTACCCCTTCAAAAGAAGAACAATTAATAGTGCACTGTAGTGCAAACATTGACCATGTAACATACTGCAGTGAACAGTAGTTTCAGTTTTGTGTTGTGAAGATTTTCTTTTTCAAAAGAAAACATTGCACGATGCTATACCTGATGTTAGTGTTTTTTATGATTGACAAAGTGTGTTTGTTGAGTGACAACCTTATGGAAAATTCAGTTTATTTGAGACAATGAAGTGTTTTGTTTTAGTGTGTTTTAAATGTGGAATTAACTGCTGTAGGAGAACTGTGTGAAGAGTTTAAAAAGCAACCCATGTATTGAGAAATGTGTTCTAGCGATTGTAAAAAAATAAATCAAGGGCAGTAGCTTGGATGCCTAAACATTTTAAGGTGGTATTTCATAATACTGTTTTCCACACTTGATTTCTAGAACAATGTAATTTTGAAGAGGTACTGAACACAAACAATGCAGAATTTGTCTGAGACCCTATCTATCAAAATGTCCTCGAGGAAGAGACTCAATCCCTGTTTGCCGTTCCTGTATTAAACTAAATCACGGTAACACTTTACAATAAGGTTCGTTAGTTAACATTAGTTAACTACATTAGTTAATATGAACTAATAATGAATAGCACAGATACAGCATTTGTTAATCTTTGTTAATGTTATTTTCAACATTTACTAATACTTGATTAAAATCTTGTTAACATTAGTTAATGCACCGTGAACTAACATGAACAAACAATGAACAACTGTATTTTCATGAACTAACTGTCGTGTTGTTGACTTGTCTATCATGCACATGGAAACGCGGGTGGAATGAGCCACGACAAGGAGATGTTATTTCACAAGTTTTACTGCGATCTTCGGACACAGATGCAAGTCACAGTTCACAGCGCACTCACCAACATTTATGAACGCAGATAAATATCAGTTATGCTGCAGCTGATAGGCGCTCTTGCTCCGGCACTGGACGGCAGTTTCTCCGACGTGCGATGAGCATGCGAGCAACCTCTACAAATACAACTAACTCAACTTCCTGTTCTATGCTAAGGAGTGCATATCAGAACAACCAATGAACTACAAGAACACAGTAGGCAGTTAAGGGACTTAAAGGGCCAGGTTACAACACTATCCCCCCTCTAGCAGTACTGAGTCCCTTCAGTACAATAACCCAAAAATAAGAACCAAAACAGTAACTAAAATTGTACATGTAATTATTAACAATAAGTACCTTTAGCCTGGAAAACTCTTCAAAAGCGTTAACTCTGAAATAAAAGTCCATGAGTACTTGCACTTAACTGCAGTCTGGAACAGTAATTCTCTTTTCTCTTAATCATTGTATCTGGCAGGCTTACGAATTTCTCTTCCTTTGTTTGTCCTCTTGATTGTTTCTTCTTGTCCTAGGTCTAACATAGACCCAAGTTCTCTTTCTTTTTTTCTTCGTCGGCGAGCTGTTTGCTGATGTTTTTTACCCTTGTCCAGGTTTTCCTTGGGCTCCAGGTCAGAAGATGCTGAATCCGTTTCACTACTGT
The DNA here is from genome assembly GCA_038021265.1 of Cyprinella venusta. NCBI lineage: Eukaryota > Metazoa > Chordata > Actinopteri > Cypriniformes > Leuciscidae > Cyprinella > Cyprinella venusta. Next base: position 41,318,886 of record CM075863.1, read on the forward strand.
CCTGGGTTGCAAGCTGTTCAGGTTCAAGCTGAGGTTCTTGAATGATAGAATCATCCGTGATACCATTGCTCTTTTGCAAAATCTGGCTCCTTTGGCGCTTCACCCATGCTGGAATCACCTCACAGTCATAAGGTTTGAGACGATCATGATGCATGATTCTCTTGTATCGTAATCCTTGAACCTCATAAAGTACAGGGCCACGACAGGCAGATATCACCATGGGCCCCTTCCATGGTGCTTGGAGTTTTGGACTCTGCCCCTTCTTTTTGGTGCTGTCCCTAATATACACCAGATCTCCCACACTATACATCCTCTCTTGAGCCCTGAGATCATACGTCTTCTTTTGACGTTGTTGAGCTGTTCGAAGGTGCTCTCTGGCAGTGTCATGTGCTTCTCTTAAGCCTTTCTTCAAGCTGTGCAGGAAGTCTGGAACTCCCAAACTATCTGACCTCTGCTCTGCTATGCCAGACCACAGATCTTGAGGTTGGTAGACTTCCCTTCCGAGCATCAGTCTATTTGGTGTGAATCCGGTAACTGTATGCTGGGAGCTACGATATGCTGATGTAAGGAGGGGAAGATGCACATCCCAGTTTTTCTGATCCTGGTTCACATAGCAGCGGATCATCTGCAGGAGTGTACGGTTGAACCGTTCAACTTGCCCATTTGAGGCAGGGTGGTAAGGGGTCGTCCTTGTTTTTGTGATCTGCAAGAGACTACAAACATTCTTGAATAGTGAACTTTCAAAGTTGCGACCCTGATCTGTGTGCAGTTCAAGTGGTGCGCCAAACCGGGAAATGAACTCATAAACTAGAGTCCTAGATGTAGTTTCTGCCCCTTGGTCTGGAACCGGAAAGGCTTCAACCCATCGAGTGAATTGATCAATGATGATGAGGACATACTTGTTTCCAGAACTGGACACAGGAAATGGACCCAGTATATCTAGATGGACTCGATCCATTGGGGCCCCTGCTTGGTAGTTTTGAAGCTTGGCTCTCTTAGTAGTTCCTGCAACTTTGCGAGCGTTGCAATGTTGGCACCGTTGTATGTACAAATGTACATCTCCTCCCATGCCATACCAGTGAAAACTCTGACGGAGTCGCTCTAACGTCTTGCCTTCCCCCAAATGGCCAGACTGGGGCGGGTTATGGCAGGCTTGCAACACTTCTGTTTGCATTGAGGCTGGTACTAGAAGCAACAAGGATGGGCTGAGTCCTCCAGGCCTTTCCCAACGATAGAAGAGAACACCATGATGTGATTGAACTTGCGGCCAACACAGCCAGTATTTCCTTACTGCTGGACTTTTCAATGCTACCTGCTCTTTTGTGGGAAGGGTTCCACTCTCTTTCCATTCATGCAAGATTGAAAGATCAGGATCAGCTTTTTGTTCTTGAGCCAGCTGTTGTTTGGTAATGGTTTCTAACCAATTTACTCGTGGGGCTCCAAGCAACTCTGAAGCTGGCCTGTTCTCTTCACCTGTGCAAATGTCATTGTGTTCCTCTGTTTCACACTCAATGCGCCTTACTGCTAGAGGCACCACATCATCAACATCTTCTTCAAACCTCTCCCAGCGGTCATGGAGTCTTTGGCAGTGTTGGCAACCTCCACATGGCAAATCTGAAACATCCTTACCCGCTTGATAACAGTTGCACATATTGTGGATCTCGCCCTCATGTCTTGACATTGCATCAGCATTTGAATGGTGTCTTCCAGCCCTGTGCTCAATGTCAAAATCATACTGGCTCAGCTCTTCCAGCCATCGTGCAAGCTGTCCTTCAGGGTGTTTGAAACGGAACAACCAGGTCAGGCTGTTGTGATCAGTGCGCAGAAGGAACTTCTTACCCAGCAGGTAGTGTCGAAATTGGCGGGTGTAGCAAACAATAGCCAGCAACTCTCGTCTCGTTACACAGTATCTCCTCTGAGCTGGGGTAAGATGGTTACTGGCGTAAGTGATAACTCTCTCTTCTCCCCACTGGAGTTGTGATAACACTGCTCCGATACTGTGATTTGATGCATCTGTGTCCAGGATATATTTCCCTTCCACCGAAGGATACCCAAGTATCGGTACAGAAGTTAACTTTTCCTTGAGCTGTGTGAAAGCTTTTTGGTGCTCCTCGGTCCACAGGAATTTTACTTCTTTTCGAAGGAGTTCATTTAGTGGGCTGGCCAACTCAGAGAATCCCTGAACAAACTTCCTGTAGTAATTACACAGTCCAAGGAAGGCCTTCAATTCATGCGCACTTGTGGGGGTTTTCCAAGCTTCCACATCCTTAATCAAAGCTGGATTGGGGCGTATACCCTCACCACTGACCACATGGCCCAGAAAAAGGACTTCATCTTTGAGTAGATGACACTTTGATGGTTTCAGCTTCAACCCGTAACTGTCAAGGCGTTGGAATACAACTTCAAGATTATCAAGGCTCTCGTCTACCTCTTTACCCAGGATAATGATATCATCCAAGTAAATTAGAAGGGTTTCCCACTGAAGGCCTCGAAGAACAAGCTCCATTGCCCTTTGGAAAGTGCTTGGAGCATTGCACAATCCGAAGGGCATACGGTTGTATTCATAGAGGCCATAGCGAGTGATGAAGGCCGTCTTTGCTCTATCCATTTCATCTACTACAATTTGCCAGTACCCAGATTGGAGGTCTAGGGTAGAGAAAACACAAGCGCCACCAAGAACATCAAGACATTCCTCAATCCTGGGGAGAGGATATGCATCCTTAATTGTCAGGCTGTTTAGGCGCCGATAATCGACACACCAGCGGACACCACCATCCTTTTTACGGACTAGCACCACAGGCGATGCCCACTCTGAGGAGGAAGGTCTAACAACTCCTGCTTCCAGCATAGCTTTGAGGTGCCTCTCCTCTTCCCCTTGAAACCCGAGGGGAGTCCGTCTTACAGGCTGGCGTACTGGCCTAGCGGCTCCAGTGTCTATCTTGTGTGTGACAGCTGTTAAGGATCCAAGGTCATCATCTGAAATGGCAAAGAGAAACCTGTATGAATGCAGGAGCTTAACAAGTCGTTGTTGCTGTTCTTCACTTAATGCGCCGCTTGAAGCAGCATAAAGGGCTTGGAGGTGCTCGGGCAAGTCAATGGCAGTTGTCAGTCTTCTCAGTTCTGAATGAATGGTGCCATCACTCTGCTCTTGAAGACTACAGTCCTCCTCTTGCTGTGTGTCATTTGACAAGCTCTCATCTGCATAAGTTTCAACTAAGAGACCAAGGCAAGCTCCTTTCAGTAAGGTAGTCTTGTGGCTGGAAAGATTGCAGAGCCTGACAATCACCCGTTGCTCCATGGTTGTGACAACACTTCCAGAAGCCACAGTTTCTGTGATCGGGTAGGGTTCCAAAACAGCACAGACACCAGGTTTTGGATTGTCGACTTCTCCCCAGACAAGACACTCACTTTCTGGAGGTAACATTGTGTCTGTCTCCAGGACTACTCGTGCAACGTGATAGTCCGTTCCATCACCGCCAACGATCCTAGCAGGAACCAGCTCCTCCTCAACTAACACTCTGCCATTACTGTGGATTGTTACATTTGCAGCTTGCAGAAGATCGAGGCCCAGAAGAACAGAGTCACGTATCGGAGCCACAAAAACGTCCCATTCTGCACTCCAGGTACCAATTTGGAATTTAACTTTTAGTCCACCTTTGGCACTCATGTCTTTCCCTGATTCAGCATTATGGAGGCATGTTTGTGTTAAAGCCATCTGCTTATTTGAGGGAAACTGCTGATACAAAGTTTCTGAGATAACTGTTGCTTCAGCTCCTGTGTCTACAACGGCTTTCACTGGAATGCTGTTCACGGTTGCATCAATGAGCAAGCTTGGACCTCTACTTGTAGCGCGTCCCACCTGGGGTGTGGGGGACTGACTTCTCCAGCTTACCGAATCTCTTGAAGCAGTACTGCGGTTTTGATCCTTACTGCTTTGTCCGGAGTTGGGTGGCAGGGTTGAAAGCCTCATGCATTCTCTTCGAAAATGTCCTTCTTCACCACAGTGATAACACAAACCTGTTCCAACACGGCTGGGACTTGAAGAGTAGGATCTGGTTTGTACTGCACCACGTTGTGTTGGAGACCGCCCTCGCCTACTTTCCTGATTTGCTTCCTCCAGGATTCTTGGCTCCTTAGCAACAGGGTTGTCTAGTTTCGATTGTAGCTGCTCCATCTTTTTCATCAGGAGTTGAAACTGCTCAGCAGTCACATAGTTCTTACTAATCCTCTCCACTGTCTCGGTTAGGGATGCCGTTTTCTGTGAGAGAAGGGCTAGCTGGTCTGCAGTGACGTAGCTTGGACTTTGCACCCTGCGTGAGGCTGCTGGAGTTTCAATTGACACGTCATCATCATCTGCCCATGAAATCCACCTGGCTCTGCTCTTTGAATCAACATCACGCCCAACAGTAGCTCGATAATTATGCTCGTGGGCCTCTACAAGTCTTTGAGCTTCCACTAATGAATGGGGATCTCTGTTCATTACTTCATAAGCCACCTTTTGGTTACGAAGTCCCTTGAGGAAGAAATCCGTGGCAAGTTGGTCTTGCAGATCGAGGTCCACACCAGGGTAGGCTAAGGTGACTAAGCGTTGTACCTCTTCTGCGAACTCTGCTACTGACTCTTTGAACTGGCGGAGTTCTCCAAGCTTCCTCCTAATTGTGGTCGGGGGGTCTCGTTGACCAAAACGTTGAGTTAGCTGCTCTTTCAGAAGAGTGTAGTCCTCTCGAATATGCTCAGGAAGTGAACAGACATACTTAATTGCTGCCCCTCTCAGGCATTCATGCAAATAGTCCACCCTGTGGGCTCCACTCCATCCATACTTTCTGGCCTGCCGTTCAAATGGTACTAGAAACGATTCCCAGTCCCCACTACCATCAAAAATAGCGAGCTTTGCTCTGGGACCCTCATGAGAAATGGGTTGGCCTTGATGATGAGGAATGCTGTGTCTTTGTTCCAAAGCGTAGGTAGGTGGCAGTAACTGAGAGCCACGCTCACTATTTCGTTGCCTAACACCTGTCTCTATGGAGGGGGTAACTCTGGTGGGGCCTGAAGTACGTGCTCTTTGTTGTATGACGTCCAGCTCAGCAGCAAACGGTCCACTTGTAATGTTGCGTGACCTCTCTGGATTCTCTAAGGGAAACTGTGAATCACAGTAAGGTATCCGCCTATCTCTGACAGTGGGCTGCGAGCTCTCACGGGTGTCTGACCTAGGTGCAGTGGACATGGATGTTTGCGGGGCTTGGGTACTACTTGCAATATGGTGCAATATTGGAGTCATCATCGTTCGCAGTTGCTCATTATTCTTGCTCTGAGTTTCAAGCATTGCCTTCAACCATTCTGGAGGTTGGTTGGGATCAGGGGCTGCTGCTGCCATTGCTCCTTGGTATAAATCTTCCTGGGACATTTTTTTTTTTTTTTAATATTTCTCCATTTCTTTCCTTATCTCTTTTTTTTCTTCTTTTTTTTTTTAGATATTTTATTTTTTTATCTTTTTTTTTTTTTTACTCTGTTTTTTATAGTCGAATATTTTCACAAAAAATCTTCCAGGAGCATTTGATTTTCTTACTGTCTCTGCAATTCAGTGTAGTTGAGTCAACACGGTTCTCATCGGGCGCGATGACGTCAGCCAACTCGCGAACTGCCTGGTATTGGATAATGGTGAAAGGCTTTTTAGTTTTGTCGTGACTTTTATTTCAGTCAATTGTCCTTACAGACGACCTCCAGGAGCATTTGATTTTCTTACTGTCTCTGCAATTCAGGGTAGTTGAGTCAACACGGTTCTCATCGGGTGCGATGACGTCAGCCAACTTGCGAACTGCCTAAAGCGCTAACAAATTAGCCACTTCAGCATCCAACTTCTTTTCCTTTTTAAATCGACATTCTTCTGGGTTAATTCACGTTGTTTGAAACACAATCCCGCTTCTGACACCAGTTGTCGTGTTGTTGACTTGTCTATCATGCACATGGAAACGCGGGTGGAATGAGCCACGACAAGGAGATGTTATTTCACAAGTTTTACTGCGATCTTCGGACACAGATGCAAGTCACAGTTCACAGCGCACTCACCAACATTTATGAACGCAGATAAATATCAGTTATGCTGCAGCTGATAGGCGCTCTTGCTCCGGCACTGGACGGCAGTTTCTCCGACGTGCGATGAGCATGCGAGCAACCTCTACAAATACAACTAACTCAACTTCCTGTTCTATGCTAAGGAGTGCATATCAGAACAACCAATGAACTACAAGAACACAGTAGGCAGTTAAGGGACTTAAAGGGCCAGGTTACAACATAACATTAACAAAGATGAACAAATGCAGTAACAAATGTATTGCTCATGGTTAGTGCATGTTAGTAAATACATTAACTAATGTTAACTAATGAACCTTATTGTAAAGTGTTACCTAAATCACTTTATCAACTTCCAACAAAAAGCTTCACTAATTAACAATAAAATGCTCACAGCATGATAATGAGGATCTGTTCATGAATGACTGACAGCTGACACAAACAGGACATTCCAGTGAACCAAAAGGTAAGGTTCCCTTCAGTCCACCCTGACAGCAACTGGAGCTGGATGTATGCATCAAATACATACATACTTCTCCCATGCACCATCTTAAACATGATGAATATCAAGACCGAATCACCCATTTGTGACTTATTAAAAAATGAAAAAAAAAAGAAAAAAAAAAACTACACAAATCCAGAATGGCTAATAAATGTTTTTGTTTTCATATAAAAGATCTACAGTATATTGTATGTACACATTTAGATATATTTATATAGACTCGAATTTTTTCAAAAAAGTAGCCTGTTTCACTACAAAAAATGACTTCTTAATAATTTAAAAGAAAAGTGAAACTGCATATAAATTATTGTTAAAATGTTACTTTAATACAATTGTTTTTTTATCACATGAAGGCAAGTGGGAAAAACAAATTCCAGTACAGATTTTACACTTACATTTAAGATGTAAATGATCTTATTGTGTTATTTATGCTGTGTTGCCTGCCTCTCAAGTACATTTATCAATTACATTTATCGTATACTTTAAGTTCTTTTGCAAACTGGAAAACAAGAAAAAAATACTAGTTATACATACAGTACATACATACAGTGTATATATATATATATATATATATATATATATATATATATATATATATATATATGTATGTGTGTGTGTGTGTGTGTGTGTGTAAATTTATATAGTGTTGCGATAAATACATAGGCCTACTCTGTGTCTATGTGCGTTTGCATATTGCATCTCGAATAAGAAACGGAGTAAAATAATTACATGAGGAAGTCTCACTACAGTTAAACATTTGGTTAGGGAAAATTTGTAGCGCAAGGTCAAAGAGCAGTTTTTTTCAAGGTACAGATGGATTGTGGTGGCCTTAGAAAGATAATGTTGTACATCTATGAAATGTCACGCCCATTCATTTTGTGCTAATCTACTATGACCAGCACTACTTAGTACTTTTACACTCAATTGTTTGTCACATAAAGTGCAAGACTGAAGGTCACAAATCTGCAGCAAATGCTACTTCATTCAACACTGTACGTTCTCTTACATCTGGTCTTGCACTATTCCCAGTATCCTCTGAATGTATAGGCAGGATAAAATCAATAGGCTCTTAACAGGCCAGCTAGGCTTATTTCCCGGCCTCAACCTTGACAAACGAGGCAGTGTACTAATTGATTGGCACAGCCTTCACAATGTTCTCTGCGTGATACTATGTACAAACCATCTTTTAACACGGCCTGTGAGTATGTAGGGCTGATCACTGCATCTGCTGCACTGAGCCAGCTCTTAGCACATCAAATCATGTCCATGAATCATCTTCATGGGACAAACTGTCGATACAGAAGATAGTATATGGGAGGTAGATCACTATGACAGAGTAGTTGGTGACGGAGTGATATGCACAGGCTAATTTTAGTACAAGTCTAGTCACGTGAATCTTTCGCGGTAACACGAACATGTTGCATGCCAAAGGAGTTGTCAATGAGTGGATGTGTCTATGTAAAGTTTGCTGAGGTTTTATGAAAAAAAAATCATTTGAGTTTGTTGAATCAACATCTATCTATCCGTCTGTCGTCCCAGGCCTTTATTTCCTTGAAAGAACAATGAAAGTGTTGTACTTCCATACAGATGTGGTCTATTGTACTTCTCGACTTGTACACGTTTAATTTGATAGATCAGATTTATGATTGATCTGTTGTTGTATAGTCTCCTTATGGATAACAGTGCAGACAACGACTAGCTGTGTGTGTGTGTGTGTGTGTTTTGTCTATGTGTTTTTTTGGCTTTAGAAAAAGAAAACCTTTTGAGTCCACACACCAGCTGTTCATTTTTGGCTCGAGAGGGAGAGAGAAAAAGAGACAGATGGGGGAGGGAAACACTTGGTTACAGCTTCTTGTAAATAAGGCTCATCCCGTCCTTTTGATGTTACACATTCACACACACACGCACACACACACAGACATCTGAACATTAGATACACTCACTTACATGAACCAATATCTAATGTCAGACTCAAGTTAAAGGTTTGTTGGGGATCAAACACCTCAAAACCTCCCAACTGCTGCGCTCAGGAAGTATTCAGCCACTCCATAACAGCACGGAAATAATACAGAAAAGCCACATAATCAATAGAACTAATGCCTCCGATTCTTTTCACAACCATCCCCCACAAAGCTTTTCTCACAGACATCAGCTTCATCCCTGTCAGCGCAGTGAGCAAGTGCTTTCCCGAGGAGCTGCTGCTGTTTTTTTAATGGGCTGAGAGGGATGTGAAGAGCCTGAGCAGTCATTCAAAGTATTATTACACTCCTGGGCTGCGCACTGCCTGCTTGGCCCCCTTGCTGAGGTCGTGGAAGATGGATGGCTCGCTGGAGCAGCAATTAATAATGTTTTTACAAGAGCAATGGAGGCGTGCGCAAGCCACGGACGGATTGGGCAGAGTATTGAAATGTGCAGGTGAATTGATTGGCCCTTCGGATTTCCTGTAGAAATCATTTGGATTAATTGAAAGCACTGGGTGGGAGGAGGGAAGGTGCAGGCTGTGTATTGATTTATAGGTCTCACTCAGAAGAAGAAGAGGGAGAGAAAATGGCCACCTTGCTCCTGCAGACGTGATGACGTGGTTTCAGGTTGGCTGACACTTTAACAATCATTGGTCTAGTATTGTTAGTAATCTCATCCAACTCTACAGGATGTAGATTCCATGGCAGTATTTAAACGAACAAAATAATCCCAGGAAAAAATCACCATAGGGATGTTCCACTCAAATACCACTCATAGAACATAATCTGCTCTTTATTCTTATTATCTTCCTCCCTTTAATGTTCCTATCATTTGCAGTCCAATTAGCACACTGAGGCCACTGCTGACCAGATGTACCATCTGAAAACACAAGAGAGCTGTTTTGAATTTGATTTTGTTAGTTACTCAATACTGCCCCCTGTGGTGTCTATGTGTAACTAAGAGTCTCATATGTTTGCCATTGCTAGTTATCACTACATTTATATCTCATTTATTTAATGCCTTAATTGCATTATCTTTCCAATTTATTATATAGATAAATAAATACAAATATATTAAAAATGTAAATTACATAAAATATTTAATAATAATTATTCAGTACATTTATATAGCACTTTTCTCTGCACTTAAAGGGCTTTATAGGGGGAAATCTCCTCAACCACCACCAATTTATAGTAGATAAGCAAATAAGTAAAGAAATAAATATGGCTTATAAAACACATTTTTTCAAAGAAAGACAGAATACATATTGATATAATGAATTAACTTTTAGAGCCTATTGATTTCATGATTTGTACAAGATTAACCAATAAAAGTGGGTTTTGTTTTCTCAATATAAATGATGTAATTAATTTACCCAACTCTTGTTGATGAATAAAGGTTTTGATCTGCTGATAACATTTATTTCTACTCCGTACAGGAAACATTAGTGTATCCATATTGCCATCTCTAGCTGTCTGAATACAGAAGAGGAGAGGCAAGTTAAAGCAACACCAAGGAACTTTTCCTCTTCGGTCGCCCTACAGGTTGAAAGCGGAATTGTCCATTACTGCTGTCATAAATAATTTAGCCTACTGCAGCCTAGTGTCACACGCATGCTTGCTGTATATCCAGCTTTGGAAACAACAATCAAGGGGAAGTCCATCAGCCGGAAGATGAACTGATGTAGTGAAGTGAGTGACGAAGTGAAGTGACGTATACACGGTTGCGAAAAAAATTCAACGTTGTCTGTTGATGTATTGAAATCGTCTTCCATTGTGATTTCATGTATATCTAAATAATGTTTAGACTTTCACAGTGAAAGTTAAAACTTCAGAAATCTCTGTGTAAATAATGAGTGATGTACACGAGTGAGAGATCACTTCCGGCGCTTTCCAGCGCATGCACAGACCGAAAGCGTCCGCGCTCTCAGATCACTTGGACGTGGCTGTGGTTACAAGAAGTAAAACGGTATAAATACTGTTCGTTTTCTCACACAAACCGCTGGTTTCATGTCTTAGGCCATCAATTTGTACTTATATTTATGAGTCATTAAATCATGTTTAATTTGGACTTCTCTGTGCATGCTCTTTGAGGAGGACCCCATAAGTCTCCATTATATGACTGACAGACAAGAACAGTTTGACCAAAAAATGTCAAAATTAAAAATGCTGTGGAAACAAAGACACCTACTTCTTGGATGCCCTTGAGATAAGCTAAAACATCAAAAATTAATTTCAAAGTGAACTATCCCTTTAAGGACTAATTGGTTCATCAATTCATAACAACATAAAACTTGGTGCGACTGGTTAAGGTTTTATTATAATTATGAGTACAAAACACATAATCATAACTAAAACACCAAAAAAGTTACACATAAGCCTAGTGATTAATTTTAACCAGAGGTCCCTACAATGGCACAAAAAAAGAAAAGAAAATTATGCTCAAAAGTTTTTTTTGTTTTAAAGAAAATGTATACTTTTATTCATCAAGGATGCATTCAACTGATTGAAAATTAGAATATATGCATTTATACATTGTGAAATTTTTTTTAAAATAAATCCTGAAAAAAGTTTCATGGTTTCCAAAAAATATTAAACAGCCGAACAATTTTTAACTGTGATACTGAAATATTTGATCAAGAAAATGAAGCCTTGGTGAGAATAGGAGACATCTTTTTTTAAAAAAAAACAAAAAACAACAACAACAAAAAAACCCCCATCATGATGACGAGTATGAGCTTAGTTCAACAATAGGCATGTTAAACGTTCCATATTGCCTGACTGATTCAGCAATGCTATGCTAATCAAAGTATTGTGCTACCAAGCATATGAGCATTTACTGAAGCTAGAAATGTTTCAGCTTCTAAAAAAAAAATAGTAAAGTTGAGAACTTAAGATTACATGATAATTTTAAGCTAAATGTATGAGACTGGCCCAACACACCTCACACCACAGGAACATTAAGATAACTTGTAGAACCATCAAGACAATCGGGACTGTGATTTAGGAAGGGTTGAATTGGGCCCAAAATCAACCTGATTATCGCGTAGTGCGAGTGCCTTTAGCGTACTCAAATATTTCAAGTTAGTTAGTTTTATTAAAAAATAAATATCTGACATTTCTGCTACTTTGAATGACTTTTGATTAAGACATTGTGATGTATCTGATTATCTCAAATATGACACTAGCTTATTCAGATTTACCTACCCTATCTCACGACCAATTCGTACGAATTCGTACGAGTGATTCAAAAGTTGCTAATTCGTACTAATTCATACGACCTCACTCGTACGAATTGCCTAAACCCACGTGACGGTTATGTTTAGGGGGTAGGTCAATCGTATGAATTCATATGAATTGGCCAATTCGTAAAATATGTACGATTTCACAAAAATCGTACTAATTCGTACGAGTGAGGTCGTTCGAATTGTTACGAATTAGCCACCTCGTAAAATTCGTACGAATTCCCGTGAGATGGGGTTGGATTTACAGTGTATTGGTCTCATGGTCATTTCTATTCCTGCTTACCAAGCAAAGAGAGAGTGAGTGCGTGAACGAGGGAGGTTGAGAGCAGAGGGTGGTGTGACGTGATGCCCGGAGGCAGGCACTGGTTATGGCCAGCTGCCTGTCTGTAAAGAAAGCGGGTGACACTGAAGCAGGCAGGAGCAGTGCTCTCCGGTTACAGTACCTGTCTATAAAAACCACTCCCGTGTCCAGCATCCCTCTCCTTCCAGACCCCCCAGGGTTCCCCCCAAATAGTACGAACGATGAAAGCCTTGTCTTAGGTTGCAGTCTCTACAAACCCGGCCTGTTTATGAGCCCTCGTTTGATGTCTGCGCCTGATTAAGGGGTGCTCGCACCCAAATACGGGTGAGTTGCGCCTGGGTGGTGCATGGAAATTTGCACAGAGATACTTTAACTCACGGGAGGGCCCTTTAAACATATCACTCAGCATTACAATAGCACTTGTGTGTGTGTATTTATCTATTTGACGTTCAAGGCCTGGTAGCTCAGCTATTAGAAGTGAATCATATGGATACAATGTTCCTTTCAGAAATGATATCTAATGTCATCATACTGTACAGCCATCAGTTATAGTATAAGCAGTTCTTTAACAGAAGCTACAGGCTAATCTGGGCGATATAATCACAGTTGCATGTTTGTCTCCTAAGGGTTAAGATCATCCCTTTGTACCCAGCGCACCAGCTCAAGCCCTGTTAAAATATCTCACATTCCCCATGACATTCAAGAGGCTGCTGAAGGACTCCGAGCCAGTGGAGTTAAAGATCGGGCTCTTGTGTAGTTCCAGTGAAGGCTGTTTATTGCAGATTTCTTTACTGCATGCTGGTGCACACCTTTTTTTACAACGCAGAGAGAAGGCTTAACGGTTGGGGAACGAGTAATAAGTGGCATGTGAATGATGCAGGTTGGTCTGAATGAGCCCCCTCTGATGCTGTTTACAAGAGCTGAGCCTTTTTTAAGACTCTTCCCCTACCGCAGAAAGTCAGATCGCCCTCTTGCTTAATTACTATCAGGGTGTATGATTTTTACAGGCGGGCCAATCACAATTCAATTTAAGCCTGCCTCCTTTATTTTGACAGTTTTAGGAAAGCAGAGCAGGCTTAATTGTTTGTTTAAAGAAAGTCATGTTGGTGTTTTGAATTTATTCATTTATTCTGTAAGATCTTCACCAGTGAGGCCAACACATTATGTTGCATAATTGTCTTTGTATTATTTTAGTGTTTCAAAGCAATGTTCAAATGAGGAACATCACACATTTGTCATCAAACCCAACAATATTTGCAGTGCACAAAACAAGTCTCAAGTACAAGCAAAGCTGAAGTGAAATGCAGATTAAATAAATTATTTAACAGAGAGGGATAATAAGCATTAAAGGGGTAGTGCACCCACAAATATGGAAATTATATATATTGTGTTGACATCACTGGTGAAGACCTTACAGAAGAAATGAATAAATTCAAAACACCAACATGACTTTCTTCTGTGGAATATAAAAGCAGATAATCTGAGAAATGTCTGTTGATTTTTTTTTCCATGGAAGTCAATCATTACCAAAACTGTTTGATTACCAACGTTTTTCAAAATATCTTCTGTTGTGTTCCAGATATATAAATAAAATCATACAGGTTTGTAAAGACACGAGGACGAGTAAATGATCACAGAATTTTAACTTTTGAGTTAACTATCTATTTAAAACACAATTTATTTTGCCTGAATGTTACAATTTCTAAGATACCAAAGGCATGGAATGAAACAAAAGATACCAATGCTCCAGTCTCAGAAACCATGCTGTATAAGAATGATGTATTTTGACAATGGTGTCAATCATTTAAATATATGCTTGCAAGGAAGAATCTGATTCCATGTGTGCTGTTGACCAGTAGATGGCATGAGAGACACTCTGGATAATAGACAGGGCTTCTTTACTGGTTTTCAAAGCAGCATCATACACCAGCGAATTCAGTGATTTTCATCATTTATGTGAAATGAGTTTTAGGCAGCAGAGTATTTTGTTTAAAAAACTGGTTAAAAAGCAGCACGTATGGCATCTTTGATATGCATTAAAAGAAAAGTCATTGAGCTTTTTATGTTATTGAAGATATTCTTGTCACATTTCTATCAATTTGTATAGTTTTTTTTTTAAATTTAATAGTTGGTCTATTTTGAAAGTTCAAAGGACAACATCAGCAAATGCATGAAGCACTGAACAGGCAGATTCCACTAACACATTTCTATCATATCATGTTCTGACAGCTATTTGAAAAATGAAAGTAAAAATCTACATACATGTATTTATTCATTTCTAATTAAATATGACCTTGCTGAATGTAGGCTACATTCACTTTATGAGATACAATCCAGAGACAAATACGAGTCCATGTCTAGAAAAAGGGTCAAAATACAGACAAAATAGGGTCCCAGAGCTTTCTCATTTACTGTAATAATCAGAAGACAAATATTTAACAAAAAAAACGACTAAACAATCTGAAATGAAATGCAGGTGTCTGGTGGAGGATTTGTCACAGCAATTTAATAAACTTAAATTAGTTAAAACTTAAATTAATTTAATCGAAAACATAAACCGTATAAGACATGGGCTCTGTAGATATAGGTAGATATAAGAATGCCTCTGTAAATATCATAAATCAGAGTAATTTCAACGTAGCTAATGAAGAAAAAAGTGTTTATTTTCGAATCCCTGAAGATACCAGAAATACGTATTGGCTGTAGCCTAAGCTACAATAGAAACAATCGTGATCGCCCTGGCTGGCTTGGCTTCCGGAAGTAGTTTAATTATCCCATTAACGTTCTGCAGATATTGCTGGAAATTCTTCAATAAAGTGTTCAAGGTCTTGAATTAGCCAACTCCAATATTAAATTAGTACAACATTTTTGAAAATATTTGAAAAGAGAAATCCTAGTGTTAGCCAAGTAATATTCTTTCCCATAAAACATTGCAAAGGAATCTACACATGATTTCATGACGTGTCCAAAGCCTCATTATTGCGCCTTTCAATGGCGACGCGCCAAGGAGATAACTATCCGAACTAAAGAAAACAAGCAACTGTAGGCTACATTTTATTTGATATGGTGGTTCGTCTATTTAAATTGAACAGGAATTCATGAGATATGTGTTTGTTTTACAAAACCCCATAAGACACAAGCACATAAGTTGAAAGTTGACATTTGAATTAAAGGAATAAAGGAGCTATACATGATACAAATAATAGGCTATATAAGGTATAATTCTGAAAGTGACGTAGGCTATATTCGTGGAACAATCTAGACTGAAACAAATTTATAGGCTATAGTACATTTCTCAAATTGAATTAAACAAGAAATTTTGAAGTGGAAAGCCTAAAATTGTATTTTAAGACCTAAACATGGTAATCTTTTTTTCCCCCTATGTATTTTGATATTTGAATATTGTAAAATATTATTTTACAGTGTAGCCTACCAAACGGTCACTATAGTGTCCGGTTCTGTTCAGTTTACTCACTTCAAGTGTTCTGCCAGTGAGCAAGTACAGCCTGTAGGCTACTGGCAGTTATATTGTCCTAATAGTCAGCCATCTCGTTTTTTTCTAATGTTAACCAACCAGATTAGTGAGTGGATACGATAGGCCTACATAACCCATAACATGTTCTGTTAACCTTTTTTGTTGTTATTATATTATAATGTCACATTATTTTGTATTTTTAGTGTTAGTATAAAGCTAAATGATTTTCAGCATCTGATTCGGATGAACTATCCATTTGAGCTGATATTCTCAGAACACCACACAGCACCGTCATCGGCTGACAGATGACAGTCTGAGTCTCCACTGTTGTTAGTTAACAATGATCGTGCACGCAAACTTGACAATTGACTACTGTGTTTTTCGACCGAAAACAGCAAGTAAATACAGGTATGTGAGCTGGCTGAATTAACATAATTAATATCTTTCACATCTACTGCAGTCAGATTGACCGTGGTCACTCTTAATAACACCACTCACATGGCTGTGCACTTGTAATGACAAATCAAGGATGTTAAGAGACTAAAAGCAGGTTTAGAACTTGCCCCATTGAAGTCAACAGGGTGTGAATTTTAAAACGGTGTAGGCAACACCGATTTTTGTCGTTTTTGTCTATACTGACAGCACTCCAAACGTACAAAAATTTGTCTCAATGTTAAAATTGACCGGAGTTCTCTTTTAATGAAACTGAATTTATCCAAAAGTATTGTATTCATGTGCACAGCAATGGGGACTCTAGGACCCTGAGAGATCCTCGTGTTCTGTGAAGGCCCATAAAATTGTGGCATGCCTCATGCAGGCTCAGTGTACAAGCAGGCTCTAGATTCAGTTACTGGTGTGTTTGATCCAGCTCACCAGTTCATAACACACACACCGATAACACGGAAGCCATTGCTTTTTAACACACAACTACAACTGTAGTATACAACCACATCAGTTGGCCTATAGCATTCCAGACTGCAAATATTCCCACTGATATGCATTTCTTCCCATTTATATGCGATCATGGACATTTAACAGATAAGGTTGCGGCTGAACTTAACAGGTTGACAGAAGTCAGATGTAGCTTTGAGGCATGTGTCGTCAACCACAGGACACAACCACAACTCTGTATGCACATTAACCCACAGTAAAAGGATGCAAGCAGTTAACAAGCTATATTAACAAAGACATGAATGAACGGTCTCCCAACCGTTAATCAGCTCAGCGTGAAACTAGACGCATATAAACTAAAATTTGGGACTTATTGTTAATAACATACTTTCTGTACATTAACCCTATAAAGCTTTCTGGCATATTTAAATATCAACATGATCAAATCTTTGAAAAAGAAAGATGTTGTACACAATCTACTGCATGCTTTTTGTTGACAGATGAATAGTTTATACTTTATTTTAGCAAGTAAAAGGCCTTTTAGAGTAATTCTAAAAAACTACCCCTTTCAACTTGTTCAACACAATTGCTGTGAAATTTTTAATGATTTATATAAAGCAACAGTAAGAATAACTTTTATATTGTTTATAAAATTTCCAGATGAACACTTACTGGACTGAAGCACCATAGGTTTACTTGATTACACATATTTTTAAGAAAAATCATGTTAAAATGCTTTTGAGGAAAGTTTATTTGTTTATCTCTCAATCATCATTATATTGCATTGCATTATATGTTTTGGACATGATCAGAAACAATGCTCATGTAGGCCGTGGCATTTAAACGATGCCCAATTGGCACTAAGGGGCCTAAAGTGTGCCAAGAAAACATCCCCTACATCATTACACCACCACCCCCAGCCTGCACAGTGTTAACACGGCATGATGAATCCATGTTCTCATTCTGTTTATGCCAAATTCTGACTCTACCATCTGAATGTCTCACAGAAATCGAGACTCATCAGACCAGGCAACATTTTTCCAGTCTTCAACTGTCCAATTTTGGTGAGCTCTTGCGAATTGTAGCCTCTCTTTTGTAGCCTCTCTTGGTGGTCAAGCAGACTTTTGCGTTTTTACCATTTACGAACGCGGCGGTGGAGCGTTTTTAAGATGTCCACTCTGGAGGGTGGTGTCACTTTTTTGCGTTTTTAAGCCTCAAAAACGCCGTCGCCGTGTAAACGAAAGGCACATCCGATAAAATATTTTTACGTTTTCATCCGGAATCTTTCTCGTGTAAACGGGGCCTCAGTTTGGAGTTCAGGAGATTGTCTTGACCAGGACCACACCCCTAAATGCATTGAAGCAACGGCCATGTGATTGGTTGATTAGATAATTGCATTAATGAGAAATTGAACAGGTGTTCCTAATAATACTTTAGTTGAGTTTATATGCTTTTAATGAATAGCTGGATTGACTATTTTCAAAGTAATGATTAAAATGCATCCTTCAAACCTCTTATTTCATATTATGTTGTGGAAAACATGAGAAACAAGACTATAAAAAATAAGTCTGATAGCAGACAATAATGGACAATCAGACATCTCCAATTTGCATGTATGAATTTGACCATTCTGTTTCCGATCTACAGTGTGGTGTAAAAACACCATATGGCCTAAAGGAGGCACTAGATGGAACCAATGAAAATGATTCAGGGCCAACCTGTCCTGTCTCTGGAGTACGAGATTAACATTCACAGCTATCAGGTTAATCAACCTGATAGGGATCCAGTAATGTGCTGGTACATTTCCCTTAATCTATGCAAAACAGCTGTGAAAATGACCGGCTCACTGATTAAACAGCTGCAGGGACTCAGTGACGCACAGATTTTTTTTTTATTTGATTGTTTACATCTTTGTTCCACAGTTTTAATATTGCCCTGAAACCTGAGCAAATCGAATCCTCCTCTTACTTGGAATTGTTACAACTTGTTTATTCTCCCTCTAGTAGAAACTGGTGTCTGGTGTTGTGTTTATGTTGTGCCCACCCCTACTGAAGATGATCCTTTTCCTTGAAATGACTGACATGTTTCTGGTCCAAAACATTTTAATGAATGAACATTTTCCTAAAGAATATCATATCTTTCCCCAAGACCTGGTATGCGTATATGCAAGTTTATTGTTTTCTCTCTACGTGTTTGTC
Source organism: Cyprinella venusta (assembly GCA_038021265.1). NCBI lineage: Eukaryota > Metazoa > Chordata > Actinopteri > Cypriniformes > Leuciscidae > Cyprinella > Cyprinella venusta. Next base: position 41,337,528 of record CM075863.1, read on the forward strand.
TCTCTTTCTTCTGACAGAGCAGATGTTTCACCATGACGTCTGCAGACAAACACAGCAACAAAATGCCATGCTATTGCAAATATTCAAGGCACTGATGTTTGGCTACAGAACAACCACTGGCTAACCCCTGTACCTAAACTCACTATTTCAGACCTATGTGACCTTGTGGTACCATCCCAAAGAGGCACAAAATTACTTTCACGGACCTTTACCTTGACTCTTCCCTGCTGGTGGACTGACCTGCCTAACTCAACCAGAGCAGCCATCTTCAAGAAACAGCTAAAGACACATCTTGTCCGTCAATACTTGACACATTAATACTAATACTTATTATTCTATACCTATTCAAAAAACACCTTGCTACATATATTGTGCTAGACTAACTGTGACTGGTCACAGCACTGTCATTGATAGTTTGATTGCTTCTATTGCTCTTCTCATTTATAAGTTGCTTTGGATAAAAGTGTCAGCTAAATTATTAAATGTAAATGACAATTGACAAAATTGACAATTCTTGTTCCTTTTATGTAACATTGTATTATTTATGTATTCATGCACATCATTGTTTATTTAAAATTCATCTGCCCTCTTAATCTTTAATCAAAATAACTTCCCCTCATCTCTTCTCTTCTCTGATGACGCGTTTACTGACGTGAGGGCAGGTTAACCTGTCACTCACATGACATCACAGCAATAGCAAAACACAACCATCCAATCATTTTCCAATCAAGTCCAGCCCTACATTTTGTCTTGTTTGTTTCACTCGAATATACATCATAATAGGGAAGAAAAGACTTCGCAGAGTCTTCTACCAGAAGACAGAAAAGTTCTGACTGAATGATCTTCACTATTTAAATTTTTACTCACTCTGAAAAGACAGTTAAAAAAGAGACAGACAACTTGACACAGACAGATTTCATCACTCTATATCTGAGTTTTACAGTACTTAAATAGCTTCGGTTGACACAGGCCAAGCCTGTAGATTTTACTGCTGCAATAAAGCTTTGTCCTAGCAACAATATAGATACATCATACATAGTCATAACTCTCTTACTTGCTTTCCTTTGCTTTTTCCATCTTAGAAGTATTTCAGCATGTACATGACTAATTATGCCATCACAAATGGTACGAGATTACAGAACTGAGAACACTACTAAAGCTATCTTGTAGTATTATGTAAGAAGAGACAAGGTCAGATTTTCATTTGTTCAAGTGATTGGGATGATTCAGTAATGATGTATCCACCTGTTTCTGCCTTCCCATGATTCATAGCGGATTCAACTGACTTGACGGTTTTCTACTTTCTGCTGTCCTTTTTTCACTAATTGTATCTTAATTTCAATTAATGTTTCATCAACCTATCACCTGGTTTTAATAAATAAGAAGTATTAAACAATAGATGATCATGACAGAGGCGACAGCACGCAAACTGGACTTTGGTCTCATGAATGAAACTCGGCGTAACGTTATGCCTAACCTCACAGGCCTGAGAAATATAGACTATGCATCTTTGAAAGCAGATGTAGACAGGAGTCAAAGGGCTAACCAGCCTAAATGTATAGTACTGTTATTCTGCAGCAGTCGGGGTGATAGAAACTGTCGGATGTTGGATTAGGGAGATCGTGCAGTCATGCATCAGCTATCCTTTGGAAGTTATGAAGCAAAGAAAAACGTTCATTTTGTTTTAATCTGTGATTTAATAAAAAATAACATGATCAGATCACATTTAATGAATGTTTTTTTCGATTTAGTTTAGCGATGTAGAGATGACGCAATCTAAAACACATGGCAAAAATGCATAGACCAGACTGGAACCGGAAGTTGACTACCGGCATCGGCATCATGGCGGCGCCCATTGTTTAGAGCAGAAACAGGTGGATATGAACTGTGTTTTCTGGTATTTGCTTGGGTAACATCATAGGCAGTTTACTTAAATTAATATTGCATTATCTGGTCATACAATTATTGTAAACCATGGAGAATAGGAGGACATTAAAATATAGGATGACATGGTTTAGAGGTTAAAGGGGTCCTATTCACATAGGGGATAGGCTGAACAATCAGAGCACATTGTGTAAGGAGGAACTTTAGAGAGACAGGATTAGGAACTAAGCAGACCGGAAAGAGAGGTGTAAAAAATAAGGAATGTTTTTGAACATTCAAACAAGAAAACCTATTAAGAGCCCAAATCAAAATCAAGACTTTGTAAAAGAGCATAATGATGTCTGTGTCTGTTCTTTATCTAAAATTAAACAGCTACATTTTAAATAGCAATAAATATGGAACAAAAAATTTTGTGACTTTAAGAGATTGTCATAACCTTAGGGTTACTTTTTTTACTCTGTACAGGGAAGTTGTTTAGCGGTACAAACGCTTGCATATTTATTGGCTAATTGCTTTCTGCAGCTTCAGGCGATCATTCATCCATAAGACGATACAGCTGTGGTTGTTGGCAAACACAACAGCTTCAGTGTGGCTTCCTCTTGAACCTTACAAAGCTTTCTGTGCTCACTAAATACCATTAAATCGCCTATCTCACTTTCAGATAGCAATAAAGCTCAGTGCATATGCTTGATTGTATTAGACCCATGTAATTGTTACACTCTAACAGCTGTTTGTGATACATCTGTTTCACTGTATAAGATAGACTGCTGGTTTCCCTGAGGTGCTAATGTGCCTCTGAGAGTTCATTTTCCGTAATTAACTTCAAAATTGACTTAATTTCAAGTTAAAGTGTGTGACCCACAAAAAGTAAACTACTCTTTTCAGTCACTTTTCACGCTTTCTCTCCCTTTCTTGCTTTGGGCCTCTTGAAGTGAATGTAATGTGTACTTGATGTTGTCTGAGTGTGACTGTGTGTGTTTGGGTGGATGGAAATCACAGTGAGAGCAGGTGGATGGTCACTCAAGAATATTCTATACTGAGCCAAACAGACTGAAACAAACAACCAAAGACTGGTTAATGGGCAGTGCATTCACGCATCAAATGTTGCTCACAGATCAGCAGGAGAGATGTAAAACTCTGCTGATACATTTTTCCAAAGTGATCGTATAGTGTAATACAACTCAAAACAAGACATACATTAAAGAAATAAAGTATAAATCACTGTCTCTGTTCTCATTTCTCATCAATTTACAACTGACAGACGATACAGCAACCATCATTTTCATATTTTTGGTATAAAATGGAATACAGAAAGACAAGAACAGCCACCTAAAATGGCAGAGTTACTCAGTTCAGCACGTGTGAGCACACAGCACGTGTGTTAATACTGACAATTAACTCAGCTAATACATTTATACACAGAACATGACAAATTCGAATATAAAAACATACCTGAGAGACAAACAACCAAAAACCGGTTAGTGGGCAGTGCATTCACGCATCAAATGTTGCTCACAGATCTAAAATGGAATCAACAGAGAATCGGAGTTGACAAGCTGACTAACACAGTCATCATCACATTTCACCATCGCAAATAACACATTTGACTGGACTGACAGAGCTAGGGACTGACAGATACATGAAGTAAACTTGTGTGCATTATTAAAGTCCATCCTTGCACTTTAAAACATAAACTCCGTTTTTTATTGACGCAGCACTTTTTTGGTGCAACTTACCAGCAGGAGAGACGTGAAACTCTGCTGGTGGTGACGTAACTCCGCCCACAATGTCACGCACACAAATGCGAGTGACGCGACAGCCAATTGCAAGTTTGCGCATTTAAAGCATGAATTTATAAACATTATTTTAAACTCCATTACATGAGGGAACGAGAATGTGAATATATGTAGAAATCTAATGCTTCAGCCAGAGCATGTTTGCTGCTGTTTTATAAGCCAAATAGCATCACGTTTACTTGTGTTTTATTTGGGTGATAATCTTGTACTGTACCTGTGCCATTCATACCTTCAACACTTTTGGCCTATTTGAGTTTTTGTTCTTGTGGAGGCAAAATCAGCAAAAATCAGGATGGGTGGCCAGTGACAGTGCGGGAAGTCCAGGACTGGAAGATTTTTGGAAAAAGCTATGTCATTTTCAGGCATGGTGAACACATGTAAATACACTACTGTTTAAAAGTTTGGATTGGTAGTTTTTTTTTTGTTTTTGTTTTTTCAAGTTTTAAAACACGTCTTTTATTCACCAAGGCTATAAACAGTGTTGGATACTTTACTTAGTTCTAAAAAAATATTATTGATGGCTACTAATTAGATCTCAAACAGTGTAATCAGATTACTGTACCAATGACTCTCTTGACCAAATGAACAACACAAGAGTAGACAAGTGACGTTTACACGACAGTGGTGTTTTGAGGGCCTGAAAATGCAAGCTTTTGAAAACTGTTTTATCGTCCTTTTAACGATAACCATATCCACGTAAACAACAAAAACTTGACTTTGTGAAACTGGTGATATCATGGGCACGTGCATTATGTGTCCGCGGGGTGTTTCTTGACAAAGTGCCATCGCCACCTACTGAGTTGGCATGCATACAGACTTTTTAGTCATTTTCCCAGATCTGTGTGAACGGGATCGTTTTGACAATGTTCATCAATTGTATTATTCAAATTTATCATTATCAATGTTGAAAACACTTTATGCACACTGATACTTTTTTCCAGGATTCTATGATGAATGGAAAGTTCAAACAAACATAATTTACATAGTTTGCAACTACTTCTGTTACTTCAGAACTACCCAATACTAAAAATGAAACACATTGATCTGCCTATGATGCATTTTGAAGCAACTTATGTTAAGATGTTTTTTTTTAAAAAATGTGGATGTGTGGCTGTGTTAATTTAGTATACAATGTTCTTTAAAATGTTTCAAATATAGGAAATAAGAAGAGGCATATTTTTACGTAATATATTTATATACTGAGGCTGGATGAGGAAGGTTTATGGAGAACTTGCAGTCATGTCAACCTGTCCACCTCTGACTCCCTCAAGGCCGAGGCAGTGTTAGAAGGAAGTTGTAAAAATCACACGGTAGTGCTCTCCAGACAAAAGAGGATCCACTACTGTGTGCTCAATCAGTGTTCCCACAGTCCCCAGAGCAGAATCTTTTTACAGTCTGTCCCAATTTACCACATCACTCACAATTCACAGGAGCAGTTGTTTTTCTTTACTGTCATTTCCCACCTATTGCCAAGGATTTACTGCAGACGTCACCCATTGAGTTATTGTCAGACTCAGACAAGGGTACTGCTGATGTCTCTAATGATCTAAGCATCAAAAGTGTTGTTTTTTACACCTCTAAACATGAATAGATGTGACAGTGTTACAAGCCTCAATATTAATTATTCATTTTGTGTAGGTTAATTATTATTATTTTACAAACCATGTTTTTAAATGCATTCTGTCCAAAGCAATGCTATGACATTTCTTGCAAATACCAGAACAAATACTTTAGTAATTCATACATATGAAGCAGCAACCCTGAAGTTTTTACATCACAAACATTGTTTTGGTATATAGCTACAAATAAATTTGAATGTAGGGCACTCAGCTCATGTTCTTGTTAGGGTTATCATGAGACAAGCCAGACGCTGGTTTATTTACGCTGAGACACAGATTGAGAAGCCTTTCAACTAGAGTTCACCTGTAGCAGGTGGAGGTAAAATAAGCCCACACACCTGGATATGGATATGTTCACCTTCAAACTGCTTAATTCTTAATTTCCAGTGGAGTGTGTTGAAAGCTGGGGGTGTTTGGTTGTGTGTATGTGTTTTTTTCTTAAAAGTCATGACTGCCATAATTTCATTGACAATATTAGCAGTGAATTAAACAATAAATACTACCATTCAAAACTTTGTGGGATTTATGCTTGCCGACAGTAATATTATGAAATATTATGACAGTTTAAAATAACTGTTTTCTATTTTTATATAGCCTATTTTAAAATGTAATTTATTCCTGTGATAAAATCTGAATTTTCAGCATCATTACTATAATTCTTCAGTGCGACATGATCCTTCAGAAATCATTCTAATATGATGATTTGCTGCTCAAGAAACATTTCTTGCTATTATCAATGTTAAAAAAAGTTGTGCCGCTTAATGTTTATGGAAATGTGATTTTGGTGATCATGAAGTTCATAAGAAAAAGCATTTTTTTATATAAATCTTTTGTATATTATAAATATATTTACTGCCACTTTTGATCAATTAAATGCTTCCTTGCTGAGTAAAAGTATTTTCTTTTAAAAAACTGTATATGTGTATGTATACAATTATTCATAAATTCAAGACAGTCAGTGTGGGAAATCCATTTTGCTGCCTGCATTGTATGTCATTTTATGCATTAATTCAGGCGTTTTACTAGCACACTTGCAGACATTATATATTAGAGCAAGATCTTTGAGGCTCTAGAGTCTCAGACACCCCTGTCCACCTGTTGATGTTTTGTCTGGTTACAGGCTGTTTGATTTTAGATTTTCAAGATCATAATTCAGCACCTTGCTAGGTGTCTAGCAAGGAGTATAATGACAGGAGCTTTGTGTCTGTAAGTTGATAAGTAGTCTTTAAGATTACAGTGCTGTTTGGTCACCAGGTTGGTGTTAAACAATGACAAAATTGCTGGTGTGAATTCAGCTTTATGAATTCTTGAGGATGTTAATGAGTACACCATTAACTGTTTTGTGTCAATTATATTTTTATTAAGAAAAAGGCAGCAATACATTAAGTAAAATGTTTCCATAAATATTTTTAATAGTCAATTTTGTCATATATATTTTTGGAAAGCATTATGTACACAGTGTTTAGGCACAAAAACGTCAATATGAAACATTTTGAACAAACTTCAAAAGATCAGGTATTTTAAGAAAGTAAACCGAACTGTTATTTATATTACAATACGATAAACAACAAATAGTTCTCCAAGAGTGACATTATCTAGAATTTGACGCATAAATACAAAACATCCACAGAAATGAATGGGCAAAATAATCTTCAAAATATATTCATTTGTGTCCCACTGTAGAAAATGTCATGGAGGTTTAGTAAACAATGTGGAATTTTCATTTTTGGGTGAACTATCCATTTTGTAATGGTAAATGCCCCTCTATCCCATTATCCTGAAGCACTGCCAAAGGTTTTGGGCTGCGTGCCTGTCCTAGCTCCACCACTAGGTTTAAGCAGGTGGTCCGGTCTCCAGTGCAGGCAATGGGGACAGTGGCATCCTGCGGGATGGTGCAATGTCTGGACAGGGGAATAGAGAGCCGGCTGTGGAAGTCCACCTAGCCAGGGGTAGGTCGAGGGAGGGAGGTGCAAAGTGTCCACTGGCCTTGTGGTGGCGCTGTAGGGGTTTGAAAAACCTGGGAGGCTACCCATGCCGAGATGAGAGTATAGATGAAGGGGTAAGCGGGGCAGCAGAGGGTAGGGGAGTCCAGCAGCCGCCTGACTCACCATGAAGGCACACAGGTTTGGGTCCAGTGGGTTAGGCCAGTGCAGACTGTGACGCTGCCTCTTGTCCTTCATCCTCCTGTTCTGGAACCAGACCTATAATGAAATAGAGTGATAAAGGGTCTTAGTGAAGGACACAGCATGTTGGTGGGATTAGGTAGCTAATGGTAGATGTAACCAAATTTTCAGTTTCAGCAGGGATAGAGATCCGGTGTCTGATTTTATGGCTTGGCTTGTCTGTAACCCCCAGTCTCACAAAACACAAACAATACTCTCTTAAACTCAAAATGAAAAATTCTACTTCAGTAGACTTTCGTGGATTGCAGAAGTTAGTCTAAAATGTATACTGAAATGAACCCTTTTTAATAGCAAACTCTTTAAATGCTGCCTGTTGGGCCAGAGGTTGAGTGGCATGAAAAGGTCTGCGCAGTGAATTACCTTTATTGTGGTCTCGGGCAAGTTAAGCGCTGCCGCCAGTTCGCATCGTCTGGGTCGAGACACGTAACTTTCTTTGCAGTATTCTTGCTCAAGACGGGTCAGCTGCTCCCTCGTGAAAGCAGTCCGGTGCCGCCGACTCTGGTCTATCCCATTCAGTAGTGAAATACGAGGGCACTCTTCCTCTCCTTGATCACTGTCAGCATGAGCAACAGTAGACACTGGCGACTCCCTGCCCTCTGCTACTGAAAATTTACTTCACATTAGGCATTCGTTTACTTTGCGAACATCACATTTACAAGGAGAAAGAAGGGGGTTTCCGTAAAGCCCCAAAGTTAATTTCCTAATGAAATAAACTCGCTACACAGATGTTGATTTTGTACAGCAGCAGGCCTACTTAAACGACATGAAAAAAATGTGTAGCTACGTTCCTCTCAGCTTGCTGTTGAAATGTGGATGTTGTTGGCTACTTACGCATTTTATCGTTTATATCACGTCCGCAATCCAGATATTCCCCAAATGGATTTTCATACGCTTCTCATAGTCCTCAAAACAGTCCCAGACCAGGGCCTACCCAAAAAAAAGGAATTTTCTCTCGTCACTCTTGTCTTCCGAGCCAAGTTCGTTTATGAAGGAAAAGATGAGTTGTTTTTGTAGTCTCTGTCCACCCCCCTCCCTCACCTCTGCACCTTTCAGGTCGTCCCATCTTGTGTACTAATGAGAGACGCGCTCTATCCGCTGAGGCGCCGCCGGGGCGCGCGGACAGAGGGAGGTGTTAAATTGTCTTTGGTCTCCGACCGGCCTTTGTACTTTTTTGTTATGGAGAATTAAGATCGACCTCCCTTTGCATACTGTCACAGTGGCTTCCCCGTTGAGATAGGCCAACCCTGATTGTTCCTTGGTGTTTGATGTTTGTATTTTTGGAAGTCAATCATTAGAATCCTCATGTCCCCAAATTGCAGAGGTCTACAGTTTATAATAGAGATGAAAGCGTTTCAGTGCCGTATAAGTATGTGAGGAAAATCTATTTATTTTAAAAAAGACAATTAATGGGAAACTTGTCAGAGAATTTGATCTAACTAATTTTATAACATAAAAAAATTACCATTACCGGACAGAACATGCTGGCATTAATAAAATAAGCAATAAGCGTCAAATGCCTTTAGAATGAAGTAGCGCCTGGTTCATAATCAAAGGGATAGTTCATCCAGAAACTAAAGTTCTGTCATCATTTAGTCCTCATGTTCCAAATTTGAATGCATTTCTGTCTTCTGCGGCATAGCTTTTTTATATATCACTGAAGTTCAACGTTGTTTTGCAACTACTCTCAATGTAGGTAGTTGAAATATTCTTCACAATGTCTTCATTTTTGTTCCCCAAAGAAGGGAAATTCACACAGGTTTGGAGCGACATGAGGGTGAGTAAATTATGACAACATTTTCATATTTGGGTGAATCTTTGCTTTAAGGGCATCGTTTGGAGCTGTCAGACTCAAAGATGCTGAACGAAGGCGGTAGTGCGATTGAATATAGGAAGTTAGCCTGATGAAAATTTTAAATTTGAGTTTTTAAATTTGTTATTGTGTCTTTAAGAGCCTTTTAAAGATACAGCAAGACAGTGAGCATGCAGATAAAATGTCACGTGACTGCACGCGATTTGGATCATTAAGGGCTTGCAGTTATGTGGTTGAGCTTGTTTGGACTTATGCAAATGTCTCAGATCTAATGTTTTAACATTTATAGGCCATGTAGCCTATCCATTTGTCTAGTTTTAAAGTCTGTAGGCTATTTCTTTTTATAGTACAAAAGTATATTTTCATTCATTATAGGGTATTGTCTGCCATAGCATTCAGCTTCCGTTCTTGTTTTAGAATAGCAGTTTTGGATTCTGAATAGAATAAGGTCCGTAATTAACAGTACTTGAGACTTTCACGTTTTGTTTTATATTGCGTATGGATTTAGCAACAAACATAGCTGCGCTCTTTTTTCCATCTCACGACTGTGGCATATCCAGTGCTCAGAGTGGGGTATACGCACCAGACCACCAGTATCGGCACTTCTAGGCTATACGGCTATACCACCACTCACTTTTTTTTTGCGTATGCTACCGGCACTTTTCAAGTATTGTCCACGTACTCTGACCGCCCCGCCCCCGGAACGCGATTTCAACAGAGGTGGACAACAACAATTGCATCTTTTTTGTCCCCACATACTGCATCTCCCGTATTATGCTTCCATCCGTGGCGCTTCAGAATAACCTGATATCAAACTGCCCAATGGTTATATTGTTGTTACACTAACACCAGTGCTTTGATCACTTGTCAGTTAAGGGAAAGGCTCCACAAGGCTGTAGCATCTGGAGATGGCGCAGATATCGCGTAGGGGTGACAGAAATTGCGCTTAGTTTAGCTGTACTGAAACGACGTTTGATACGTTTGACGTGGTGATAATTGTTGATAAAAAAAGTCCCCATACTGATAAGTAGCCTACACAATTACCACGAAATGCACTGTTTGTGGGCGTGTCCGTTTGGGTCTTTAGCACAAAAATGCAAAAATCTACAGGCTACATAGGCTAATGTCAGCAGATATACTGCAGTTTTTTTTCCCAAGCTATTTTTCCATAGGCTATAATTTAAAAAAAATATACATAGCATAATACAGACATCATTTTTTATATTGTTTTAGAACGATTTTTTTATTACTGTAGTTTTATATTAGTGATATGCTGGAATGTATTTAGGTTGCTGAATTAATACGTTAATTTTCAACGGCTAATAATTATTCGAAATATTGAAATGTTCAAGTAGCTTCACTGAAATTATTTTTTTTATCATAAAGGGCAAATATTATTATGCGAATAAGAAAAAAACTATTTTAATCTGATATATAAATGAGGGTCTGTTACATGCGTTTCATTGCTCTGCAATCTGCGTGTCATTTTGCTTCACTCCTCCTCGTCTTCCTCTTTCTTCAAAAGTTTAAACCTGTTCCCCATGCGCAATATAACCACACAATATTATAAAGCTGTATTTTATTGGGGCAGATCAGGTGCATCTGAACAAACCGTTAATATTCTAAGTTGAACACAAACTTGGTTGCGCACATTTTTATCCAACACAGTCTCATGAAAGTTCAGGACTCTTTCTTCTAAAATGGATAATTTACTTTAAACATAAAACCATTTTCAATAACGTCATGATCAAAGTTTCACATAGGTAGAGCTATTTTTAGTGAAGACTTCTCATATTTTTCATTTTAAAACGGGACTCATCACCTATAACTCCTTATCAATAAGTCTCATTTGTATAATGGATAAATCAACGAGGCTTTACGTTTACGTGGAATTATAACGTATACCGCAAGGTTGATTTGCAGATAGTTTCCTGCTCCAACACACCTGGCTGTTATGTTCAAGTAAAGGTCCTATGCCCTGTTTCAGGTGTGTCTGATAATTAGAGAAATTTAAATTGTACAGAGAGAAGGATAGAGTAGCTAAATAGCAATCTATGTGTCAGATTCCTTCATACTTGTTTCTGGAAAAAAAATACCAATGACTGTGTTGTTAACAATAACAACAACATCAACAATAATTATTAGGCTATTATATGAGTAAATGTTATCTGAGTCATTCAAATTATAAGTTAGTTAAAATTGTATTTGAGTGCAGCGTTCGATTTTTTTTTAAAAAAATGTTTAACTTCACAATGATCGAAAATGTATTTTTTGAACTTTCCAATATTCCATGATTATGCTAATTATGCTTATAAATTTAAATTGAACTTCTCTTATTTGACCTACCTCTTCTCTGTTGAACTCAAATAAGACATTTATGAAATCTTTGTTTTAGTTTTAGACTTTTTTTTATTTATTTTCCTCCTACATTATACTCTAAACTTCATCTTTCAGGTTTGTTTGTTTTTATTGTACTGCAAATATCAGCCCAAATATGTGCTACACCTAAATTATTGATAAAATAAAGGATTAGAAATAAGTAGATAGAAACCATCAGGGCAATACACTCAAAAGGACATCTTATCCCTAAAAAAGGTTTATATTGTAGGAAACTAAATATGTATATTTTAGAAGTTGTGACAATCAGTTGTTGCCCTAAAGGTACATTTTTTGCACATTTTGTGTTGTGACAGTGTAAGGCTATTGTATAGCAGTAGTTTTAGTAATGAAAGAACATAATGATAAAGATTAAGCTTATGTGACCCACATATTTACACATTTATCATTTAATAGGCTGGTTCCGTGATGTCCTGTTTCATATCATGTCAATCCAAAATGATTAGACAGCATTCTTAACTCGTGATTTCGTGCATATAAAGACCAGTTTTGGGAAATGTGCATCCTACACTCTCAGATTGCCATTGCGATCACTCATTATCAGAAAGCTGTGACAGTTTGGATGTATGATGTTATGATGTATTAATTTAGTCATTTTGAAACCCATGCAAGTGCAGTCAGATTTTCACTAAAATGTACATTATATTAAAATGCATTCTGCACAAATGTCAAAGAGCATTAAGGCTTCTGATTCAGATAATTTGTCAATATAGAAATACAACCCCCCCCCCCCCCCCCATTGAATCAGTCTTATTCCCCCTTTCCAAAAAAGAAAATGAGTCCTATCCCAGCTCTAAAACATACAAAAATAGTCTTTCCACAAATATATAGTATATATACTTTCCATGAATATATAGTTAGGCTATAAATTAATAATTTAAATAATTGTCATTCTGCTAATATTTTCTGGTCATAACAGCTGAGGTAAACTTTCCCCTCTTTCTTGTTGGTCCATACCATCCTTTTTTATTACACTGAGACATATTGTATTATGTGGTAATGAATACAGAAATACTATCCATTTTATTTATTTGTAAGGCAGTTTCTTCCACAGATACTCGTATAGAGTCAAAGGGACATTACATCATTTTACATGGTAACCTGGTGTTCTGAAATTCACATAGGCCTATGTTTTTGTCAAAAACTATGCCCCTGAAGATTGAAGGATCCGGCGGTCAGAGTAGGAATATATGATTTAACTGGATAAAATTCTTGGTGTGAGCTTATTTTTTAAAATGTGGATATATTAGCCATCACTGTTTTTTTCCAAAATACCAAAATTAATAGGGGATAATAAATTCTATGGTTTCACGACACAATTTCCAATTATTGTCATGCAGGATTTGATTTATAGCTAGACCTACTTGGATATTGTCATGTACATTTGACAATTTAAACGTATTTATAATGATATGTCGAATTTTGAGACTAATTGAAACTGTAATTAAAAGTGATTTAAGATGCTGTGACTTTTTATAATTACTATTATGAAAGGGGCGTTTTTAGCCTTATTAGTGAAGAATAAATGCGCACCCGCGTCCTCACTGCAGAGAACAACGCATTACATGCATAGAGTGACTTTTCTTAGATTTGGTTTGAGTGGTCAAATCATTGTGACTGCCCTTTAAAAATATGCAACATGCCAGAATAGGCAACAGATTTTGACCTGCCATTAGAGGAAAATGGTTACTGGGAGAAGCTAATTTACATATGTTCCCTCACTCAGTCACTTATTTATTTATTTACACTACTGCAGTATCATGTTTCATGTGACATTATTACATAGGCTATACTTTAACTAAAAAGGAGTAAAATCTTAATATAGGTTGTCTACCTTGGTATAACCACAAGTCATTAATATCGAATAGCCTATTTTATTAATATTTTATTTGTCTTTGTCTCTGATGAACTGTCAGAGTATTATAAAGTTCCTTTTTTATTTGCTTTAGCTTGTGGTGTACAGCGCTCCTTAATATGCGCATTGTTTTATATGCTTGGATATTTGTAATATGTCGATTAGGCTGCGTGATCCTAACTTTTTGCTTAAGTGCTTTGGTAAAACCAGTCATTGTCAGCATTCATATTAAAACCTGAGAGAGATTACAATTCTCAGGATTAAATTTTCAGAATTCTATATCGGTACAGACATTTTATTAAAGAAAACAATATTAAGAATTATTCGCCACGTGCTGGCTATTTATTTATTTATTTATTTATTTATTTATTTATTTAATTTTATTCTTTTTTTATTTTGGATTACTTCACATAAAATTCGGTCATCATTTACTCACCTTCATGTAGTTTCAAACTTAAGTCGCCTTTTTTCTGTGGATCACAAGGAGATATTTGTGTAAAAAAATTTTTTTGCAAGTCAGTGGTGTCCAATGTCGTTTGGACCCGAACTTTATTCAAAGTTTATTTATTCAATATTCTTTCTGTATTCTACAGAAAGTCACAGATGTTTGCAAATTGCGACACGAGGACGAGCAAATTAGTCAAAGGTTAAAATTTTCGGTGAAATTTAAATTCGAGAGGACATAACAGTGCTGAGAGTAGCCTGAGTGACAGTAACCATAATTTACATATCTTAGCCGGTTGACTCACAAAGTACAGAAAGGCAAATTGCACAATGCATAGGCTACTTTTCACGCATAGATGTTGTTACTCACGCTTAGTTGAAACATAATTGCTCCGTGTGCAAAAAAGTATGCAGAGAAATGTTCAACAGTTTTGTAATAGGATTTCAATTAAAACAAAACAAAACAAAACATTTTTTTTATCGTTTATGAACGGACGCCAACCGTATAGGCTACTCTCGTGTATAAACAATGTTAAAATGAATGATATTGAAATGTATTATTTAAACCATTTATTGTAGTTTGATGTATCAAAATGGCAATTAAGAGAACATTTGAAAAAGTTCGTAACACCGAGATGTTCGTAATAAAGTTATTAGTGTGTAATTGTGCAATAACTACTGCAGTTCACGTCGCATGAACAACCTCATTATAGCCTATGTAAAAAAAAAAAAACAACGTAAAATGTTTGGCAAAGAAAGGTGGAACACCTTACTTTGTAGTGTAGCATGCTAACGTTCTGCGTTTAAAATAAAAGTTGTTTTTGATATTATGAACTCATATATCGATTCACGTGAAACTTAAAACCCAAACTTTCGCGTGTTATCACTTTACTTTATCTGTCACTTTACTGCTTCCATTACGTTTACAAATTATTTTTAATATTGAATCAATACGATGTTATTATAAAACTTACCCTGTCCTTAATAAATATGCGCCAGTCTTCTGAAGATGTAAGTTAATTCGTGATGGACAGACTGTACAGAGTTTCTTGTAAGACCCCTTGCATGTGGGCAGGGCTTTTTACAATTAAACCATTAAAGCATTTCCTGTGTACAGTAGAAGCTTTGCACAAGCACGACATGTGTTGTGAGGCTTCTTATAGCCCTGACTACAAAAATATCATGCCTGAACCCAGAGTAACAGCTGTTTAGTGGTAATAGAAATTCATTGATGATTCAAAAGGTTTAAACAACATGAAATGCGTTTAGTGAATTATTTTCGTCTTATTTTGGATCTATTGAACTTCAAGTAACTTACATTACATTCTGAATATGATGGTTTGAGTCATTTCTTTGAAATCTGAGCAATTGTGTTTGCCTGTATGCTTTTTTATTATTCCTGCTAGATTCAGAGACCTTGAACTTGGATAGTTTGCCTAAGGAGGGACTGCTTCTATCATTGCCTCCTAAACAGGCCCTTCAGGGAGGGCTCATCCCTTTAAACTTGGCCTTGACCTTGAGGGCCTTGCCTGACCTTTATGTAAAGACAGCAGTCTGGGGAGGTGTGTGTGTGGGAAGCAGGATTAAAGGGGAAGCATCTTGTTGTTCCCTGTATTTTCTACACACAATGACACGTGCATTATGCTTTAAGCCTCTGAAATATTTAAAAATATCAGGTTATATGCATATAATCTATTGTTTTTCGTATTAATACTTTTACATTTTGCTTACAAGCGAAACTCACTCAAGTTTGGATAAAATTCACACAATTTTGTTTTGATTGTCTTTTTTTGGAAAAAGGGGGATTCACGATTTTAGTAATTTTCAAAAAAAAAATATGGGGTAACATACAGTCATTGATAGAATGTAAAGTAAAATAGGCGCACAACTCGTTGATCTAAAAACCTTTTAACACCTATAATGATAATTTCTATAATTTG
Source organism: Cyprinella venusta (assembly GCA_038021265.1). NCBI lineage: Eukaryota > Metazoa > Chordata > Actinopteri > Cypriniformes > Leuciscidae > Cyprinella > Cyprinella venusta. The sequence continues at coordinate 41,353,456 of CM075863.1, forward strand.
TGATTTGTACAGCTGCAGTTCTTAGCGATAGAGACTTTTGAATAACAACCGAGTGAACCGTTTTGAAAGTAGATATTTTGCCTCTTTATTTCAGCGGATTGTGTCAAGTATTTCATAAAATGTTTCCAGGCGTTGTTCAATCTTATGTATGAAGCAAGTTATGATTTTTCATTTTTTATGGTAATGATAAATAATTTATACATCTGGCACTGCTGATTATGGGCCTTTAAAATGTCTGTAATGATTTAAAGGCATTTCAACGTGTCCTTGGCCAATGTGTAATTAAATCCTAAATAAAAAGTATGACCCATTTAAACATTTCTATTGCTTTTTGCTGTGAGATGTTGGGAGAAATTATTTTAGTATTTGATGATCAGCAAGGGAGCTGCCATGAATATTTCTATATAAATTATATTATTTCGTGTAGCAAGTACGCGCGCGTAGGCACATTCAGTGCGTAATATGACATGAACATGAAGGCTATAGGAAATAAAAACAAAACCCTTTCATCATAGCCTATATTGTGACCATATTTGTTTAACAACAAATTAAATTTAAAATGTATATTCTTTCAATGACTTAACATTAAAATAACATGTATAGCATCAGACGTATACGCTACATATGTTTTTTTTCTCCCACAAAACCAAATATGCGATGAAATGCTTAGTGAATTAAAGAACAAAAAGTGTATTAGAGTGGATTAATGCAATGCAAGGCAGCATTTGAAGATAACTTTTACACATTTAACTGGGTCTTGACAAAAAAAAAAAATCTTTGACATTCTTCAGTCAAGGTTTATTTTATGCGGCACGTGGTACAGCTCTTATCCAATGAAGGCACTGCAATGCAGACTGTAGTCCATTGCGTCAATGCAGCTGTACCAATGTAACTGAGTGTCCTGCTTCGGACTTTAGTCTTTGCAACATAATTTTCCGTCCGAATGGTGAGCGTGCTATGACCACCTCCCTGGTCCTGAATCCTCGCTGGGCGGACACGGTTATGTTTGTATATGAAAACAACTTGGATGAGCTGAAGAACATGGAGGGTCTGGTTGGAAGTGGCAATTTTGCGGCCAACCAGTGCAGGAATCTGATGGCCCATTCGGCTTTGAGTGGCCACCCGTCCAGCCTCGTCCACGGCTCCAGCTATTCCACTGTGGACGTATCGACTTCAAGTTCTGCAGAGCCGGGCAAGCAGTGCACACCATGCCCAGCGGTTCCACAGGCCTCGTCCACCGGTCCCATTCCGTACGGCTACTTTGGCAACAGCTATTATCCTTGCAGAATGGGGCGGGGTTCCCTCAAGTCCTGCACGCAGCCGAGCGCACTCAGCTACTCTGCAGAAAAATACATGGATACCCCGGTCACATCCGAAGAATATCCTAGCAGGGCTAAAGAATTCGCCTTTTACCACAGCTACCCCAGTCCCTACCAGTCCATGGCCAGTTATTTGGACGTGTCAGTGGTACAGACGCTTGGAACGGGAGAGCCGCGACACGATAGTCTCCTGCCTATGGACAGCTATCAACCTTGGGCTCTGGCTAACGGATGGGGTAGTCAGATGTATTGCTCCAAGGACCAGAGTCAGGCTGGCCATCTCTGGAAGTCTGCATTAGCGGGTACGTTTTAAACTATATTTCGTCTGAAATGAGAGTACTCAAATATTTTTTAAGCGTTAAGGTATAGCCAAAACTCTCACAAATATCCAAGATATTAGTCTTCTGGTCAGACAGAAGACATGTTTTATTTGAGATACATATTTTACGTTTCAGACACAAGAGCAGCAATGTGACTTCATTTTCTAAAGCACACAAATACAACTCGCTTACATGAAGAAATATATAATTTACTAATCAAATAACGTCTGCATATGTCCACATTGTCAAATTGATTAACGCCGAAAATCTACAAATGCTAAACGTAGTTTAGGTAGGCAATGAACGAGCCCATTATTTAATACACCTTTTTGTTATTCGTTCCAGATGTTGTGGCCCACCAACATGACGGGGGCTCATTCCGTCGAGGTAGAAAGAAGCGGATACCGTACACAAAAGTACAACTCAAGGAACTGGAGAAAGAATATGCAGCCAACAAATTCATCACAAAGGACAAGAGGAGAAAGATTTCAGCGGCAACCAACTTATCCGAGCGTCAAATCACGATTTGGTTTCAAAACAGGAGGGTTAAGGAAAAGAAATTCATTGCCAAAGTTAAGAACAGTGCGCCATAAAGCAAAACTGCATTTTTGTTTTTCTCGGTGACTTCAAATAAAGAAAAGAAAAAAAAGAGAGAAAAAAATCGTCGCGAGGACATTTTTTAGACTGGGGTTTTCTTTTCGCATTTACACCATCAGAAAAAAGAAAAAGGAAAAAAGAATGGGACTCAAAAATGATTAAACTTAATAAATGGAAAACATGAAAGGACAATATAGCTTGTATATAACGCACGTGCCTGCCTATATGTAACTGTGTTCGTTTGAAGTATTTTAGTCTTCTTTTAGCTTGCATTTAAATGTTGTATATGCTATGTCAATTGTCGTTGTTGTTGTAGTCCTATACCTTATTACTCAATACCTGTCAGTACCTATATACTATGTTTATATCGCTTGTAAAACATAACATATATATCACAAACCTTAATAAATATGTTAATTCCATTCACTGTTTTCATAACAAAGTAGTAGTAGCCTATTTATGTATTATTCTCATTGAGCGTCACCCAATGAATCTTTTCAGTCCTCTGTTGTCAAATTGAATGATGCCATTGCTGACATGATGATACTGACAAAAAGTTTCTTCCATTTTTCTACAACTGGGTAAAGAACATTTGCAGCACTTTATTGTTATCGAGATGTGTAGACAACTTTTTTTCAATTTAAAGGTGCATTAATCTCTTGAAATTATCAAATGTGTTCGTATGATTCATCATAACAATGGCTTGTTATTGGAGCCTTTGGGAATTTAAGACCTTATTGTTTTACAATGTGAATGCAAACACGTTGGTGAACTCAGAGCGCCTTAGAAGTTTCTTTAAGGTAAAAAGTAAAGTTTATAACAGAAATGTTATAGCAATTTGGAGCACTTATGTATCCTAACAATTTCATTCATGAACAGTGGTTTCAAAACTTATATGGTAATATATGGGTCTTTTCAACCTGGTCTTTTTCTCCTCACGGTTAGAGCTATAGCGGGAGTGTTTTGATGTTGGCCGAGAAGGAGGGGGCGCTCGACTACAGAAGATGTAGGCACTAAATCAGCCCTTAACCTTGACCTTGAAAGTCAGATGCTTAAAGATAAGAAATAGCTTTTGTTTTTCCTGAAAGTATTAATATTCAAGAATTCCATTCAAACTGTAACATTTTCACTGTTTGCCTGGGGGCTCTTCACGTTTTAACGCAACTGTCTGTCAATTCCCTCAAGCCAAATTAAACGCTATTGATTATATTCTGGTGCTGCATGCAGTAATGAACATTTCATACTTAAGGTGTCATATTATAGCATAATTCTTTATATCAAGTAGTCTAGGCTACATTAACTCTTGCGCTCAGAAATGAAAAGTTGCCTCTGTCCCCACCATTCGCACGATTATCATAGTTTATAGTCTCCAGCAGACCTAATTTACGTTTCTGCTCAAGTCCGAACAGTTTAATTGTCAGACAGTGAACAGATCCGCAGCCTATTGCCTTTGCAACCTGCACTTAATGTCGGTCTAGATTAGTGAGGGTGTAAAAGGTCTGTCGTTACTCAGCGGCTTCAATTGTCACCTTCGGCAAGCTCTAGTCCACTTTCAAGTTGTGCTTTTCCTTCGATCTTTATTTGCTCAGTGTACATCCACAGCTGTTAAAGCTCGGTATATAAAGATCTTAAATACTACGTGCATAAATTTAAGCCAAAACCAACTGATACTGATACTGGTTTAATTTTAATTCTGGAATGAGTGTATGGCAAAGTTCTGCGCTGGTTACATGCAAGGATTTAAATGCACAATTTATTATTTTCGTATCTCACCCATGCATTAAATGCACAGGTTTCTCGTCTGCATTTTTTTTAAATACGTTTTAAGCATTAATATTTAACATTAACTTCCTGGTGACGTGATTTGTTATAAATCTAAGCTTCCAACACAGTCTCGCGAAAGTGCGTATAGCACGATTGTCATTTTTCGTGGCATTTATACGCCAAAAATGTTTTTTTTGCGTGCATATGCTACGCACTGAAAACTTTCTGAGCATAACATTTAATCACACAAAAGTCGATAATTTTTGGATTTCTAAATGAATAAAACACTGTCACTTCTGCTGCTGCAGTAAGCTTACATTTATTTCGTGATCTCATATATATATATATATATATATATATATATATATATATATATATATATATATACTGTATATAGGCTTATATAATAATATTATTATTAGTCTATAGGAATTATATTATTTTTCTCACAAATTGATGAATGTAACTTGTACCATACTCAGACAGCTCAGGGGGCCATAAATATCTTAGTCCTTCCTTCCACTTCTAGTTAACATTGAACTTGACAAAAGCATTCAAACAAACGGTGCGTCTGCTTTTGAGTTTACTTTGTGATTTAATGGCGGCTTTTTTTTCCTCTTTTGAAAACGCACAAAGCGCAGACCGCGCCCAATTTCAACACAAACAATAAAACTTCAACTATTGTTGAAAACTAAAATTCTTTGTTTCTTGTCGTCCTAAATAAGATAGGAATTATTTTTGGGGTCGACGTGGATCGAAATTCCAAACAAAGCTGCATGGGGACATGAGTTGTCTAAATTCTGCTATTCAAAAAATAGTGGCCTAATGTCTGAGATGAGTAATAAAACATAGCTACTGTAAACTCAATATCAAAACCTTTGTCGCCAATAGGTGAACGTAAAATCTAAATGAATTAAATTTTTTATTTCGTTTTAAGGTGCTATGAGTTATAACACGTGTGACATAAGCTATAGGCTACATTGTCCCCAAATATTCCCCTAAAAATTCCCCAAATTTAAAAAAAAATGTGACAAGACAGCGACGACATTTTGCAGTCAGGCGATTTGTGTGAGGAATGTAAGACTCATCTCCATCAAGTTCACGTCCAGCTCCCCTCCTCCACGTTATCTGTCGCCTCTCTCTAGCCCTAAAACAACTCTTCCCCCACGTCTGCATTTCGGACAGGCTTTTGTTAAGCGGCGGACTTCACAGTTGAACTTGAGACATCTTGTAAACAATAAGTAGTCTGGACCTTGTCTGGCCAGAGGTGGTCAATAGACATGTAGAGTAACGCGAGGCCTCCGGAAAAAGGGGAGAGGAAACAACTTCACACGAAAGGCCCACAAAGATGGAGAAATGTTCACGGCCAAAGTTGATTGATATATTGCCAGTGTTGTCATCATAGATTTAGTCAGCGCTTAGCCAAACGCTGGTTAATCTTGCATTAGCGGTCAAGTTCAATGCCTCTCTCAATGACTTAATTACTTTACAATTATTTTTCAACTTCACAGGTTTTCCTAAACTCTGTACGGTTGGTCATGATGATGAGGCTATCTTTATAGTTTCATTTCAGAATATACTCTCTTATAACTTGTAGGCCTGCATGTATTTAATTATGCAAACACACCCTAAGGCAAAACATAAACACATCTATTAGTGTTAATTAATGCGAGACTGCAGGGTCTAAAGAGCTGACCTTTTTTCTTGTCTGGGAGAGTAAAGGAGCATTTAATATTAAGCGAAATGTTGAAAATTAAACTGAAATAAGAATAAAGATATAAATTCACCGAAAGGCACATTCGTATTCACACTGAACAGATCACTCTCTAACCTACTGACAGAAAATATTGCACTGAGGTTATTGATGTCAAGTTAAGTGTTTGTAGTACAAATTCTAAAATTCTTCTAAATTAATCTTGTTATTTATTATTAATCTCGTGTTCGTATTTAATTTTGGAGTTCTTCTACCTATTGGCGTTGATGCTTTTCCAACACGATCTCACGGGAAAACGGCTATAGCCATAAGAAGGCTATTTTACGAGGTGGCGATTTCGTGTGAATTCGTAGGCCTACGATTTGATTCTTGCAGAAATTTGGTACGGTTTTCAAGCAAACCTCAAAAGGAGCCTATTTTGCTGGTATTTTATTTATTTTTTAATCCTGATTTTTTAAAGGATAGGCTACACTTTTATCTAGTATTTAAGAGTTAGCCTACTTATTATTGTTTTTGTAATTCAGTAGAATCCGGTCGTTATTCTGATGATCCTGACGCGAACAGTGAGGGCTAGATTTTCAAATGCAGGGTTAGTTGACGAAATCAGTTTAACAGACGTACTTCAATGTCAAGTTGTAACTACTGCCTGAGCCATTTCAAATGCTGATACCATTAGCAAACTATTTGATTTTTTTCTCTACATTTTTTTTTCATAATGCCTTTCATCATGCGAAAGCAGTTAAAATTGCAAATTAAAGTCCCAGAGATTTTCTTTCAATTTAATAAATTGATCCATCTGGCAAAACTAAAAGAAATCTGTTGCATTTGTAAAGTCGCTATATTGAGCACTCTTTAGTGTTGCCAACATTTCCATTTAATATAGCCTACGTTACTTAATTTCCTCTGTCTTGAAGTCAACAGAACCATTTACGAGCCTCCTTTTCCATTCATTCATTATCAATGCAGCTGGATATGACTTAGACCAATTAAGGTTAAAGCATACAAATTCCGAGAAATGCTATCACGCCTAAATAAAAACCCAATATCCCTCATATATTAAATTAAATTTACAAACAAACAATAAATTAATTTACATTTTAGTTTTTGGTTATCAGAGAGTTCTGTGAACGGTTTTGCGCGTAAGAAAGGTGATCGGCAGGTTGGTATTTGAACAAGAATGGGATGTTTGCGTGAAAAGGTGGATCCTGGCAATGCCCTTTATAATGCTCGTCATGGGCAGCCAATGACTCGTTTTATTTATTCATCTCCAAATCAAACGGTTTAAAAAAATCAATCACTCCTTCTTTTCTTTTCTTTTTTCTTTTTGTCGTTCATTAGAAATGTAAAATCACAAAATAGCGGTGTCTTTAGTGAATAAAATGACTGCCTAAACAATTGTTCAGGAGTCCATTCTTCATTTAAGGCTATGAAAAAGAGATTAGTGATGATAATCTTACCGAACATATGATAGTTGGTCCTAGCTCTTTTCTTGGTGGAGAGAAAAACCAACACGTCTAAACAGGCTTTTACATAACTGAATGGCAGTAAAATAACCAAATGTATTGGCATGCAACATGCAACTCATGTGTGAAATTTTACAGGCCACTACAATTATGCTGACCTTATAAATCGGAGTTTTGGAAGAAACAGAGTTCTCTGATACTGTGAGCTCTAATTGATTCCATTAATTTCTGTGTCACTGAAATCATTATGGTGTAAGCTACACAATTATTTTGGGGGCATTGCTACACTAAAGTTTCTTTTCCTAGATGCGTTTGTTGATTTGTGTGGTTTAAAACACTCCCTCAGTTGTTGTTGTATTATAACCGTACAGTATGAATTTGTGTTGGCCCAATTTGATTTCTGCTATGGTTTTGCGAGGCTTGCTGACCTGATGTCCAATAAATTCATCACGCTAATTCTACACACATATCCACATATTTTTATATAACTGCTCCCGGCTCGTCAGATGTTAGAACACCCGGATGGATTGTGCAGGGATCTGTAATGGGCAGCTGCATAAGCCCGTTGGCATTCCAAGGATGCGATCCAGATGTGACCATCCGCGCGCCTATGTGACTGTGGCTATACCATCTGTAGTATAGGTGTCGAAGTAAAAAGCCATAGGGAATTGACCTCGATCGCGTAGGCTATTTCAGATTTGTTCAGTAGGCTACAATTTTTAAAAAGCGTCACCAGGAAGGAATACCCCTAACCCCGCCCCCAAACCTACCCACCACAAAGGGGTCTAGTCTAGAGTTCAACGGAAAAACATACGAATTCGTACAAATTAGCCACCTCGGAATTCGAACTGTAAGTTTGCGTTGGATGAACACACGCATCTTTGGCTGCTTTTAGTTTAATGCAATAAACAGCAATATGTATGAAGGGTATCAGTGCTTCTCCATCAGTGTTTTTCACCCACCATTTTCCTCTGATTTTAGGGATACGTTATGGGGTATGTTTAGGGGTAGGGATTCAATTCAGATGTAGCCTATTTCCAAGGTTAACAAAATATGTTGATCCAGGAACATGCCTTGGCAAAATCACGGTGAGCTTTAGGGTTATTCTGGTGTGAATCACATCATAAGCACTCATAATATAGGACTAACAGTATAATGTTCTTCATTTTGTGTTCAGCAGAACACATACAATGAAACAATTTGGAATTAAATGATGAGTAAATGACGACAGAATTTAAATTTTCTACTTTGAAATTTAAAATTCTACTTTGTAACACGTCATCTATACGTGCTGGGGGGCAGTCGTATGTAAACGTAAGATGACATTAAACTGTGTGCCTTACTCTTTAATTTAGGAGTAAAGTTGAGGAATGTGCAGTGTTGCTGACATCTGCTGGTAATAGATTGTTACTGCCGAGGTAGTCTCATTCCGATTTAATTAACACTCGGCTTTGCTTTGTGATGTGTTGTGGAATGCAAAGTCAGTTCATTTTAATTTTGAAACTAACGTTTGTAACAATAGCATAAGACAGGCTACCTCTGTCGGAAAACGCATAGAGAGAGAGAGAGAGAGAGAGAGAGAGAGAGAGAGAGAGAGAGAGAGAGAGAGAGAGAGAGAGAGAGAGAGAGAGAGCAAGGGATAAATGTTGGCCTATAGGCTTGAGATGAATTCTTGGAGGTTTGCCCTTCACAGTCCAGCAAGGTCACACCAGATTTCATTGTGGAGCCTCTGATTTGAACACGACTTTGAATTTTACGATTCTGAAAAAGGCGCTCAGTCTCTCGGTGACGACACCCACTGTGGGATTTACGGGAAGCCTCTTTATTGAATTGTTCTCGCTCTGATAGTCATCCAGGACATTGGGCGTGTGTTCTTTGACTTAATTGTCTATTGGCGGCTATAAAGCGTCACTGAAATACACAATAATAAAAACTTCACCCATGTCCATTGATAGAGATTGTCTGTTCGCATATAAATGAAATATTAAATTCAAAGCTTATTAGAAATGCATTTTTAAAACTCAGTTTACAATTATTAATTCATATGATCAGATCAGCCGAAGAGCTCATTTTTCATAACTCCGCTTTTTAAGACCTTTTTTTCTCCATCATTGATATCTCTGTAAATTCGATAATTATTTAAAAACACAAAAATGAGATTCAGATCATAACATCGACTTCTGTTAAATTAGTTAACTTGTTGTCAGCACAAGTTGGGTTCACTCCAACCGCTTGTTCCGCGCTCATGAAGTCAAATGATGACATTATAATACAGTTTGAGAAACATGCTGACAGGAAATGTTCAATTTCTCCCTTTGTCTCCATTGTGCTTGCGTAACGTAAAGAGAACTTTTAACTGAAATTATAGGCTAGTGCGATAGCTCCATCTTGTGGTCATTATATGAAATGACACTGTCATTCTATTTGGACATGGTCATACATTACGACATTTTCGGAATGCTGAGAAGCCAATAAGCTTTTGGACAATCATATTGCACATTTTTATAGACTAAAATCTTTAACATCCGCTTTGCATGCATTTTAGCATATTTAGCCACTATGGCAGCGTGCAGTAGTGTCTGAGTTTATGGAATATAATCTATGTTTGGCCATCTAGAACCAGTCCCTATAGAGCTACAAATCTTGGTGCAGCGCATGGCTTATTATTAAGCACTGGTTTCTTATTAATCATTGACACTGATACAGAAGCTTAGTCTGGATAATAGGCAAACTATCCTGAGTCAAATTCATCGTATGGTACAACAAGACAGAAAAAAACTGTGATACCTTTTAAAGAATTAAAATGTAATAATTTAAAAAGGCCAGTTATCTGGTTGAGAGCTTGACACACGAGTGATGAGGTTAGGGAATGTCTGCATTGGTCACAGGTGTCAGAAAAAAAAGCTGTCACTGGGGCGGTACCTTTTCAAAAGGTACACTTTTGTACCTAAAGGGTGCATATTGGTACCATAATTGCACAAATATGTACCATGAAGGTACCAATATGCACCCTTTAGGTACAAAAGTACCATGAAGGCACCAATATGCACCCTTTAGGTACAAAAGTGTACCTTTTGAAAAGGTACCGCCCCAGTGACAGCTTTCGTACCTTTTTTTCAGTGTAATATATAGAGCAGTGTTGCTCTTTGGCAAATGGATATGGTATGCAGCATCCTAAATAATAAAGGTTCACATCCAGCAGAGAGGGAGGTACCCAGTTGTGTCAATATAGAGGGTCTTGACTGGCTTAATGCTTGTTTCCCACAACTATTTTAGCATCATTCAGTAACTTGGCAGCAACTCAGAGTGGCACGAATATGTTATTGTTTAAAAATTCTATGCAACAGTGCACTTAAAGTAGAGAAAGAAACAGAATGGGTTTGATAACCATCTTCAGACATTCAGATTAGCTGTTTATTGGAAGATTACAGTTTAGGTCAACATTATCTTCACGTATCTGGTTTTAATTTGATTTTGTTTCACATTGGTTGGAAAGCATATTGCACCACGCAACATAAGCACCATCTTGAGGTTTCTTTGTGATCATGCTGCCTCCTGCTGGCGAAAGAAAGTCAAAACCCAACAAGTAGCCTACGCTTTGGAGGTGTATACAATCGTAGGATGGAAAAATGAAATACACGATATCATAAACCAATAGTGTAGGGTAACTGTTTCCCTGATTCCAAAGGTCAGAAAGATTAGCAGTTAAAAGGGAATGATTTATGAGAAGCACATTTAGAGAACAACATTCCGCAGTGCGAGAATTAAACATTTGATTTTCAAAAATATCGTAACATTACAATTGTTTTACACTGTTCACTATTTTATTGTATTACATTATTTCCTGTTTAATAGTAGGCTATGACATTATGGAGAAACCTCGTAGGCCAAATACGTGCTGTTTTATGCATTTGTTTAATTACATTTGTTACGGCTATAATTTGTTAAATATAGGCTACGTTCCTTTTTTGCAATAATTGCCATAATATTCAGTGCTAGCCCTTTTTCTTAACGTCTTGCCCTCATGATTTAGTTGAACGTCTCTGCAATAATTCCACAGCATTTAAAAACGTTTTTTTTTCTCTCTCTCTCCAATATATATATAGGCCTATATATAGCCTACACAATTGACCCAAAGTCACAAGCAAACTTCGAAGCTTATATTTAAACAAAGCTCCTTTTTTATCTGATTTTGCAAAAATACGATTTTAAATATCCTTCTTCACCGAAGACAACAAGGGAGTGCATCTGGCATTCATAGATGAAAACATGCTGCTCTGATCAGATATATAGCTTAATGCATTTGAACTTGTAATTGTTTGCAGAACTGCCATTGACTCGCACAGTTGTAGGTTTGTCTCACCGCCAAGACATTCGCCAACGCATCTTTTGAGGATCAGCAAAGCATTAATGGTCAACGTTTTGTCTCCAGCCTCTGCACAGATGTTTTTTTTATCTATGAAATTATCTATTTTCTGATTCACATGAACAAATCCTTCCTCGAATAATAATACATCAGTCTTGCATTAAGGTTCATAAATGCAGGTTATTTATAAAATGACACTATAATGCTACGAAAACATGATGCGTGAATTCGAAGTTCAACATATGTCGCTAGTCTAGTCTAGTCATTTATTTAAAAAATATATAGGCCTATATATATATATATATATATATACAATATATAGATATATATCTAAATATATATATATATATATATATATATATATATATATATATATATATATATATATATATATATATATATATATATATATATATATATATATATATATATATATATATATATTGTATAGTCCGGTCGATAGTTCCTGCACCAAAACAATATCTGCTCCGACCAAAGAAACCGTTAATTATTCAACCACATCTTGAACTTTAAGAGTAAAAAACTGAATTAGCTCACTCCCCTCTCCCCTGCACACACACCAGACACATGCTATTTAGAGACGGCTTGGCAGTAAAACTTTACAGCAAATGGAGTGGCTTGGTTGTCATGGCTACAGTTATACGAGTTTGACCGAAGATCCTCTCACCATTTGGAAGGGGCCAGCGATTCTGGTTGTGATTATAAAACTGGAATGTGTAGAATATAGGAAAATTCGACAAGGTCCCCTTTTTTCTTTCTTGCTATTTGTTAGTAAAAAGAAGTCGATGAAGAAAGGCACACGGTCTCTGGGATGTTCTTAGAAAGCGTATAAGGCATGTCAGTTAGAAAATGTTGAATAGTTTTAGTGCAGCACGCCAGACAAAAAGTAAACAATTGCTCGAGACAGGTGATATCAACGTCAAACCTGCAAGCAATCATTAGAAGGACATGGAAAGCCAAAGGCCTTCTCGCGCCGAAGAAGCGATTTGGATTTGTGAAAACCTATTCCATTTTTCCATTATTTTTGTCCAGTTGTGAAAGATGGTCGGCTTGAGAACAATGTAAGTGTAGGCAACATTTTACACTGTTTTGTAAATTGTTTATTGTATATTTTTACAATTAGCCATTTCCAGATTGTGAATGTGGGCCTGCTCTTCTGTAAATGACACATCTAGCTTTACCTTTTTAAAATGCATTTAGCTAAGAAAAATTATGAGGATGTGTCGGTGTTAAACGTTTGAGATTTTGTTTGTTTGTGTGTGAGTGTGTGTCAGATACGTCGTCAAATGAAACCTTTTTTTTTTTTTTTTTTTTTTTTTTACAAAATTATTTCTTGAATTATCTTTTTGCACAGAAAAAATACACAATACAAAATTGCTTTACAGAAATTAGGCAATACCGACTGCTGAATGTTTGGCATTCAGACTAAAAGACATAAATGACACATAATTTATTTTTGTTTGCGTTAGATAATATTAAGTAAATTGTTTGCATTTTAATTTTAAATGGACGTTGCGCGCGAACCTGATCCACAAGCGGGTTTCCTTCAACAATAAACTATAATGAAATGTTTATTTTGCCGTCTAATTTCTACTGGTTTGTTTGTGTCATAAGAAAACTAATTTTGTCACAAAATCCAATCTTGAAATTGAGGAAGCACGTGCTTTGGCCTTGAGGTTCACGTGCTTTCGGTGCGCAAAGAGAGCGGTCCAGGCCGGAATATTATTGTTAATATCTATTAACAATATTATCCGTATTGTAGGCTACAATTTAAGGTGTAGTTATTTATTTATTTATTTACCAATTGTAACATTTACGGATTTGTTTCTTGATGTTTAGTTTATTAATCACGACGCATTGTTTATATAATAATTATTTATAAAACTAATATAATAATTGTTTGTCTATCAACATTCTTTTTCACCATGTGAATAATTAATCAACTTCACACCTCGTCATATCTATAAACATTTTAATTTAATATTGTTTATTAGAATCTAGATATGAGATTGTAGGACAAACTCGTCCTTTATATTTTAAAGCTCTAACTTTACATTTGCTATAATATTTTGGTCACATCTTGTTTTTCTGAAACAAAACTTAGATTCAACTAAAGTATTTGACTAAAAATAAACGCTATAAGGCTGTTATTCTACCTGTAGAAACCATTTTGTTCATCTTATAGAAAATAAGAATTAGCCTAATTTGTAAAAGAAATATAGTCACATAAATGCAATAAACATAAAGCTGCAGTTATGTAAGAAACCAAATTAATTAATTATTGACAGCATTTATTTCTTATTATTATAGTAACATACATTTATTATTATTATTATCATCACCATCACTGTTATATGCTATTATTATATTATTAAATATCGGCAGCTAATAATTATGTATTACTGTGAATAATAATAATAATAATAATAAAATTGTGTCTACTTTTGTTGCTCATTTTAGATAGTCTACAGATTGTCTAAAAAATATAGGCTTGGCTAGGACAATAATTTTACTTTTGATGTCAGCAAATTAAAAGAACATTCGGTATTTGGTTAAATATTTATCAAATGCCTAACGCAAACCCCAGTGCTCAAACCAGTATTCTTTTTAAAACATATCGTTCATCTAGAATTTAAAAAGACAGTGCTAAAATGTACTATTTCGTTCGCTTTGACTATAATGTTTATCTTCAATAGCCTACGATTGTCTTCGCGGGTCCACTGGCCAAAATTTCTCCATGGTGTAGTATTGGTTAAACAAAAGAATAAGGTGAAATCGCAATTATTTGGGATGGAAGCTTGATAAAGCACTTGAATTAAGCAGTTCTGCAAGGGGAGGAGCTTGCCCGTGAACCCCAGTCAGTCCCAATTGAGCACGCAGCAGAAGGAAACGTACAGCGCCATGGTTGAAAAGCCAATTGTAGGGGACACTGTTGCCTTGGCCCAAAATATGCTCCAGCAATGTCATGCTCCAAGAGTTTCTCTGCGGTGATTGTCACACTGTCTGAAGGGAAATATTTCGATAGCCCAGGTATAAAGGATCCTTTGCGTGGGGCGGACAGAGGCTCACGTCCCTGGACTGCCAAGTCCAAAATAGCGGGACCACCCCAGTGTGTTTGATCGCCTTCTAGAGAGTAAAGCAGATTCAGAGTCAGACATCCCCGGCTCTGTAAGCCATGGCTCTGCCGCGTCACCAGTTTCTCCATGGAGCTGTGAACTGGGATGGAGAGCACTTGAGTCCCGTCCAGGTTCCTCATGTCAGCGCGTGCCCATTCACCGCTTCAGGTCGAAAAGAGGACCCCTTCTATTTTACTCTGGACCCGACAGGGCAAGCCAGGCAGCCTCTCGACATCTCCTCCTTCAGCAGATTCGTTACAGATATGGGCTCTCTGAATGGTACGGACAACCATCGCCCAGAACCGTCTTTTTACTCCGGACACAAACTCTTATCACTTAATACCGACTTGGATCCAGACAGCCCGACGCAGTCTTCCCACTCAGACTCTCAACAGTTACCCAGTCAGTCTTTCTCTACGCCATCCTGGTCAGAAACTGACAATAAGCCTGATACTGTGCATTATTTAGCAATGGAAAGCACTAAATACCCAAGTCAATGGACTGAAAGCAGAACCAGCAGGAGCATCATCACTACACTACGCATCAGTCAGAGAAGTAGAGACGACATAGAGCCAAATAATCTCCAGACAGACTTTACCGAGCGCGATAAAACTAACAAAGAGAAGACTCAAGGTGGGTAAACAATGTTAAAAGATATAGCGGTGGAAAAAGCAAACCTGTCAAAGACCAAAACAAGGTTTTATTTTTTTCCTTTCCGAAAGCAATTGAAGGGTGTAGCCATTGAGACACAAAGAGAACCAGGGCTCGAAAATGAATTTATTGCACCGAATTACCCTAGACAGACTAAATTGCACGTCGTTTCTCAGAACATCAAAACAGCGGAAGGATCCATTGTCAATGGAAACTAGTGTGGGCCAGGTGTGGCCTATTGCTTTAAAACATGTTTTATTATTGATGTAAAAAAAAGAAAAAAATAAGGCACTTCTGGCTTTAGAACTGGCGGTTTTAGCCTATAGTAGGGATTGGTGTAGCATAAGGAGAATATGTCTAAAGAGAAACTACTAGATTGAGAACAGATATTTAGATAATAGGCTATTTTATTATTATCTGTTTAGACCAATACAGCCATTACTGCGTTTTAGGGTCTAAAAAGCGTGGCAGAGGCCTACATGTACACTAAAATGTACGTGTGTGTCTGTGTCCTGGCAAACCACATTACAAAATAATAATAATAATAATAATATATAAGTATAAATCATACTAATTTAAATCTATTATAAATCATACATCATAAGTGATGTTTTTTGAACATGTATAAATGCTGAACGTTTTCTGGGATGTGTAGTTTTAGGGGTAGTGTAGGGACAATACAGTCCTTATGTCTATGGCAAGTCCCCATATTCTTTTAAAAAAAAAACATTAAAAAACAACGTGTGTGTGTGTTTGGTGTAGGTTTGCAGTTCTTTGCTATTTTCCCTATCTATCTTGAATATGTTGTTATGCATGCAGTTAATTTATTTTACATAAAATGTGAAGTATTTTTGTTATCACTTTTTTAATTATGAAAACCCATGGGTCATCAAAACAGTTGAAGATAGAACTAGGTAGCTATTTGAAAGTTACATTATAAATATGAAAACGCTAAAGGTGAAAGATAGTTGCTTTTAACGCCTTTGGAATGTGAAGGCCAATCATTTTTTTTTTTTTTTTTATTTTTTTTAAACTTTAGGATTCATTTAATTCATTCATTTAATTTTATTTTAGCAAAATATAGAATAGGATTTAAGTCACTTTAGCTGAGATAATTGCAACAAAACTGAACCTAGTCTTGTGCATCTTTCTCTCTTTCTCCTCATGTGTTACTTTTCCCTTTCTCCCCCCTCACTAAGCTACACAGACATAGTGCGAAGTCTGTGCTCTCATTATTTCCTGTCATAAAATGTCGGACACTGCCAGGTAATGGCCGCGAGCGTCAAGCTCAGTGGCTAGTTGCTAAGTGTGAAATGCGACCGAATAACAGCCTTGTCTCTCTTTCTCTTTTTGTCTCAAGACGTGACTTTAGAAAACGCTGCAAATGGCTGGCTGTCGGCGAAAACAGGGAGGAAGAAGCGATGTCCTTACAGCAAATACCAACTCTTAGAGCTGGAAAAAGAATTCCTCTTCAATATGTACCTGACTCGCGAGCGCCGCCTGGAGATTAGCCGGAGCATTAACCTCACCGACCGCCAGGTTAAGATCTGGTTTCAGAATCGCAGGATGAAAATGAAAAGAATGACTCGAGAACACCGGACGAGGGACCCTGGCACAAGTTTCACTATCTAATATGTTATGTAAGACGGTTAAAAAGAGCGCACAAATTATTGCAGCTATCATTCGTTGCAAGTGGAATGATGCAACTGCTACTTCTGATGGATTAACGGGAGGAAGTGATCAGTCAAAACTTACTACGGTGTTTCACAACAATGCGTGTTCCATAAGGCAAATGTAAGGGAGATCAATGTAGCTAATACCTCGCATGAAGAACAAAAAAGTGTAAAGAAATAAGCAAAGACGTATTTGGCCATTCTGCGTAGGCTTGTCATATTCACGTAGGCCTGGTCAAAGTTTATTTGTGTCGTTTAAGTTCTGGCCTACTTTTTAACGACCTAATGTTTTGTAATTTTCGATAGGCTGTTTTATGTTTTAATTTTATTACAGGTTATAAGTGTTACACCGGTTGTTTTTTTCTTTAGACAGAAGCCTATAACTAAGAATAGATGCGGACACACTCGAGTAGCCTAAACAAAACTCAAATGGATTCCGTTGTCAGAGGAGCTGTTACATCAAGCACAGGTAGCTACTGTTATTTTGTTTTTAATGTTGTTTGTTGTCTAGTCGTTAGACTGGCTCGAGTGAAAAGGCACAAATGCTCTTCTTCTTCTGAAGCATGATTGAATGTACCTAAACTGTGATACTTAAAATCGCTGTGTTTTAAAAAGCTGTGCATTTTAAATAAAAGATTGCCTTACGATGACAGCGTTTATTTGGTATAAGCCCCTGGCCAGTTTGAAAATCACCCAATTTCTAATTATGTGTATTTCGTCGGCAGTTTCAAATTAGTGGCGTGACAGTAAGTTGTGGAAAAAGTAGACGTATTGTGATCAATTTCAAAGGTTGTCAAATAGGATACAACCTTTGAATTTTAAATAGAGGCCTACTAGATTTTTTTTTAACTAAATTATATTGATTTTGAGACGAACAACCTTTCATTACGTTTTCTTTAGTCTTACAATTGACAAATGAAGGCATTAAAAAAAAAAAAAAAAAAAAAAATCCATAAAATTCCATAACAATAAGAGCTGATTGCTATTATTTTATCAAGATATGTAAACCGATTTTGACTAGGCCTACTTGATCTCGGATGAATAGATTATAACAGACAAGACATTTGAGTTTTATTAGGACAGTTTTAAAATGTGATTTGATTGATAGTTGTTGTCCTAACTGGCTCCAAAAGTATATTGTTTTTATATATATATATACATATATATATATATATATATATATATATATATATATATATATATATATATATATATATATTCATTTTATTAAGCTAGGGTACCTAATTTTTAACCATAATATATAACCTAAGTGAATCACAGATACAAATTATATTGTTTCTGCATGGGATCAATTTCAAATGGCATTTGAATTAAGCAAATAAGCAGAAGTTATATTTACGCATTTTGATTCATTTTAAGTTCTGCTTTCATCTGCACTGATTTAAATATTTCAGGTTTCCATTTGAATGACCAAAAAATATTCTGAGCGCTTTATGTGATTAGGCTCAAAAGATTTAACCGGACATAACGGAAAAGCATGTGAGCGATAGGTAGGCCTATGGATGCTGGAAACGTTTGGGATGTTAATGTGCACTGTGAATTATATTTATTATTAAATGTGTATTGTATTATGAGATGTGCTATATTTTTGTAGGTCTCAATTAATTTAACATGTAATGTATATTTTTTATTTTATTTTTACTTTTGTTCCATGCTGTCCGAGAGTTTAAAATGCGTAAGAAAGGCTAATCTTGAACATATGCTGATATTGCTTGACTTAATACAGTTCCTCCTCTTTTGTCTTAGCGAGTCTTTGCTTTGGTGAACCGCCATGTTGAGATGGGACAATCCCCAACGTCATTGGCCAGGCAGGGGCCTCTTTTTACAACAGGGGGCAATAGACCTTTTTATTGCCGACAGTCTGGAGAGAACCGGATATGCTTGTGAACTTAAATTACTTTATTTTCAAGCAATGTCTTTAAACAATTCTCGTTATTGCAGTAGGCTCTCTGTTGTCTGCAGTGGGTCAGAATGTTTCAGTTGATTTCTTGAAATTGTAGATCTAGTGCCCTCTAATACGGTTCCTCGGTTAAACGGTGTTGTTGGAAAGGACATAGCACTGAAATATGAGCGCTCACCTGGTTCAGTACTTTTGGACGCTAGACTGCTGGCCGCCTTTCAGGGTCTTGCCTTTGAACACGGAGAAGACCATGCTGGTCTGTGATTTAGGTAGTTTCAAGTTGTTGGGCTGTACGTTTAATTTCACAGGAACCTGAAACTGCCTGAATTGCGCCAGTTAAACGCTCCATTGTTAGTTCGTCATGGACTGAGGATACAATGTCACCTTCACTGATTTAATAAAAGCCTTATTTGCAAATGAGCGATTCTTACAAATCATGCTAATGCTAATATTGCAGCCAGGACATCGTGTTTTGTTTTATTCTTTAACAGATTCAAACTAAATCGCTGGCATTTACAGAATATTAATTTGATATGTATTTTTTAATGATGAAGACTTGGCTACAAGCAGTTGTTTGGAAATCATTTCACAGCAGCATTTCTTCTAAAGTTTTTCCACAATGGTCTGTTTTCACTCCGCGCGGCGAGTGGAGTCCTGTATCATTTTAAAACACATTTAAAGTTATAGATATTCTAATACAATGCTAAATTATATGTTAGACTATTCTATAATGTAATATTTAGAACATTTAAGAATTAATTGTGGTCACCTATGAAATTCTGAATATAATAGCCTATAGCTACACGCATACAAATTTCATAGCTACATAATATATTTTTTTCCAAACACCTGATCTATAGAAACACGTTACTACCTCCAGATATATGTGTAGAAATTTGGTTTTATATTTACGTTTGTATGTTTAGGTGAGTATTTTTCATACTTCTATTTGTTGGTATTTTCACATAAAGTTTTGGATGCTAGGCCTACTACTGCCTGTATTTGAATTTTCAAAAGAGCGTTAAAAATACAAATAATTTTAAAATGTTCATTTTAATATAGCCTATACAGAGAACACTAATTTTTCAGAAACAATACAATGTTGACACACACACACACGCATATAGGATATATATATATATATATATATATATATATATATATATATATATATATATATATATATATATATATATATATATATATATGCATATATATATATATATATATATATATATATATATATATATATATATATATATATGTGTGTGTGTGTGTGTGTGTGTGTCAAGATTGTATTGTTTGCGTACAATATGGGTATATATATATATATATATATATATATATATATAGCCTATAACATGTTTTTTTTGTTCTCAACACTTAAATATTTAGAAATTAGTAATAAAATACGTTTAGAACATAGAATTTTTGTCGTTTTGGAAGTTGTTGTGTTAAGAAATACACAATTAATGACTAATTAATGACCAGAATGTTTGCCATATAGGCTTTATTATATAATAACTTTGAATAACTCAAGAAATTGTTTCTAAGAAACAGTATATAAATCCTCTTACATTATATTTGGTAAGGATTTCAGTTTGTGTAGCTATCGTTTGCAGAGTGCCTACTTGTGGTGGCAAAAAAACAGCGGCAAACAATATTCTGACAATTTGTAAAAAGGCATACAAGCGAAAACTATAGCATATGTATGTATTATGTATTTAACGAATGCTTACAATTAAATCCCCACAAAAAAGCTCGTCATGCTGTTAAAGGTGAGACGTGCAGTTCGACCTTCCACTAAAGGTCCACATTGAATAAAAGAAGAGACGTGCTGTTACAAACAGTATGCAACAGAGATAACATGGTTTTGCATGGTTCCTATACATTAATCTATTTTTTGATGAAGCGTTGAGTAGGCCTGCTTGAATAAATTTGAGGACAAAACATAATCAGACTGAACAAGATAGTCATGCACAACAACTTGAACAAGATTTGTCCTTACATGATAGTCTTGTTAATAGTTACATATTTGCGTAGTCGTGGTCTCAGTATTTTGCCTCTCAATTAATGTTGCTATACATTTACATTAGTATATAAGTGGTTTTATTCACACACACACACACACACACACACACACAGATATATATATATATATATATATATATATAATTTTATTATTATATTTAAATATAAAAAAATATATAATTATAAAATATAATTATATTATTATATTTTATTTTTCATTTTATTTAATTACTTATATTCCACATACTCCTATAAATAAATAAACTATATATATATATATATATATATATATATATATATATCGTTTATTTATTTATAGGAGTATGTGGAATATACGTAGGCTAAATAAATAAAATCAATGAAAATTATTTTTTTTTCTCTGAAGGCTAAAATCAGCACTAAAATAAATACTGAGACATTATACATCTCATGTTGCTAGAGTATCACTTCATAAACTTTAAATAGCTTGATATTGTATGTTCCGGATTCAGTTTCAAAATTATGTAATGAAATACGATCTAAATCGATTTAGGATTAAAGTGTAGCATTCAATTTGAGATTGTGTTTCCCTCTGTGTTCTAACAGAAGACAGGGTTTTTTGAATTCATAACTGTGTATAATGCGCCGCTGAAGTTTTTGCCCCCCCCCCCCCTTTTTTTAATAGGGTGTTGTTAAATGCTAGCTAAGGTGGTTTAAAACGGCTATGGTTGTGATTTAAGTATAGCCTTTCCTGATGTAATTACCACATTAGTGGTTTTATTCATTCTATAGCGCAACTTATTGCACAAATGTATCTCATTATGCAATTTGTTTACGCATGGTTACGCATGCGGTTGATAAAATTAGCACGAAGCTAAGTATAGTCTAAAGTCACAAAGAAATAAGTCACAAAGAAATAAGATGGTAAGATGGTAAGTTGCTTTAATTGTCTTTTTTTTAACTTAACACTGTCTAATGGCTCTGTAACTGTATGTGCTATTGGTCCTTTTGCTGAAGCACAACAGTACCATATAAACTGGATCATTCATTTTAAAAGGGAAAACTGTTTATTGGACACGACCAAGATGCATAGAAAGTGCTGAAATCACTGCATTATATTGATGGTCCCAAGACATTCACAACAGACAGTGAAATCCTCTCAAAAACGGTTTACCTTTTTACAAGCGTATTTCAGAATTTCTTCCTCAAAATGTGTCAGATAGAGTAGAATGAACGTGTGTGTATTTGAATAAAGTATCAGACTGATCAAATAGGAAAAGAAAAAATCTGTTTATTTTGTGTGAAATGAGCGACTGGGTGGAATACTGCAGCGGAGTTGTTCACGGTCCTCGCCACAGGCAGTATATCAGGCCTATAAAAACCAAAGCTGCCTGATGTAGTATTTTATTATAGTATTAAACGACCAAAAAAGTTCAAGTAGTTTCTTCCATAAATACAAGGGGATTGTCGCACGGTGGTGTTTAATACCCTCGTTAAGAAAAAAATGACTGTTAATTTCCCAATAAAGCTGTTCATTATCTCAACGTACTCCTATTACTCCAAGAAGGAAGAGGTTTGCTCCTTGGAGGTTTACAAGTTTAAACACGTGGGGGGTATAAAATATTTTAGAGAAAAAAATAACTTTGTAAAGCAGACGTCACTGCCTTATTTTTTGTGAATTCCTGTTAAAATCTCTATAAATTGTAATAAAATAATTGTTGTCATATACACTTTTATTAAGTAAATTTGATAAAGCTTCCATTCAGATAGAATGATGTAGATCACTTTATAATAACACATCAATTCATTTGGATTTTTTTATCTTACTTATTATTGTGGGCCATTGCACCCCGTATGCATTTTATACATAACGTCAAAAACGTTTCATAATTTAATCTGACATTTCTCGACTGCTTGTAGATATCTGGAGATATATGGACACACTCCCATTTTGCATATTGCATAAACAAGACAATTTATTTAGATGGGAAATATAGAGAGCTCGAAAGGAGGAGAGCTTCGTACAGCCTCTTGGCGGATTGATTTACACCCCATTGACGCTTTATCAGGCTAGCGAAAAAAGTCTGACCAATCAGTTCGCTCGGAGCGCACACCATAGCAGCCCGGGTCTACTTTGTTGGCGAGCGAGTAGAGAGGACTACCGTAAAGAGGGGAGTAAAGCACATTTCTATTGTACATGTTTTCCCTTTAATGAACAGTACGTTATATAATGTCCGAGAATGTCCATTTCTGGAACTCTAAGCAACTACTATGTCGATTCTATCATAAGTCATGAGGGAGAAGATCCGAACGCGTCCCGATTCTCCAATGTACAGTACTCCAGCGCTAGACAACCGGGACCCGGCGAGCATCCCGAGTTCCCCTCTTGTAGCTTCCAGCCTAAGCCTCCAGTGTTCAGTTCGTCATGGAGTCCATTCAGTTCCCACGCGTCCAATGGCTTATCCGCGGTCTACCATCCCTACATACCGACGCAGCCAGTGCCTTCAACGGATACTCGATACCTCCGCACATGGCTCGACTGTGCACCGAGAGCAGAGCCGCTACCCGGGCAAGGACAGGTCAAGATGGAGCCGCTCCTGGGACATCTCGGGGAACCACCAAAACTCGTCGGGCAACATGAGTTTATCTTGGAGTCCTCTACAGCACGGGAGATGAATTCTGGTCACAGCGCCGGATTTGAAGACAATAAGGACATATGCGAAGGCAGCGAGGACAAAGAGGGACCGGATCAGAGTAAGTTATAAACCTAGGAAGTGAACACTCTGTAAAGCCGTTTAATGCTGTCATAAAACTAGAACAAAGCAACGAAGAGCAACAGACACCTCACACAGCCAAGTATCGTCATGTGGGAGTTTCAAGTTTTCGCTAGCATATAGGGACTCTTTTTAAAATCGAATCTGTTTTCCCTAATTTGTATAGCATGGCTCTGATTTTGCCATGCTGTATGGCATCGCTGACGACTGTTTAGATTTTTGCCCATTTGGAATCATGCAGAGATTTCACACAACTATAAAATCACCGTTCATGTTTCGTAATCATAGTATTTGGGTTAATTTCATTCTTAAGTATCTTGTATTCCTTCTCTTTCTGTCTCTGTTAGAGTCGCTTATTTGCGCGTCAGTGCACTTTAGTGCACCTAGCAGTTTTAGGTCGGGCTGTAAATAGCTTTTTTTGTGCAGTGACTCGCTAAAGTGTCTCTTGGTTATAAACTACTATATAGTGCAAATGTTTGTTTTATGTTTAGAAGCTCTTGGCTGGCAAGAATAGGCTATTTTAACGTTTATTCTTTTTTCATCTGAATCGTTAAATAATGACATCAATCTAAATATATTTATGCGGATATTGACTATTGGCTGTATAATCTCTGAAGACCAAGTATAGTTTAAAACACCACAAAATAAATTTGAGCTGTGCACGAATGCTGTTTTTTAAAAATAATTATCTGACTGCTGGGTGGTTGTATGTTTCCCCCAGACCTGTTTGCTTGTTCTTGAGCTCCCTCAAGAGTGGGGTTGAGCCGGTGCAGAGAATAATCTAAAGCATAATTCTCGCTCATGACCAGGCATGTTTATTGCTGAAGTATTCCAGCAAGTTTAAAAATGCAGCTAAAATCTTAGAGATTTGTTAAACGATCGTTTTCTGTCTGGATTAATTAGAAAAAGCTATTGATTTTAATCCATGAAATAGGCTGTGAACTAATGGAATTGTGCGCAATTGAAATCCCCAATGTACCCCGGGCGGCATTCCAGAATAAACTGTAGGCAAAGGCAATGATGTTGGGAGTCACATTTCTCGTTTGTGGGCTCATGTCTGTCTAAGAGAAAGAAAAAGTTATAGCCCTGAAGTTTATTAAGTTATCAGAGGAGCCAACATCCCCATCAATCGTACTGAGCTCTTTGGGAAATGTTGCGTTAAATTCTTAATACGATTCAATCCAAACATGGACAAATTCATTAAAAGGGGCCCTAAGGCCAGGTCGATTGTCTTTGAAAACGTTTTTGATCAAATTGCCTATGAGGCATTAAATTAATCTCGAAACTTTGTGTAACTGGTTCAGTTTGGTTCATTTTTCGTAGTGGAAAGAAACACACGTCACTTCACATCATAGCCTATAGCCTGACCCTATAGTGTTTCATTGTTAGGGATCCTGACTCGGACCTGTCTCGTAAGTCGCAAGTCACAGATCTGTCCGCAAGACCTGTATTTGACATGACACACACATTAATCGTTTTATAAGCGTGTATGTCGCTCATTCCATCATTATAAAAATACAATTGCGTCATAAGATTTAGGATATCCTATAAAGTTGATGTAGCCTACATGTGACGTGTATGTCTTTGGGGCAGAATCAATGTAGTTACCGAGCATAAGATGGGAAACATCCACAAGTCCTTAAAGGGGATGCTTGGCTTTTTCTAGCCAGGCTAGAAAAAGCCAAGCATTCGCCTTAAAAAGCGGTTTGAGGCCTTGAAAATTGAGTTATGTGCCAAAGTTGAAGGTTTTTCATGCAACGGTATTAGTGCTTGTGCTTTAGAAAACATTCCCTTGGCGTCACTGATCCCACAGGTACTGACGACATGCACAAGACACAATGACACATTAATTTTTGTCATTATAGCGAATCTCGAGTCACTGTAACATTCAGCTTCTAAGTGTGCATGTTGATAAAAGCCAGCACAACGGAATTTTTGTTAGCCTCCCATCTGCATTCCCGAGCAAACCACTGAGGGAAAAGACGCCTCGTTAGAGAAACTCTTCCTCCATAATTCATCCCACATTTCTCCCTAAAAAGGAGATAATCTAATGTCACATGTGGCCACATTTTACTGTGCATTCCAGTATGCTTAAAATATAGTTCAAAATTCAATATTTTTCCTCTGAGTCATTTTCTTATATATATATATATATATATATATATATATATATATATATATATATATATATATATATATTTAAAGAAAACGTTGCTTATCAAATTCACTCATGGTCACGTTTTGACATTCTCCGTTGTGGGAGATGCATGATGTAGACTTTCACAGGTGAATTTATGGCAAAGTTAAACAAAATATTTTGTACAAAGTAGTTGCTCATGGTGCTGGCTAGAGTAATTTAATGTAAATCTCAAGTTAATTATTTGAAACTTTGCTTTCCTCATTATTTTCATTAATCAACGTGTTTTTCATGCATTTTTTTTTATTTGGGGCCGAGAGCACTTTATTTTAGTAATATTGGTCGTCTACGCGAAGGCTGGACGTTTGTGCATTGTGAAATGTTTCATGTTTCAAATTGGAATCTGTACTAACATAATGATCTATGCTTCTTGTTTTTGACTGTCATTTGCAGACGACCCTTCTGCCAACTGGTTACACGCCCGATCATCCCGGAAGAAACGATGTCCATACACGAAATATCAGACCTTGGAGCTAGAGAAGGAATTTCTGTTCAATATGTACCTCACGCGAGACCGGAGGCACGAGGTAGCTCGCCTGCTGAACTTGACAGAGCGACAAGTAAAAATATGGTTCCAAAACAGAAGGATGAAAATGAAGAAAATGAACAAGGACCAGCCCAAAGAATGATAGCACATATTGGTGCCAGGCGTTCAAGTCTTCTACAAAGAGTCTTTTAAATCTGGTAGCTGATGCAAGAGTGTTTTACTGCATCAAAATGAAAACGCACTGCACACACCATTTTCCGTATGACTGGACAGTGTTAAGCTAGAGTATAAGGAAGAGGTGAAACGATGCAGAGGAGGGGGAAAACGTCGTGCCATCTCTCCCTACTTTTATTGCATTTTATGACTCGTGTGAAAGAAACGAACACTTCGTCATGAAATAAACAGGTGATAAGAAACTGGTTTCAACAAGTTAAGAACAGCTGAAAATTGTGCTTTTATAAAGTTGTTCTCTATAATTCTGCATTTTTCATCATTCCTTTTGCCATGGACGTGTGCTGATGTAATTTAAAAACATAAGCCTCATTCAATATACAAGGGAAGTTCTGCTTATCTGTAAAGCATGTTCACTTGTTTGTTAATCGACGTGAGCTCTCTTTTACATTATTAATGTTATTATTATTATTATTATTATTATTATAAGAGGAGAATAAAACAGCCGTTTGCTCGTTTAGTCTATATCGCGAAGCAGTTATTAAAGCGTACATATGCTAACAGGGTTTTAAAAACCTTTGAAGTTTACTAAACACTTTCCTCTTGACATTTACGTGTGAGCAAAGATCTATGGTAGATGCACATAATAAAATCTTTTGGTTGATTAGAATTTAAGGATAATAATAATTTCCAAATTTGCCCTCAGATCTTTGGCGTCGTTCAACAGTGTTTGAATCAGTTGGGGTTGAAGAATCAAACTTAAGTAAATAAACACAAATGAATTGAGTTGTTTTACATTATCATTTTCAAATATCTCTAAATATTCCTTTTGAGAATTAGAGTGAAGGTTCCGACTGTATGTACTATTTGTAGCGTGCCAGTAACCATAGAATTAATTCGTACTTAAATGTGTAACAACCTTTAATACAGATTCGGTCGCAGTTGTTTACATAAATTTTCGCATGCCTCGTATTGTGTAGTTTTCTTATGTACGTGTTATTGGAAACGCTAGTATTAATTCGAAGTTATTTTATGTGCAGTCTGTAGGATTGTAATTTTAATTTATTGTAAATAGGTTAATCGTTTTTTTTTTCTTTTCAATGGAATGTTTTATATGTTGTAAAATTCATACTTGAATGAGCTGATACACGTAACCTTTTCATTTTTTTTTATTTTGTTTACACGTTCCTTGTATGTCCAGAATCATGTCCGTTGTACATTGTCAGTGATGCTTTGATCTGTATTTGGTCGTCCCTTCCTATTGCTTTATTGCTTTAGAGAAATGTTTTATGTTTTTGTGTGATTTGGCTTTACTGAAATCGAGCGAGTCTTATCTTCAACTGTCAAAAGCTCCTTAAATTGTTAGTGGCCATTAACTTTAAGCTACTGTTTTCAATTTTCTTTGACGCACGTCTAGTCAGGAACACACACAGGCTTTTTGTGCTATTTTTAACGCTTGTTTTCTGGCTTCTGAGCATTTATTAAAAGACATCGCTATTTTGAAGAACATGCAAAGACCTTTTACTCGCAACACAACTTCTAAAATGTGTTTTGTTCAGGACTGCTCTGTCTCTTTTTGTGTTCTTGTTTTGTTGTTAATCTGTGCTATTGCACTGTTGATGCTGGACTCATTAAAAGTTTACATATAGACCACACACACACAGGTATTGTCATTTCTATGGACACAACAAATAGGCACTTTGATTAAAGATACCCAAATACAATATGATGAATAATTTAACGTTTTATTTTCTAAATGAGTGCACATTCTGTCTTCTGTATCATTGCAAAATTCTCTCGAAACCTCGAATCGATACTCAGACACATATAGGCCTATGTACATACATTTTGACTAAATTAAAGTATTATTTGCTTTTTTTATTATTTTATTTTATTTTTTTTATAAAAGCATGTGACAAATGATACCCTCTTTTGTATCATTTCCAATGCTTTTGATTGTAAACCAGCTCAAACTCTATCTCGTCCTTTTGTGCTTATAGCGAAATGCTGTAGTGCTCCGTTTTAATGTTTACTGCATATTTATAATGCGAGACATATGTTGTAAATATGCTATCTGAGCTCGAGCATTCATCTTGAGACAAAATGAAGAAACGTGCAGCTCATATGTGGAAAGAAGAATGACTGAGAAGAACCATGACTCATCTTTGCTTTGGCTCTCTTCTTAACGTATCATTTGATTCCCTTGTGATATTAGTCGTGTTATATTTGGCTATACCGCATCCTCCAGATGCAAGCTATGCATCAAGAATCAAGAAGGTTATTTTGCGACGTAGCCTATCCTAAATTATGTAAACTAAAAGGGATAAGGTAGGCTAGGTTTAGCCAATATTTTGCAGCCTGTGGGTTAAATTTCTACTCTCAATAACGTAAGACCCGAGGCCCACTGTTAGCAACAAAAGAGAAACACTGCAGTGGTCTTATTTGACAGCCTACTTTTGGAGCATTTGTTGTGAAATAAAAAATAAACTGATTGTACGATAGATTTCGAGTGCTTAGCCTACCTATAATCAAACTGACACAATTGCAACTTGGAAGAGGAAAGGAGACGGCATTCAACAGATTGTAACCATTAAATATTTTTGAAGACATTGCCAGTTGTCCTGGCTCACAGATGTTTTCACGAATGCCTATTCGTCACATATTAATTCAACATAAGTCTGTCCTGATGATTACGAGGGTGAGGAGTTATTTTGAGTCCTGCCACACCATTAGCGCCATTTATTTGGGTGTTTTGAAAGGAAACAAACTGCAGAAAGGATGTGCGCTCGATGTTCGGAGGAAATGGGAAGTCGACTGTCATAAAAAAGAGAAAGAAATTCAATGTGGTGTGCCGCAATAAAATAATATGACTGTAATAAAACTTTATAGGGTATAAATTTCTGAAGGTTAAGAACTAAATGGCTGTAAAGCAAACACTACGCGAGAAAAAAACATAGAAAATGTGAAAAACGTTTCAAGCTTCTAATAACTGTAAGGCAAAATATTTTGCGTAAACACCGTGTCTCCGTTGGGGGAGTATTTTGTTCTTCTCTTTTCTCGCATTTGTCGTTTATTGTGAACAGCGTTTGTTCTTCAGCCGTCCAGATTCCTTACAGAGTAGGGGGTCGGGATGGGTGAGATCTGGACTTCCACATAAGAGCTCTGAGTCCAATTCAATCGACGCCTACCCTTTGTTCCATTTCCGAACTCACTGCAGCCCTTATAGCGGGCCATAAACTGCCACAAAAAGGATTTCTGGCGAGACGTCTGGGATGACCAACGTTAATTTGTTTACAACCTTTGGGACCGAGCTCGACTTCGCCATTTTGTGGGCACACATCCGATTGTGTCTTGGTAACAAAGGCCGGTTGCTATAGAACAAATATTTAAATTTCTCCAGTACAGAACCGTCCTTTACATTACATTCTCTATGAAGGCTATATAAAGTTTATTGTGTTTATTACCGACCTAGTTGCTGAATTGTATAAATAAAATATGAAGAATTATGGAAATGGTAATGATGTGTAGTTCTCTTGTATAGGGTGCGTTGTCAATGATGTAAATAACCATGCAATAAAGCTTTCGAAAAAATCTATTTTTTTCTTTCTTTTAAAAGTTTAAAATTTAAAATTAATATCTTCAATTAATCTCTGTGGTAGGAAGCAGTATTGACAACTAAAAAAAGGGAAGTAAACGTGATGATGCTGGTACAGTGCACAGTGCGCAGCCCAAATAAGAAAAGTAAGGATTTATGCATGGAAATGTTTCACCGTGGCCTGAATATTAAATTATTTGTATTTTTAACAATGTGTATGTAATTAAAACTAAAATGCAGCATCGACATGTTATTATAACAATTGTTATATTATTATTGTTTTTATTAATATTAGTAGTAGAAGTAGTAGTCTAGTAGTAGTGATAAAAGTAGCAGCAGTAGTATGACTGATGGTGGAATACTGGTGAATAGAAATGAATAAGATGAGTGCAACCCAAATAAAAAATAAAAAAGAGAAAAAAGTCTCAAATATCATCCACTGACGCTAAATCCTAAATCTAATGGTTAAAGATATTAGTGAAATATTGGTAAGAAAGAAGCGATACTCACTTCAATGGTTTAACATTAGTATTGGTGTTTCAACCCAATGTAAATTACTTTTCTAGAAATGTTGAAAAACCACAAAAGACTAGATCCTAGGGGTCGGTTTTAAATGGATTCCTTGTTATAGAGAATTAAAATAAGTACTTTACATCATTGAATTTGCACTTACTGAGCTGTTAATTCGCTCATTCTGTTTTTATGTCCGTTGTTTATAGAACCATTAGCTTTTGAACTTCCGTCTCATTACAGCTGAGTTTGATCATGGAGTAACACACAATTGCCACTTGATGGCAATGTTGTTCCATCAAAAAGAGACTGGCTGGCCACCATCCTCCCCCAAACCGGAAACACTGGGGCCAAAACATTTGCAGACATGTGCGGTATTACACTTGACTATAGTAAGGTTCACACAATTTCCCTCTGTTACAGCGGAGCTTTTGAAAGACAATTATTTCAGAGGATTCTTTTATCTATTTGATGAAGGTTCAGAGAAACAAGTAGACTCTCTTTTCATCTGCGTACTCTTTGTGTAGGCTACAAACAAATGTAGTATATCTTTAAGTTTTAGGATACACAAACTTATAATCAAGATTTAGCTACTTTTTTATTCTGTAAAACCAGAACAAAATAGTTGTTAAACGTTTTCAGTTGCAGCTTGTTGAGAATTATTGAAGCAATGACAATGTTGAGATTAATTAAATCACTTTATTGATCTGCTTCATTTTTATGACCGCAAAAATTGAGAGATGTGATGTTTCGGTAATTGTTGAAAATAATAATATATGTGATTTATATAATTTAAATAAGATATCACCACACAAAATTTGGGTTAGAAAATGGTTTATTGACAGTAAAACACGATTACATTAAACAAGAACACACGATAATGTTATGTTCAATAAATTACACCATTCATTTCATACTTTTTGTTCACAACAGAAGGTCTCTCATGCCTTGATATATATATTGTGAGTTTTACATCAACACTTAGCATGCGAAATTGAATGGAGGTTTTAGTAAAGCCGACTCGGGTTTTGCTAGTCAAAAGGTAAGGTCCACGCTTGGTGAACTCTTTGTCTTTTTTTAAGAGAAGAAACGTTTAATAAGTGTAAAAACAACATTGGACCTTTCTTTCTGAGTCCTGAATAAAGTAAATATATGTGCTTAAGACACATTAGCGTTGTATGTAACCCATGTGTTGAAATGTAGCCTAAATAATCCGCTAGAAATTGAATCCATCACATTTAACAAAACTCCTTATAAATTCTCGACTGTAATTGATTTTAGACGCAAATTAAGTTGTAAAATGACAAAAAGCAGCAGCATTAGTGTCATAAAGATATGAAGAGTAGGGAACTTTTTGTGCGTTATATGTGACCATGATTATTCAATAATGATATACTTATACTAAATAATTGCAAATAGTTTTTTTTAGAAAATGAATTCTATGAATAATAATTCTATAATTCGAATTCTAAAATCCCACCCGAAATTACAACGAATCCAGAAACATTTTAAACTGTTACAAACACACACACACGAAGAATATATAGTTTGTTTGTTTATTTATATGAAGCTATTTGCTTTTATTAGAAAATTATATGCACGCTACTTTTCACCTCTTGGATTTTCTAGATAATGTTAATCAGATTTACTTGTTCTAAACATAATGGCAAACAAAAAACAAAACGAAAATGACAATTGAGGGACTTGCTATTCCTGTATGGATAAAATTCGGAGTGAAGCATTTACAGCACTGGTCGCGGAACCTCATAAAAACCTAACAGCTTTTTGATGCACTACGTCAACAACAAACAGTAGGGGCGTTTATTGGATTTCATAGTTTGTTAAACCATTTACACCACCATTACACCTGACGTGCTGTTCCATTTCGACATACTTATACCTTTGTAAATATATTTATGGAAATAAAATGATGAAATTGTTAAACATGACCATCTCGCGTATTTTCGCTTCGTGCGCTTCAGTCGCTGCAGAGGATGCTTTTGCAAAATTGCGCGTGCTTATAAGGTTTTAAGGATATGTTTAAACTGATTCTAATTAAATGGTGTACCTTTTAAAATTGGCCTTCTCGACCCTGACATTTTAAAAAAGAGACTCGACCTCGTTAGAGAGTTGAAAATTAACGACTAAATATGCATCACTTTAGGTTGTCTGTGATGAACATGCAAAAAATCAATCTTTCAAAGGGGTTTGGAGTGGAGAAGTTGAGTGGGGGAGGGGCAGAGTGTATGCACTTGATCTGATGCAAAGAGGCAGATTTCTCATTAACTTGCCCGCTTGAACATATTAATGTGCATATTCTCCCCTCCTCTCTCTCCCTTGGCCCCCCTTCTCTCTCCTGCTACCTCGCGCTCTATCCCTCTCAGCTCTCTCTCACTCGCTTTCTCTTTTTCTCTCTTTTTCATTCTCCCGCTCCCTTCATATCAGAATCGCACAGAGCGGTGTCCGTGTGGGGAGGCGAGAAGCCAATGGAACGAGGATCCTATAGAAGATGCAAATGATCCTGAAAACACACCGCAAAATATGAAACTACTCGTTTGCAGCCGAGTAAATCATAGAAAATTGGTTGGGAACTGGCAGCGGAATTCACCAGGATTGTGATGCTGGAACTCTACAGTGGGAACATGCTTATGGAAGCTTTCGATAAGTTGTTTTAACAAAGGTATACGAAAGCAAACCGTTCAGATATTGGAACTCAACGCTTTGCTGCTGCATTGTTTGTTACCTCAGTAACTGTGAAACTGACAACTCTCTGAAGCTACAGCGCTGATATAAAGACATTCAAAAGCAAACTCTTGAACAAAATCAGCACCAACAACATCAAAAGATGAGCTCATATTTCGTCAACTCTCTCTTCACTAAATACAAAAGTGGAGACACTTTACGGCCGAACTATTACGAGTGCGGATTTGCTCAAGACCTTGGGACGAGACCCACCGTCGTGTACGGTCCAGGCACCGGGGCCACTTTCCAGCATGCCCCCCAGATTCAGGAGTTTTACCACCACGGCGCGTCCACGCTCTCCGCAGCGCCGTACCAGCAAAGTCCCTGTGCGGTAACTTGTCACGGCGAGCCGGGAAACTTCTACGGTTATGATGCTCTCCAGAGGCAAACACTTTTCAGTGCTCAAGACGCCGACCTGGTTCAGTATAGCGACTGCAAACTCTCCACGGGTGGCATCGGCGACGAGACGGACAACGCAGAACAGAGTCCGTCGCCCACACAGCTGTTCCCGTGGATGCGACCTCAAGGTGAGCCTCTGCCGGTCAGCTCGTTTTGTGTGTGTGTGGAAGTGACAAAAAACCCGAGTTTGCCTCACAAAAAAAAGAAAAAAATCAGCGCAGTTTAAGTTTAGAATTGCATTTCCTGTGTGCACGAGAAGAGGGGGGACAATAGCTGGTTTTATTGTTTTATGGTGTTCAAAACTTGTGAATCACTTTACAGTTTAATGACCCCGTCATAGAAAGGCAGGAGTGTGGGAGAGAGGAAGAAGAGGGCGAGAGAAAAAGCCCCTTCTCTTCTTGCTGTTTCCATGTGTGAGACTTTACCCCACACAGCTGATCTCTCACTTCTCACCCAGGTCAAAGTTTTACTGCAGCCTTTAACGACTTACAGTGAGCCTCGAGTTTATTTCACTACACAGTGGTCGTTTCACAATGATTATGTCATTTATGGCTGTTCCTAATCCTTTGAACATGTGAAATAGTGGACTGCTTTTGACGACTCTATACTGCGGAGTTAGTGTTTAACCATTATTGTGTGTAAGTGTTGTGGTAGGATACTTATATTTTTATTGGTGGAGCCAATTTTACATTAATTACTGTGTTAGACTGTGGGAGTCTCCATGTTACACTAAAAACCTACCCAATAAACTGATAATGTAACGCGGTTATGTACTGGAGTAGATGTTCATTTTGCGTGAAAGCTACTTTGTGGATTGTTGGTTCACACATTTGTTTGTGGTGGTTTTTGTTGGCGTTTTTCTGAACTCTGACTAACATCTAAAAACTTCTTTATTGTCAGTAGCTGCCGGACGGAGGCGAGGTCGCCAGACCTACAGCCGCTATCAGACGCTCGAACTCGAGAAAGAGTTCCTCTTCAATCCCTACCTAACGCGCAAGAGACGAATTGAGGTATCACACGCTTTGGGACTGACAGAAAGACAAGTCAAAATCTGGTTTCAAAACCGTCGCATGAAATGGAAAAAGGAAAACAACAAGGACAAGTTTCCAAGCAGCAAGTCTGAACAAGAGCAGATCGAAAAAGAGAAACGGGAGAAAGACCAGGCATCCGGGACACAGTCTGCCGGCGAAGACTGCGACAAGGAAAAACAAATGTAGAGCGGATGCGTGTGTGTGTGTGTGTGTGTGTGTGTGTGTGTGTGTGTGTGTGTGTGAGAGAGAGAGTGTGAGTGAGAGGCCGAGAGAGAGAGAGAGAGAGAAAGGAGAGACAGAGAGTGTGTGTGTACGTGTGCCAGTCAATCGAAACGGCAAATAATAAATACGGAAAATAAAACACAGACAATGATGAAGAGAATAACGGTGTTTGCATGGGAGGTTTGTCTCACAGAGACATTTTAATCAAGCCGAGTTGTTACATCTTTCACTCGAGGAAGGAACAGAAAAAAATGACTGGGACTACAAATGGGACTGGGACAAATTACTACACTTAATATGGTGACCACAGAACTTCAGGAAGACGAAGGACATGGAGCATTTCTACTTTTTACCTGTTGTTCAGAGTAGTGTTAAAGCTAGTCTCCTTTCTTTGTGAAATAATTATCGTGAAACTTATGTTTCTATTGTTAGGATATTGTCATTAACAATTACCTTGGCAGCTGTATAGTTTTAAGTTAAATGGTGCACTTTTAACTGTTCTCACTTATATGTTATGATGATGATGATGTAGAATTAATGACTTCCAACAACATGAAACTGCCTATTTATGCCGTAGAATCTCTTTTTACACTTTGGTTCTTCTTAAATCGATGTTTTTTTTTTTGTTGTCTTCCTTTCTTGGGGTAAGCATGCGCACAGTGGATAATAAGAATAAACATAATAAAAAATAAATTTTAAAATGATGTCATGTGACCCATTGTTTACAATCATTGTTTGCTGGTGAAGTAGTTCATGAGATGACTATATGTTTTATTGTCATTCTTAATTGTATTTTAATGTCTAAAACTGGAGGCAGCAGAAGAAAGTGGACACAATAAAGTTTACAAGCGAGAATCCGTGACACCATGTGTCCTCAACATCATTTCACAGTAATGTGCGGTTCCAAGGTCTGCTTCAGTCAAAAACACCTCTAGGAATAAGAACATTATTATAAGCACAATAAAAATGGATTACACATTGTTAATGATGACAAATCTCATAAAAAATACCTTGTAGTGTGGTCTCATTCTTGATTTATAGAAAGATAATTTAACTAAAAGAGAGGCGGCATGCAAACCACAACTGAAAAACCTCATAATTTTGTCAGACCAACACCGTAACACGACACGATATAATATGCCACTAAACAGAAACAGACTATTATCATGAATATACATCAAAAAATCTCTTAAAACGAAATTTCATCGAGCTGAACACTGTTAAATGTGGGTATTTGAGTTATGGGAGCACATCATGTCAGGTGAATTACTGTTGTGAGTATGTGGGCTTCTCAAACATCCAGAGTGTAGGTTTCATGACAAGACTCAGAGCTTTCGCATGAACATAGCAATAACATGTATAGGGAAACTAATTGGGATGCACTGAACCAGTACGTCGCCATGGAAATGGCTGTAGTTGGTGGTGACTGCAAAGGCTATTGGGATGCTTCGAAGCAGAAACTAGTAAGGGCCCGAGTCATCATACTCTTGACATGGACACTGTACAGACATTGCAAAAATGCAGTGATGAGATTGGGGCACTGCACCAGTGACAAGAGGAAATAGTGTTGAAAATCAATACAGAAAAAAATAGGTTTCTTGTTATTTGTGTGGTGCCCTTCCAAACAGAAGGCATGTTCCTAAATCTGGACAACCTGAACTCATTTATAAGTTTGCACAACCCACAATTATTTATTGCTTGGCACGGATTTGGTGATTACAGAAACCTTCTCAATAGCCTATCGATTTGTGTGTTTTCCCGTGCGTTTGTGTTGACTGTAGGTACCGTTGGCTGTAAGTGAATAATTTAACAAATTTATGTGGATGGTCAGCTGTGCAGCCCTTCTCCACATTAGACAGGGCTCTGTGAAGCCGTACACCCATTGGAGGATATTTCATCACGTGCTGCCCATCACGTGGCCCCTGAGGAAAAAGGAGTGATTTTTGGTGTAAATCTAGACTGTAATTCTGTAATATATCATTGGACGTCGTAAAACCGACACTAAAACTTCTTGGCATATAAATCACTTCTTAAATTATGAGTTCATTGTATTACGCGAACGCGTTGTTTTCCAAATACCAAGTGGCGAGTTCAGTCTTCTCTAGTGGCGTGTTTCCCGAGCAAACTTCTTGCGCCTTTTCGTGCAGTTCGCAACGGGCCAGCGGCTACGGCTCGGCTTCTACCGGTGCACCGGTCTCCTCCGCATCTTCTATCTCTCTGCCGAGCATGTACACTAACGGCGCTAGTCTTTCCAGCCAGACTCAAGGCATGTATCCCACTGCGTATGAGCTGGGAGCTGTCTCTTTGAACATGCACAGCTCTCTGTTTGACCATCCGAATCTACCCATGGTGAGCGCTGGCGATCTCTGTAAAGCGCAAAGCAGTGGTAAGGAAGAGCAGAGGGGCCATCATCAAAACAACGAAAACAACCTCCGAATCTATCCGTGGATGAGGAGCACAGGTCTGTGAAAACTGAATGTTTCTTGAAGACAGGGGTGTGCGTATGTATGTCTGAGAGGGAGGGAAACAGGTTAAGGGGAGCGACCAAGTCGTTTCAAAAAGTGTTCTTTTCTTCAGATCTTTTTTACGACTAATTAGTCGCCATAATTCAAGACATCCTAGTAGTATTTCGCGTTTTGTGGAAAAAGGGAGGGGACAGTATGAGAGGTTTATGAATCATGTTTAGCTTTAACAAATATGTATTCTGCTGGAATCCATCTTTAAGTTAGTTAGGGAGATGAATCCATCGTTAAGTTAGAATGTGCTCAAGCAATTGCATTAAATATCCTTATATTTTTACATAGAGGGCGGGGCCTTGTTTTCCTAGGGTATGTTACTGCTGGGTGGGCCTTTGTTTTAAAATACTCTCAGTAATTGAACTGTATCTGTGTCTGGGTGTGTTTTATGCAGTATGTTGTACATGTATGTGCCTGTCTGCGTGCGTGTGCGTAGGCATGTGTTAGAAGTTTTAAAAAATATATAACTCAAGATATGCGTCCAAATTAACTGTTCGCTGAACAAGGATTTTTAACAAGTTGTCTTCGTATCGTAGTAATAACACTTTTCACGCATGTAGCCACCACACGTCCCGACTGACGCATTTGAAAGGAAGGTCGACAAGTTCTCTTTTAATGATTTTCTGCGTCCTCTCAAGACACTCCGCACGAGCACCAACGTTCCTATCAGTCAACTGTCAACCCAGGGAGCTTCTTCTCTTGTTAGCGAGTTTAAAAATACAACTACATAAATAGTTTTGAAACAGATACTTCATTAGCAAATTTGTTGACATTTACTGGCAGATTGTCATTGCCTGCCGATGGTGTAGCCTACATTTTCGTTCTACGTGTGAAATGCCATTGCCATTTAATGAACAACGAATGTGTAACCTATTACTTTGTAAGTACAGTGAGACATTTTAAGCTCTTTCAATTATTTTCAATTATTTAAATTTTATTGATAAAGGCAGCTATTTTACTTTTGTAAATGTTATTGTTAAACACGAATAAGCCTCTTTTTTTAAAAAAAGGGAAGCTGCTTATACAAATTGTATTCATCCGTTTATTTTTGTGTTAAAAAGATCATATTATCTTTTTTAACACAAAAATAAATCACTGCCATATCTGCTGTAAAGACTACATATTTGATACGCCAAAGCTGGTGTAGACAGTTGCATGAAAATAAACCAGGCCCTAATAAACATAAACACCTCAAAAAGGTTGTAATTTGCTACACATTTTAACAATCAGACTATGTTGGGCCTTGCATCCCCCACAAGTTTTTATGTCTTTAAAAAGCTGCCTTTTCAGTTGATTTTGTGCTTTCGTTTGAAATGTCACATGGATGGTGCTGTCAGTCACTTTATTTCTCTTTCACTATTCACAGAAGGACACATTCACAGCACAGACCAGATGAAATTCTATTTCCATGTCTATCATTGGGGAGACTGTGTACGTCAGGGACCCTGAACAGTGACCGAACACAATACTCGTCCTTGTTTTAACTCGTGTAAAAGCGTTTCGTTCTGCGTGGACAGACATAATGCACTTAATGTATACTCCTGAAAGAACGAAATAGCGGTATCTGCTTGGATTTAAATACGATACTTATATTTCTCTCTCTCTATTAGCTACTCTCATGCCTTCTGCTTTTCTCCCATTTTGTTCATGTTTTTGCACAGTTTGTGCAAGATAGTAGGCTATTATCAGCAAGAAGTGTCACGGCGTTGCCGAAAACACGGAAGTAAGATACAAACGACTGAAGAGTGCAATAAAAAAGTTCAAAAAGCACAAAGCAGTACCCATTTGTCGACAGTCTGCTGGAAACGGAAGCGCGGGGACAGCAGAAAGTCACTGACCGTGCATGGGCAAGGTTGTGAACGTCTGGTTAGATTTCTTCTCTCTAAACGTGCAGCTAAAAGATGGATACTTTACATAGATGGCTTCTTTATCTAGATGGATATAAGACTTCAGCGCGTATATGTAAGGGAACTAGATCATGTTGTTGACTTTGGTCATGTTTAGAAGGAAGTCTGAACGGCAGGGCTCCATTGGAGTCACGGGAGTGTGCATGCCAGAGAATACACTCACAGTAGGGGTATTTGTACTCTTTCATTTTGCTTTTTGAATTAAATTTCACGTTTATATTTAAGATGCATTTTTACCTTTCAAAGTTAAGTTTTAAATCTGCGCTGTTGTATCTTTATCTTAATGCATGTAACAGTTCAGACGCACGGTTAAATTCAATGTGTGCGTTTCGTTTTGCTATTTTTACCTTTAAAAGATAAGTTTTAATTCGACACTGTTGTATCTTGATCTTAATGCATGTAACAATTCAGACGCACGGTTAAAGTCACTGTGTGGGGTTCGTTTTGCTATTGTTACAAGTTTATGTGACCTCAAGTAAGGATTAAACATCCAAACTATAATTTAGAAGACTTTAAGACACGTTTTGGGTTAATGACCGCTTTCTTTTTAAATCTCAGGATTTAATAGCTAACTAATCTTTCCTTAATAGGCTAATGGATTTCACTAAGGCACTGTGCAAAAAATAAAATAAAATAAAAAGCTAATAAGTCGTATCTAAATATTTACAATCGCTAATCTCAATAACATAAAATGTGTTTGTATAATATCTGGTCGCTTTGTCATGGTAACACGCCTAGAATCAAGCAGCCACGCGTAAGTCTTATTTCCCCCAAGTGGGTATTGATAATAAGCCCTACTGAAAATACTAAAATAGTTGTTTTACATTCACAAACTGAAGTGTAGCCTACTTTTTTTTGCTTAAATATGAGTGATTTTTCGATAATTATAGTCTATCATATGTAATGCTTTCAATGAATTATAAGTTCTTGAAATCCTCCGTTTTCATCCAGACCAATGATGATTCACAAAGGTAGACATATTTTAATTTTAACCATCGAAAAACATTCGACCTCTTTTTATTGATTGTAAATGATTTTTCTTTTTTTATCAGAGTTTTTGGTAAACATATTTTCATACTTGCTACGCTTTCTGACCCTCCTCCCTCATTTCCCACAGGTGCGGACCGGAAAAGAGGCCGTCAGACATATTCCCGGTATCAAACTTTAGAGCTGGAGAAAGAATTCCACTTCAACCGTTACCTCTCACGGCGGCGGCGTATAGAGATTGCACACGCCCTGTGCTTGACCGAACGTCAGATTAAAATCTGGTTTCAAAACAGAAGGATGAAATGGAAGAAAGAGAACAAATCAACGGGCCACAGCTCTCCTGCTGCTGACCAAATCGGGGGCGACGAGGAAGAGGAAGATGAGTAGCAACGCAAGTGGCATACAAATAGACTGTGCTGTATATTATCGATTCGACCTCGTTTAATTCAGGATTCACTGAGTTGAAACAAAAATGCTACTTAGAATACTGTGGGCAACATGTCAATGTCGTTTACCAAAGTAACTTGTGTTAGATCAGTTGTGTGTCTAGACTCGTAAATATAGTAGCTAGGCTAATACACAAGTAATTCTAAAACGCATTCTAATATAATACATGTATACTCATATTATATAACCTACATTATATGGGCTATACATAGGCTTAATATTAGAGTTAATAATATTATATATCATAAATTTTAAACATACAGGCCTATTTTGTGCCTAATAAGTTCGACCCAGTCACTGCGGGGTGAAACACAGAAGGGAGTAAGCTATTTTTTTTTTTTTTTTTTTTTGCATTCTAATACATTTTGATATAGGCCTACCCCTGTTATGTAGGCTTATGTATGTGTACATTTTTGTATGTATAAGCATTTCCCCTGTTCATAAGTGTTCAAATAAACTGTACTGCTGACCACAATATGTTTAAAAAATTAGGAGTTTTCTTTTCTGTATTGCTTTTCGTTTCTAGACGGAGTAAAATCACAATAATAATACCACCACAAGCATATATTTATATTTTATAAAGACCCCTGCCTTTTTAAAACTGTTCCTAAAAATACTTGAATAATAATACTAATAATAATACTAATCTCAGAAGCAGAATCAGTCTGTCTATTTTTTTTTTAATAACTATGGTTAGTTATTATTAATTTATATTCAGTACCAGGTTAAATCTTCCATATGTTTTTTTTTGTTTGCTTTTTTTCTTTTTTTAAAAAAATACTGTTAGGCTACATTATAGGCTATTAATAAAATATTTTGGTTTTATTCATCCTTTTGGATTATTCGGGGAATTACAATAGTTCTGCTGTGGACAAAATATAGCTTAATCATTGAAATAAAATAGGCATATTTTCTATATTTATATTAAATCTTTAAATATAAATGAGCAATAATGTAGCAGATTTCGTAATGATATCACAAAGCTGTTTAAAAATGAGGACTAGTATACTGTTTGTTTTAATAGGCTATAGGCTTAATATTATTTTGATTCGTCATTGTCGTTGCCTCGTGAACATCAATTCAATAGTTTTTGTTTATTGTGTCTTAATTTTTTTCCTCAGGTCAAGCCGAGTTCTTGTAGAGAAGTGACAGGTTCTGTGTCGTGTGAGACCAAAAGAAGGCGTTTATATTATGGGGTTGTAAACTAATGTGTTTAGTGCATCAATAAAAAGCCGGAAATGCCATAAAAGGGACAACAACAAAAAAAATCAGTAGAATAGGAAAGCGGCCGGTCTTTTCGGCTTCAGATCTTGTAGCAGCAGTTAAAGTTTGTGACAATACCTTTTCCGATTTAGACAAATCTGTAACAGTGTAAGTAATCCATATTTTTATTTGCTTACTTTGATTGAAGCAATCCCCAAACTTTTGGATTCTATCTGCATTTTGTCGCATTGCGAAATTGTCGTGAAGGCCTATTTAAGTGTAGTGTAGCCTATGCTAGTGTGTAGCTGTAT
This sequence comes from Cyprinella venusta, assembly GCA_038021265.1. NCBI lineage: Eukaryota > Metazoa > Chordata > Actinopteri > Cypriniformes > Leuciscidae > Cyprinella > Cyprinella venusta. The sequence goes on from CM075863.1 coordinate 41,395,890, forward strand.
AGCAGATATAGTTGTCATAACGCGACAAATATTTTTTCCTAAATATTTCGTTCTGAAATGTTTTTATTTTTATTTTTAATGATGATCAAATATAACACAGTATGCCAACGAAAAGCCTTTGTTTGAATCGCATACTGTTTTCCATTTCTTTTTTTCTTAAATATTAACCAATTAAATAAGTATTAAAAATAATTGTGCTATATGAATCGGAAAATATGTTTTTCGTATTTCATATTACTGTATGATATTATGCACTTAATTACGTTACTCTGTTTTAACGTAATCCTTTTGTGGGCCATATACAAATAAAGAGCGAACATCCTCTTTTTAGATAGACACTATCCAATCCTATTTGACATAGCATAATAATAATAATAATAATAATTGTCTTAGTCACTCAGTTTATAGCACCGCAACATTAAGTGTTGTAACTCTGATCTCCCTTCATTGGCGACATTGTTTAGGAAGGCTACATTTTATATTAAAGCTGATGTGCTTGCAAATTGCCTTAAATCTTAAACCGTATTGGTGTTATATTTCGGCTTTAAAAACACAAATAACACATGTGCAAGCCTAATATCTTACACGTTCGACTAATAAGCTTTTCAGCTAGCTTAAATAAAGCAGTGCATGGAAACAAACAAGCACGAAAAATATTAGATTTTCCTTGCGATTGTATAGGGAAAAGATGGCGACGGCAGAGCTACTGCTGTTAAAACACTCATGAAGAAATGCAATAAATTCCTTGTTGTTTTATGAAAATTTACAACTTTGTGATAGAACTTTATGAGTGCCTGGGTCCTGGGATTGGCCGAGGATGGTCATGTGGACGAGTAACCGTGAACATGAACTTTTTATGATTTCCCAAGTGGTTATATTGCAGCATTCTTTTGGCCGCGGCACTTAATGTAGCTTCACTGTGCTCCTTAAAGGTTCTAGCTCTTTTATATATAGTATATTTTGACCAACACTGAAAATCCATACAGTCGGAGAGCATTGTTCAGGCTGATGGAACAGGGAGAGAACAGCCTCCTCTCCTCTCTGCTATGCTAATGTGGCCGTCTGTGATTGGGATAACCACTGCGATGGAGTCTTATTGAGATCTGGACACGCAGTAGGGTCTCATCTAATTTTTCATACGGGGGTCTGACTCCTGTTGACTAAAGCGGATGGAAGCTGTGGTGTCGCTGTCATTTTCACTGCTTCGCTCTAATGGCGGGACCGAGAAGAGCAACAGGACTTACCGAGCGCGAGCTACGGCGAGAGGTTTGCGCCTCTCTGTCCTGGTGCTGGGTGACGAATTATCAACAAAGGTAAGTCTGTCATTGTCTCGCAACCGCTTCGTTTCTCTGAGGTAAGAACTCGACCAAGCCTAATCATGCGCACTGATGGATGTACTCTACTAATAAGCCGCGCGTGCACAACAGCTTAGAAGTAAACACCTTATCTAAATCCAATTATTCATTTCCATCTTGGGTGGAGCGGAATAAGCGTTTTGGTACCTTTCCATGTATTTTTTTTCTTCTGGCCAGCGGCAAAGTATTTAGACCTAATGCATATTGTGCATTTTAAAGAGATTCAGATGTGCTGGTTTCGGGTTTTCCACTGCATTACTGTATTTATTATATGGAGCGCAGTCAGGCTGCGGCGAGAGGGCGAGGTTTGAAGAAGCTGTTGTCTTGCCAATCGGATTAGCCTTACATAGGCTACCTATAGTCATTTATTACTAAAAGGTGCGACATTAAAAGTTACATAGATGGTAAAATACTTTAATACCGCCCTAAATCACAGGCAAAAACAAACTGATAGACAAAAAATATAGCTAAAATATACGATAATAATACTTGAAGGCCTCTATTGAATTGTTAGAGTAATGTTTAATATATAGGCTATTATATGTTAATAAATACCCAAGGGTCTCCTCTTGTTCTGAATAGGACTTCTTTCACTTCCAGATCAGATGAAAAAACCTTAGGTTATTCTACCGGCTGCAGTGAGAGGGACATAATGATTACTCGCGGCTTTGCTTGACATGTTTCCTCTCTCGGTTCTCATCCATTCAATTCCGCCAGCAATTTTGTAACGTTCCTGGAGTTTTGGTGTTTGTTTGTTCAAATGCTATTTTTTTCTAAACACGCTATAACGTTTACTGGATGGAACATGGATTGGCTAATGTTTTAAATGAAAGACGAACCACTCTTTGCATAAACAAAACATACAAACATATTCCATAAATATGAACTGTTTTTTGAGACTGTTTTTTGAGAATCTATCTATCTATCTATCTATCTATCTATCTATCTATCTATCTATCTATCTATCTATCTATCTATCTATCTATCTATCTATCTATCTATCTATCTATCTATCTATCTATCTATCTATGAACAACTACGTAATTACTAAAATGCTTAAAATCAACATCACATCTCTAAGAATGATCTCTCTTTCTTACTCACCGTCTTAAATAATATCTATCCAGTAGACGATGAACATTTAAATATTTAGTATTTTTGTATATCAAAACGTGTGCATTTAAAGAACTTGTTTCACATTTTCCTAATTTCATCTTCCGAGGTGCATGAATCTGGTAAGCCTGTTGTTGAGAGCTGTTGACACAAATCCAAGCACACGAGCCATTTCCCCGCTATCTGGCGCCATCTAGTGTTTATTCTTGTATTTCGCCACACTGGCTATTGAGGGTGTGTTTATTGCACTGGGCATGAGTATGTGAGCTTGTAGAGAGAGAGAGAGAGAGAGAGAGAGAGAGAGAGAGAGAGAGAGAGAGAGAGAGAGAGAGAGAGAGAGAGAGAGAGAGAGAGAGAGAGAGAGAGAGAGGAGAGAGAGAATTTATTACAGTACGCATTTGTTTGCTGTATTGTGTGTGTGTGTGTGTGTGTGTGTGTGTGTGTGTGTGTGTGTGTGTGTGTGTGCGTGTGTGCGCGCACGCCAGCGCGTGACGTGACGTTTTATGGCAGTGTGAGAATGTGTTTTAGTGTTCTTTTAAAGCACGTTTTATTGCCGTGTGAGTGCTTGTGCGACTGTGTACGCAGAGTATCTTTTCTTCCACTTTTATCAAGTCACACCAGCATTCGCCACTCACCAACAGATGTGTGCTTTAGAAATACTTTTAAATATTTATAAAACCTCTTAAATGTTGTATGCAGCAAAGCACACTGCAGCCGCAGATAACAGGAAAGACAGGGAGGGGTTCTCGGCCCGGTGGCAGTGAAACGTAAAAGAATGTAGGGGCTGTAAATTCTCCTAGCTGTTCTTGCTGCTCTTTGAAGTGTCTGCGTTTGGGGGAGATTTGTGGCACAGATGCACTCACTGAAAAAAATCTGTGGCCTGGAGGGCTTTATTCGTCCATCTCTGCTTTCTTGCTTCTTGTAATCTATCCAGAATATCAACATTTGACCACTCCAAGGTTATTCCATTGTACATGGAATGAAGTGCGTCGAGGCCTAAGTGCGAGCCGAGCTGTGTGTGCCCTCGCCAAAACCTACATCCTTCGCCAGTTTTTAACGTCATGCTGACCTTTTTATTTCTTTGGCGTTCTCTCTTAGGAAGTACATACTCCAAGCAATAAGTGTTTATTTGGACTGGTAGTGGGCATAGTAACCGGAAAGTGTGTGTTAGTTAGTGAGAGAGAGAGAGAGAGAGAGAGAGAGAGAGAGAGAGAGAGAGAGAGAGAGAGAGAGAGAGAAGGGGGATGCTTGGAGATTGTATGACTGTTTAATGTCATAAAGAGTGAATGTGTGATATGGGTTGTCTCCTAGTCTTTGTGTTTATTTCAGAGCTCTACTGTTTTGCACCTAATATGATTTCTAAGTAATTCCAGTCACAAGACTGAGTTTCCATAATGTAAAAAAGTACAGCCACTTTCATTTTATTTACTCTCATAGCCGTGGCATTTATAATTTCAGTGGTATATATTTCAGAACAAAGATAATTACAGATTTTGAATTATTGTTAACACATAAATATATATAAATATATAGGTTTAAAGAACTTAAAGAGCTTAATAAAATACAAATTTGTTTTATTCTTTCATCAACCTAAAACAAATCGTAATATTGTTGTTAAAAAACAGATAACGTTAGGCATTATTACCATCCACATACTCAAAAATCCCTTGTTATGGGTGGCTGACAAAGCTTCTGAAAATCAATAAGGCTTTTATCCCTTAGGATTATGATGTTAGTGAAATCTGATACGAACGTACAAATACATAAAGAACGGGCCATTTTTCTTTAGGCCAAGTGTGTTTGATTTACTAATTTATAATTGACATCTCCATTTGTTTTGTATGTCTAAAATGTAGTTCTCTGATTTTTACAAATAGAGACGCGCACGTTTAGCTCTAAATGCCATGCATTTATTGCACTTTGCTTTGACCACATGTTAAAGTTTAGCATGTGGTAGAACAGCATTCATAAATTAACAGCAGACTTAAGGCAAGAGTTTGCGGATCACCCCCTCCCTGACTTTTTGATAGTAATAAATGCATGCGCGTTTGTTAAATGTAACTTGTTTTACCAGATATATTTAATACAACCAATGCATATAAATAAAATATATTTCTAAGCTTCCAGTATTCAAGAGACAAGATAAACAGCGAAGCCGTGAGCATAATTATCGTGAAAATAATGCACTGAAATTAAATTAAAGCTTATGAAAACAACATATATGATAGTATAAATGCGGCAACCACTGTCTTACCCCACATTTAAAGGAACCCAAAAAGCAGCTTTAATTATTTATGTAAAAACACATATTGTACATTAAGGAAACTCGGCATTCGGAGCAAGGCCTGTGCGTAATTTTAAATGTTCAGTTGTAAGAATTAACTATTAACGTAACTTATAACAAATGTCTGACACCAGTTTAAAAAAATAACTCATGAGTTCTCTTTTCATATATTTTAATATAAAGGTGCGCATTTTACAGAGTTGTAAATCATGTTTTACATAGCATGTTTTACATTTTAAATATTTGACATAGCCTACTCACATGTACTACTCTCGGAGGAATACGGAACGTTATAGCATTCTTGACAAAAAGTTCATAACAGGTCACTCCATATCCAAAGGGGTGTGAAATTATTCACTTTTACTCCTTATCGCTAAATAAGTGACTTCCGCAGTAAAGTTGACTGTCTATTAGCCCATTGCAATCCAGTTGTATCGCTGGCTTCTATGGTTCTTTGAAGACAAGGAAGAAATACCTGTTAAAAAAAGAGAAAAAAGAGAGAGAGAGAAAGAATTATGAAGTTACCAATAAAACGCGAGCTTTTTTGAACAAAGAATGGAATGCCTACCACAAACTTATTTAAATGCCTAGCACAACGTCTAGATGTCTTGGTTAAGAATTTATAGAACGTGTAATGGTAGTTATTGCTCATTAATAATTAACAAACGTTGACCGGGCCCTTGTCCCCCTTGATCATTTCTACAAATGGAAACACAATAGATGCTTTCCGTTCGCAGAAAACTATGTAATGCGAAAGGAAACGCAGCATCCTAGTCAAAGGAAACTGAAATGAAAGTAAAATGCACGCAACCCCCTGTGCGCCACCTTTAAAAATATCCACTTGTTGTGCCGCAAATGGTTTATTGGTCGTATAGCGACAGGATACCCGGCCACCTTAACTGTACTTTTGGTTAATGAAAAACACACGCACGCTCGACCAGTGCAGCGCAACACCGATAAATAGCTAAAACACTGTTGAACTATTTGCTGGCATTCTCAAACCATTAATTAATTTAAGAAAAGGAAGAAACATATTTTGCGCAATGCTGTAAAAATGTCATGCGCATAGAAAATACATTTAACAAAACTTTTGTTGAATGAAAAACAAATTGACAAAACATTACATATATATACATACATACATTTGTTTTTTTTAAATGTGGACTTTTATATTCAAACATACAGTACATATTTGTGCTGTCAAGTGTCAAAATGAATATTTATTATTTATATTATCACTAAACAGTTTAATATATAGGCCTACAGCAACATATCTGTTACCTACTGGATTTTGTTAAATACTTTTGCTCAGGCTCATTTACTTTGCACTGTTTATATATAGGCTTTGGTTTTCTTTAACACGTCGTTTACCATTTATAAATCACTATGAAATTACAGTGATGAAAAAAGCGTTGAAACCGCGATCATCAATATGTCATTTTATCTTTTGTGACCTACTTGTGCGATAACGCCTTGTAAATTACCCATCTGAAATATAAAGGACGGAAAATGATTAAATGTTGTATGTAATAATGTGTGTTTAGAAAATCGGCTAGTCCGGGTCTTGTTGACACTTTACTCTTCAGTATTATAGGACCAAAGCCGACTGTATGTGGGGGCACAAAGTGTCGATGAATTCAATTTAGCGTTTTAAAATTCCTATGTGATTCGCATTGTGCAATCTCATTGGAAGAAACGGAAAGGGAGAAGGGATTAAAAAAAAGCCAGTTCTCTGCTCCGGGGTCCCCCAGCGCGTGCAATCACAGCCCCCCTCAAGGGTGCTATTTTGCAGGCACGTCCGCTCGCTATTGGTCAGTGGCTGGTCAGATGGTACGGTTTCCCTCTGTCCCGCACTGGCACATAGCCACCCAGAACACCCCCCCCCCCCATCTCAAACCCAATCTCCGATAAACTACTAATAGCTAAACCACTTGGACTATAAAACACAACAAATCATAAACCACGCAAAAGAGCCGTACCCTCCCAATGAGTTCCTATTTTGTAAACTCAACTTTCCCAGTGACTCTGCCCGGAGGACAAGAGTCGTTCTTGGGACAGATACCGTTATATTCCTCCGGATACACAGACCCTTTACGACACTATCCCGGTGCTGCTTATGGAGGTTCCAGTGTCCAAGAGAAGGCGTACCCATCCTCTTTTTACCAACAAGCGAACGGTGCCTACGGCAGGGCGACCGCAGCTGGTCCCTGCGATTATGCGACAGCAAGCTTCTACAGGGAAAAGGACCCTGCCTGCGCCCTCGCCAGCATAGAGGAACACTCGTTCGTGCTCAGTCAGGATCATCGCAAGACCGACTGCACGGGATCGACGGGAAAAGGCATCTACTCGGAGGCCGACGAACAGAAGCCGTCAACGCCGGTTTATCCTTGGATGCAACGGATGAACTCGTGTAACGGTGAGTTCATGTTGTCTTTTTTTGCCCTTAATGCCCTTAATTTTTTCTAATCGCTAATAAAGACGGAGCAAGAGAATGCTATAGCCTACGTGACTTACAGCTTCACTGTACAATGCCGGAAGCCCAATACAGTGCAAATACGCTCGTCTCCACCATAGTGTCATACTGAAAACAAAGCCACTCCTGTAAAGTTCTGTGAAATCTCTCAAATGTACTGTACTTGTTTTTGAGGGAGGACATTTGGAAATATGTTCGCCGCAAGGCTCATATAATTTAAATCACTGGAGAAGCGTGTCTAATTATAAACAGAAGAGCTGCTGAATCACCGTATGTCTTCTTACAAAATTATCATTGTTGTTCTTTCGATACATCTGTTGCTGTTTGTTCCTTCTTGTGATACAGTGACAAGTACATGGCAGTAGGCTATAAAAACACGAAAGATATTATTAATTATTGGGCTATGCAATATAGCTAGTCTTTGAAACTACAAGGAACATAGAATACTTTATTCGCTGCCTATAGCCCTGTCCATTTACAGTAGTTACTTAAAATTCAGCAGCATAAACATCTATGGACATCATTGTACACGTTTCAGTCACAAACACAACTTTGACATGTGCTCAAACTACTAGACGCGTTGCATCTATACTCAGATGAAGCACAAAAATAGACTGGTATCTTCTGTTTATATCTGTCACGAAAATGAGAAAAGGAGAATCACATTTCCCCCTCATCGCAATAAAACAGTTTTAGACCTCTCAGTTTGTCTGCACATAGGTTTTAATGATGACATCATGACTAAAAATCACCACATTAAATATATTTAAATGTGTTAAAAATGCAGGACAGTAAAATGTGATATATTGTCGACTGTATTTTAGCTGCATGCATTTCGCACTGACTTGAGAGTTTCTTGTCATCATGTCACCCTCGAGCTGTTTTCTCCGGACGCATTTATCATTGTAAAAAACACGCTCTTTGTGTTAATGTTTGACTTTTCTCTTTTATCCCATGGACAGGGACCTTCGGTAACGCTGGCCGAAGGGGTCGTCAGACGTACACTCGCTACCAGACGTTAGAATTGGAGAAAGAGTTCCACTTTAACAGGTATCTGACCCGAAGACGCCGCATTGAGATTGCGCACGCACTGTGCCTGACAGAACGTCAGATAAAGATTTGGTTCCAAAACCGGCGAATGAAATGGAAAAAAGAGAACAAATTGATCAACTGCTCACAAACCAGTGGCGAAGAGGAGGAGGAGAAGAGGACAGAATGAATTTTTAAACGATACATTTTCCCCACCAAAAGAAAGCTATGGCATAGAGGGCACCAGACACCATGATAACACAAATGAAGACTTTCCATCATGTTAGCAACTGTAGCATTCCTGTTAACTCAATGTAATTTTTGTGATTGCTTTCCTTTTTTACATGACGTTTAACACATGTGTTTTTGTGCGCTCTTATTCAATTTAGATTTGCTCTTATGACTGAAATGTCCATATTGAACGAAGCTATTTGAAATATGTGTCATATTCGTGTTTATATTTAAGCTGTGTAAAAATAAAAATAAATTCCCATTGTATGGAAAACTTTTGCCATCTTTCATTTATTCGTAAGTTTATTAAGACATTTATTGAGTCTATGAAAAGGGACAGGAAAAAAAAACATAGTAGGAACACACACTAAAGTCAAAAATGTTATGTTTTTTTTATTATTTGTTATTCAAGCCTTCAATTAAACAAACGAAATCCCGCCTCTCGTGCTATATTTGATGATATGAAATGCCGATCATATAAAATGACGGATCCACATTGCGGGAAACATCTGTTTTCCCGTTTTCCCTGTATTCTTTTTATTTTTGACAAGAAAACTAGTAAACAAATTCACGGTTGACCCATTGGATGATGCAAAGAAAAATACTGCCTTTACCGAAAATTTAGTCTGTAGGTCAACGCCATATGCAGCGAAAATAATATGAAAATTCAGTACCTGCTGGCACATATATAAATGTATGATACATTGTGTATGATATTTTAGGAAAAACGGTGGTCGCGTGTTTTTCCTGACACCAGGAAACGGGTACAAAGCCCCAAAACTCTTCAATTAGGAATTTAGTTTCACTTTTTGTACAACTAAAAAGCCGAACGTTGCCCACTTGGTTCCAAAATACTTCCTACAAAGTGAGAGGTGAAAAGGTTCAGCAGGTTTTAATAGACAACCAAAAGAGAAAGCTGACCTGTGGGCGCTGGTCACTCACCCTGAGATACTCTACAGCCTGGAGCAATAAGCGGAGGTTCCTAATAAGTGGAGGTTCCAAATTGTGTCAACAAAATTCAACCCCAAATCAGAGCGATTTTAATTTACATTAAAAATCGACAAACCAGAGTATACTACATGCATCTATACATGAATACGTGTTCACCGAGCACAGTGGCAGAACTTAACGCTACTTCGCAGGCTAGAATGTTGTAAATATGTTTTAATTGCTAAATTCTGCTATTTTCAGAGATTTAAATATTGCTAAAATATAAGAGTTAATATTGTTCCGAGGAATTTCAACGGTCCTTTCCGGCTTTAACATAACCAAACGTCTATGTAAGTTTAGTACACGTTTACATCATGTACATACATGAAGCAGCAATTGGCGTTTTGTCAACAAACCATATATCATCTTGGAACATAAATCAAGATCTTGCATTCCTTATGTTGTCCATACAGTCTGCGAACAGTAACTCATATCTGGAAGACGTCAACTAAAAAGTCAGAACGCTTCTTGACTGAAAAAAATGCATGTGGTAAGACCAACGAGAGGATTCACTAGAATTTAGTGGAATTTAACGATTTGTTTGAATCTTGTATATTTAGTGTATAGCCTTTCATGTATTCATAATTTAGCCTAGTTAATGTTGCCACCAGTGCTAATTTTTTTCATTATTATTATAAAAGTTTAAAGTAGCTACTACCAGAGAGCCCGTAAGGTTTCACATCATACAACTAAAATCTTATTATGTTCTTAAAATGTGAGTTATTATTAATTATTAACATATAAATTATTACATGTTTTAATAATAAGTATGTATGTGTGTATATATATATATATATATATATATATATATATATATATATATATATATATATTATCCGAAATGATGTGACACTTAACCTTTATATCAATATTCACATATCAAGTACGCATTATAGATTCTGGGCAATTTTTGTTTGCATAAAGGGTCAATAAATATACTAAAGTTTATTAATATCACAATAAATCACAACGAAAATTCGTTTTATTGCCATTTAAAAGAGAAATAATAGCGTCGTTGAGCGCTCAAAATATCTTCCCATTGTGCAATAAATTTCATTCCCAGTAGGTGACGCTGTCTGCTCACATGCAGCAAATCCCTGCAAAGGGAGGTACACGTTGACTCGAGTCTAACGACTCCCCGTCTCGTCATCATTTGTAACCATAGAGCATGAATTACCTCTTGAAGTCATCAGTGAGAATTTACGACTGGTCAACAAAAGCACGTGATTCTCAAACGCACCCCCACCCCCATATTTGGCCGCATACATAGCAAAAACGAAGTACAGTGCATTGCTATAATTCATTAATACATCATAAATCGTGAAGCACAGCGTTATAACGACCAAGATCTACAAATCAAGCCCTCTAAAACAACCTAAATGAGCTCTTACTTTGTAAACTCGTTCTCAGGGCGCTACCCAAATGGCCCTGACTATCAGTTACTAAATTATGGAACTAGCAGCAGCGCTATGAACGCCTCGTACAGGGACTCCGGCACCATGCATTCAGGCTCTTACGGCTACAACTACAATGGAATGGACCTAAGCGTCAATCGTTCAACCAGCACTGGCCACTTTGGGGCGGTTGGGGACAACTCCCGGGTCTTCCAGTCTCCAGCCTCGGAGACGCGATTCCGGCAGCCGTCAAGCTGCTCGCTCGCGTCTCCGGAGCCGCTGCCTTGTTCCAACAGCGAAAGCCTTGGACCCAAATGCTCTTCGCCCCCTTCCGACCAAAACACCACCACTGCGGGTAATAATCTCAACAACAACACACATTTCACAGAAATCGACGAAGCCAGCGTTTCTTCTGAGACCGAGGACGCGTCTCACAGAGCGAACAACTCCGCACCTCGGACACAACAGAAGCAAGAGAGCACGGCAACCTCCACTACCTCGGCGACGTCCGATGGCCAAGCTCCCCAAATATTCCCTTGGATGAGGAAACTACATATTAGCCATGGTACACACGTATTATGTTTACGTCTCTTTGTTTGTTAGCAAATGCGTATTGTGTTCAGTTCTGATTTAAATTCAGCGTGGCGTCATAACAGTCTTTATTTTAGATTTTCGTGAAAGTGCCATAAATCTATCAAGTGTGGAGTCTCGCAAAATGTAGAGGGGAGAATGGGAGCGGGGTGGAAGAGAGGGCAACGAGGCAGGAAGGTTTACAAGTTGTTGTTTCTGTGAAAAGTTCAGCTTTATGGTGTGTGGGAATGTGATTAGTTTAGAGTTGGGGAACCGCTAATAAAACGGAGAGAAATAACACGGGGTGAAAATGCGTTGATAGTGGAATGGATAAACAAGCAGAGGGAAAGAGTGATTATATAATAACTGAGAATATTTGAGGTTGTATTAAATATTTAGGTTTTAACTAGCAAAACGAAACAAAAACAACGCCATGAGCCAAAAGTGAGGCGCTGTGCAAAGTGCCATTTGGTGATTTCCCTGTACGCATTCAGTTGTAAATCGTGTCACTCATGTGTATATATAACAAAAAGTTGTTGGAAACTGTTGTTGAAATGATGTGCAGGTCAATTTTCGCTAATCTTTATTCCCCTTTGCGTTTTGTCCACATTATTCAGATATGACTGGACCAGACGGCAAAAGGGCCCGAACTGCATATACCCGCTATCAGACGCTAGAGCTGGAAAAAGAGTTCCATTTCAATAGATACCTCACCCGAAGGAGGAGGATAGAGATAGCCCACGCTCTGTGCCTCTCAGAGCGTCAAATTAAGATATGGTTCCAAAACCGGCGGATGAAATGGAAAAAGGACAATAAACTGAAGAGCATGAGTCTGGCTACTGCAGGCAGCGCTTTCCAGCCATAGTTTTATCCCAAGCCTACTACGTGGTGTGCAAAAGAAAATTACGAGGAAAAATAGGTCTCAAAACATTACTTACAAAGTACTGTACATCGCGGCACCTTTTGGCATGTTCTGGATGTTTTAGGCATTTTAAAATTCTACTGTGGTACTGCTATAATGAAGCGAAAATTAGTGTTCACATGTTGTTCTTTTTAATACTATGGTGACTATAATTTTGGCAAGTAAATAAAACTGAAGGGGAAAGAAGCTCTCAATATACCGCCTGTTGTTCTTGTTATGAATATTGTTTATGTGTAAAGTGCTATGTTAATGCTTTCTTGAGAGTTAGCATGTGAGCTCTTAAATGTTATAACTTATTTACCTATACGTGTATACCTTTTGAGTTTACAGCTTAGAAACGAATCTGCCCTTGTATGAAGTGAAGCTGTAGTTTAGTGGTGACTGCAGTAAATTTAGCAGAAGCCTCTGTATGTTTCATGGTCCTCTGTTTAATAATTGTCTAAATAATCACATTCGATTTGTCATGTGTTCAAACTCTTCTATTATTTTTGAGAGAGAGAAAAAAAGGAAATGTGTAAATAGTCCTCACTAAATTCTTGTACCCGTTCATACGTGTGTATAGTTGTATTCCAAATATGTAATTGTATATTACTGGATCATGTTTATGTTCCAAAAAGGATGTACATATTGAACATTTTTATTGTGATCAGTTGGCTATTTGTAGAAGGCAGAATGAACGGCAAACGTGTGGAAAACGAAAAAAAAAGTCATGTTGAACTGCCTGTTAGCATTTTGCCAAAAAGCTTTTTGTATTTGTTTGTAGTTTAACTTGGAGTAAAAAAAAAATAAAGTTCCTCATATTCAAATCTAATACATTTCTTGAAAGTTCTTCAATTTACGCACAATCAAGATAACTAATTATTGGCATTGCAATGACTGACAGGTATAGATTACACATTCATAATATTATCTGAAACACAAATATCTGTACGGTCCTTTAAATTACTGAGAAACGTTTTGCTACGCTACAATGCAGATCCGTGAACTGTATATTGACAGTTCACACACAACTTGGACACTAATAGCAAAACGCTAAACCGCACTTAGCTACTATTAAGCGAAAACAGGCATTAGAAGACATGTTTACCACAACCTCGCGTATACATAAGACGTTTCTATAGTAGGCTACAGCTACATTTAAAACACACATTTTCCAGAATGTTTATATAATTTACAAACGCTAGCCTATCCCTATATTTCTGTGTTATAGTAAACAAGCACTGAGCCTTTAAACTTACCATGCATGCCAAACTCTTCTCTACCTCTAAGTTTTGAGAGCCGGTTGGAGGTCTCCGCAGTGTACCAACGGCCACTTGCCTTTTGTAATTTTGCTTTTCCCTTTGCCCAAACTATACAAAAAGTAGCTATGACATTTACATGTCAAACGGATGAGCGTTTTATCTTGAAGTTAGATCGTAAAAATCGCCCAGGCCACAGACAGATACCCCTTACTGGCTCTCAAAAGTCACGTGGGGTCCATAAAGTTAGTTTTATGGTTTTGGGGAGTTGACAATGTACTATATATTTCACATTCTAGAATGCAAGTGACGGTTTAACTGCTTCGAGGGGATTCTAAAGGGTCAGTTGTGAGAGGGAAAGCGTACCAGTAGGCCACTACAGTGCCAGTGTCTAGTCAGTGCAATGTCTCTCCGGTTCTACTCATTTGGAGGCGGAAATATGGATAGTGGACCGTGCACATTCAAAGTAAGTTCAATTTAAGGCTGCATTGGCCGGTGATTTGATCTAGGAAGATGTGGGAAGGGAAGGGAAGGAGGGGTATGTCTCAAGTATAAGTGTCAATCATTTTGTTTCTCTGACGGCAAGAAGAAATGAGATCTGTGATATGAGTTAGGTGTCATGTATACCTTGCTATACCAGTACATTAACTAACTTGATTGTAATTGTAACGGTCATTATATATATATATATATATATATATATATATATATATATATATATATATATATATATATATATATATATATACCTTTTCACTTAAAGTCTTGACTTTTGACCATTTTCCTTTGCAACTGCACATTAGAACAATCATATTTATGAAATAGATGAAACTTCTCGCTGGATCTCTCTGTCTCTCTCTCTCTTATTGACACACACACACACACACACACACAACAATATGACAATATGCCTCCCCTAAGGTTCTACAAGTAAAGCTTTGTTCCTTCCCCGCCCCTGTATTTTTCAGGGAGGAAGGGTGTAAGGAACACATAGTTGTACAACTGGAGCAAAGTATTTGGTTAACATAATTATACTTTCTGAATAAATATTTTTGATTTATCTTTATAGAGATTTTTTTTCGCCTCAGAACATCTCGAGTTCAACTCGAGGATAGCCTACAGTTTAAGTCTGTATATCATTATATCAAGTCAGCGCAAATTATATGTTTGCATTTTTTTTATCTGTAGAAACAGGGAAACAAAGAATATGCTTTTGCTATTAATTTTTGTGTCTTGTAAATCCTACCAAAGTTTGCTGTGACTACAGAGCGTATAACCTTTATGGAAGTAAAAGATAACGAAAAGTTAACACTATGATTTTAAAACGAGCTCCTGCATTTTCTCCGACAACAGTTACCTAAAAAAATTGTGATAATCGAAATTACCCAATGGACTCTTTTTAACTAGCCTACTAATAATAGTTTAACATTTAAAAATATATATTATTTCATTAAAAATGGCACTGAAAAAATACGTAGCCTATGTAAATGCAATACCGTTTGTTGGACATAGGCTACTGGCTTTTTACGATTTGGCACATCTTAACCTTGACTTTAAAACACATTGTAAATTATACAAAAAGCAAAAACTTTTGCTTATTTTGCTTATCAAATACGTGTTTGCTTCTTTCCGGCTCCTCTGAATTAAACATCAACATTACCTCCAAAATAATAAATGTTAAGCTTTCAGGGTGTTTTACAGCCTACTTTCAATGAGTGTTACAGATTTTATAGCCCTCCATTTGGCATTTCTGTGTGTGAGAAAGAGCGAGAAGGAGGGAAAGAGAGAAGGAGGGAGGGAGAGAAAGAGAGAGAGAGAGAGAGAGAGAGAGAGAGAGAGAGAGAGAGAGAGAGAGAGAGAGAGAGAGAGAGAGAGAGAGAGACCGCTCACACAAGAGAGGGAGAGTAAAGGAGTGTGTGTGTCTGTGTGTGTGTGTGTCCGAGCAACGGAGTAAGGAAGTTTCAGGCCGTAAACAGGAAGGCGAAATTGTGGTCGTGAGCATGAGTCGAGGGCTACCGTTTAATTTTTCATCAGCTTCCTTTTTAATGATATGAGTGGGGAGGGCTCCGGCCTGCAAGCAAAAATGCGCGCATTCCTCTAAAGTCACTTATAAGACAAGCGTCTATACAACCACAATCGAGGTCAACCACAATAATAACGTTCATACTTATAGCATACAATGCAAATAAATACAAAAAGTGGAATAGCAATATTCCTTGAGTGTTTATATGTGCTGTGAATCACTAAGGCGACTGGGCGTTAATTCTAGGTGTGTTTGTGCGTCAGAGAAATATTTGCAGGGTGTGTGTGATACGTTTTGACACAAACTCAGGGGATCAAAGACTAGAGTCTATAAATGTGTTTTTAAAGGTTAGCCCAAAGACATATACGACTATTTAGAATTACAATATTTTTATTGATGCAACGAGGCTCAGAGAACTTATTTAGCAGGGAATTCCACTTTGAAGTTTCCATGAGCATTTATGTCCATTGAGCAGTTAGTGCTAAAAATCAATTTCTATGATTTCTATAAGCTCTCTACCACGTAGACGCAGCAATTTCGAACGTTTAAATAGCCATTTTAGACTAATGCGTTTTGCATACTGATAGGGGCAATCCGCGAGCATTTCTCATCCATAATGCATAGGGACGGGATCATCCAGGGGTCAGCAGACGGGCACTGCTGCGAAAGCGCAAGCGCAAAACAATACAACTAGTGCATAAAGCGAAATTACGCGATGCTTGTTCTAAAAAAAGAGGTTCTTGTTTGAGCATGTTTTATGCGATTGTATTTTAACATCTGTATTCAATATCTGACGAGCAAGCCAAGACAACAAATAAAACATTTAAACAACATACAAACAAACATTTAAATTGTGGTGTTTTCTGCATGTGTTACTGGGCTTTTTGGCACTTTGATATGAGAACAGGAAGAACAAGGGTGAACTGGACTGCCAGATGATACAAGCAGGATTTGAACTCACGTCGCCCGCACGCCACATCTGGGCTAACCACTAAACCACGGCTTGATTATATGACCCGGTTTAAGAAATATTAAAAATGGCCTGAATTAGATAATAGAAAACCCTGATTAAATAATAGCTACAATTTATATATTTTTCTAAATTGTTTTTATGTTTAATAATATAGTAGGCTAAGTGTTAATAATAGTAAGTGTTAATATAAATAGGCCTATTAGTGTTAATTTAGGCTATATGTAAACAATTATTAGACTTAGAGGAAGACTAAAAATAAATCTTATTTTGTTCAAATGTGCCAACATGTACGTTTACATATACATAACTAATACGTAACTCACATAGGCCTAATAAATTAAACAAAATTACATAACGAATAACAAATTTATAAATAGCCTTTCCTGTTTAATATAGAGGTCAATCTATACATTATAATCGTAAAATAAAAATCAATTCACAAAAAATAATTTGGATCTAAAATTTAATAATTACTACAAACACAATGTGAGGCAATATTTATGGCAAATTAAGTAAAATAATTTATTTCGTATTATAATTTATTTTATTAAAACTATAAAGCGAATATATATTTACGTGTCTTATTTTTGAGTTATTATTATTTATAAATACAAATAGGCTGCATATATTTTCTCCTACTGACGTTATGCTTGAGTTGGATTTTTCTCAGATGTAGCTCTCCTTTGTCGCCAGCAGAGCCCGCTTCAGACCAAGATCACGATGGTTGAGGACGCCGGTGCCTACTTGTCGCCCTGTCCCTACAACTAAAGGATTTGGAAACCTCTCGTAATACGCAATTTACATGACCATAGAATTCTATCGTAAATTCCACCGACAACGTTTCGTTGAATTTTTTCCCCCTGATCGGAATAGTGTCAATTTATAGTGCATTTCGGATTCAGCATTTTGCCTGTAAAAGCTTAGATTGTGAGCCAGCCTAGTTTCAATGCTGTTGTCGTACCAGAAAGCATAAGCTACGGCTTAGCCACAAGAGAGGCTCGTTCTCCCTTCTCTATCTCTCTCTCTCTGTCTACGTTTAATCTAGAAGAGCGAATGAAGGTGAACGTAGTCTCGTTAGAAATGGCGCGAGATTTGGTGGGGTCAAAAAGTTCAGGGGTCAAAAGTTTACGTAGTGCGTGACTCGGTCGTTGGCTGTCGACTCGCTGCGCTTGACCAATCGCTGGATGTCAATGGCAAAGTGGGAGAAGGAGAAAGAGGGGGAGTGAGGGGTTTCAGACTGTCTCTTTTGAAAAGATTAGAAAAATGATAGAAAGAGCAGAACTGAGGAGAGCGGCTTTGCAACAAAGCACGTTCCAGCGAAAGGGTGTGTTGGGGAGAAAAAAAGACAATCGAATCTTGAGGTTTAGGGCATCGAAAATGCCTGATGTTGCGAGTCTTTTCATAATTTATCTAATTCATTGATGCATTTTATTGCATTTACTGTGTTCCATGGATTTTGTGACGAGGCGGCTTAGTTATTTATAGACAAGTAAGGCCAGTCAAAAGCAATAGGCCTTTAACCAAGCCTTTGATTTCTTTGTGAACTTTAGAAACGTGGCTCCTGAAAAAATACTAAAATGACAATCAGTTCGACAGTTACCACTTAAAAAAGTGTTGCTGTTATTTTTTTCACTTTGTTTTCTGCAACGAAAAAATACATTATTTTTTTTTATTTTGTTGCTACTTACTAATTTCACAATAAGTTTAGAGTTTTATGTGAACTGTGTAAACCTAATTTTCTTTTGTCTAACGTGATAACTACAAATAAAGCTTGTTTGCAGCCAGGGTTTCTGACTATGGTTTCTATTTCATAATAATCGTCATTACAGCGGCAGCCGGAATAATATAGCCTATATTTTTATATCAATCATTAAAAAAAGAAGTTTTAACTAACTTACTGCTTGAGCCTGAGATTTTGAGTGCGCTGGATGTGTGTTAAATGGCACGCAAATAAAATATTTTCTTTTAATTATTGTGAAAGAAATTAGTTGAGCGACGCCATTCTCAGTATTTTTATATGACATATCATATTTCACATTTTAATTTGTTGATCACATTAATGGCGTTCGAATCGGAAGACCACCTGCGGTATTTTGTTTACATGTTTAAAATGTAGACACGTTGCCGTTCCTATGTACACAACTCGAATAAACTAAGGAAATTTGTTTAAGAAGCACATTTCCCTTTCTTAGTGAACTCGGATTTAGTGTCATCATGTCATATCTAAACAATCATCATGAAAACAATTTATAGGCCTAAAACATTAACGAAATAAATAATATTCACGACAACAATAGCAATAAAAGTATTTAAAACATTAAATATTTATTTAGATATTGGGATTAGATCTAGTTTGGTTTTCATTTTTATGTGATAAAAAAAATAT
The DNA here is from genome assembly GCA_038021265.1 of Cyprinella venusta. NCBI lineage: Eukaryota > Metazoa > Chordata > Actinopteri > Cypriniformes > Leuciscidae > Cyprinella > Cyprinella venusta. Next base: position 41,414,871 of record CM075863.1, read on the forward strand.
TGGTTTTAAAGTCGTATTTGAAGTAGCTATGTTAAATTAGAAACTGGGCAACTAATAATATGGTCATGAATATTAATTTAATGGCACGCACATTAAGACTAATGGTGGTGAGTCAGGATGATGTGATACTGAACGGCTTGATATTCTGAGAAACAACGTACGTAAGTGGTGAATAATTATATTAGAAAACTCGTCCCATTTGGAGTTCAGATGGAGTTCACCGAATTAATTTCCATTCCATCCTAACATGTGCCGTTGCTGGGCAGTGCTGTACCCTGCATTATATATATTTCGTGTTCACGTGGCGTTTCTAGAAAGAATAGAGCCTATCTTTAGATTTTTTTTGCAGTTCGCAAAAAAATAAATGTTATCAACTGTCAACATTTTTATTTTGCTTGTCAAAATTGTATAGGCCTATACAATTATATAAGCTACATTACTATTACTTGTTTATATAGTTGTATAACTTATATTATATATAAACATTTTAATATCTTAAATAAATTATTTTAGGCTATATAATTAAAATTATAGAATTTATTTGTAAAAATGTGGATCGTGTGTTTTTGTCAGGATAGTATTTTTCGTTACCCTTTGAATAGATTGAGCTAACACACACACACATAGAAATCACACAAATAGAATAAAGAAAAAAAGAAAGAAAGAAAAAAACCTTAACGAACTTTTAATATTTTGTAAATTGTAAATTCGTTGTGTAGTTTGTTCTTTTAGATTCACGTTGACCATCTATTTTAGTGTTGTGAATACAACTAGGAAAATAAAGAATCGCTCTATTGAACTGATTTGTGGGTTATAAAGCCTTTTTGAATGACCCCCCTTTCTCGAGCCATTTTTCTTCAAAGTAATGACCTGGGCACAATTCAATATGAGCGAACACACTATGCATGCATTACTATAGAACTTTAGAGTGGGAGAGACCCAGAGAAGGGGTGAACCGGAGGTCAGCGCGTCTAACAAATATTAAAATGTACTGGGACTCGTGACACGCCTCGCTGTTTAACAAAGACTGCCAAAGTGCGAGATTAATATGAAAACTTGAGAGTCCACAACAAAATGCCTTATATCGCCCAATGGTATTGTAGAGCTCACAGCGGCTTGAGGCTAACGTGCATTTTATTTTTAGTTGTTTTAGGACAGAGAAGGCTGCGTTGTGTGGGGAAAGCCCCTTCTGGTTGCCAGCAAGATAAAGCCTCAAAACGGAAAATAGTTACGGCACGATGACTCCTGTTGTCGAAATTGGTGGCTTGGTGTTTTTTCTTCTTATTTTTGCTTTTCTGAGCTCTTGAGTCGGTTGAGGATTTTCTTGGATGTTCTAATTTCTGCCCGTCTGTTATCGTCGCGTGATGTTAAAGATGAGCTCGATGGGACCCGCGGAAATGAGAGGGAGTTGAGCACACAAAGGTATCACGGCGAGGTCACGGGCTAAACCTGTGGCTTTGGAGAAAGGAGTGAGGGGGGGTTTAGACGGAGGGACTCGCATAGGAACGGTTGAAACGGAAAGAAAGGGTTTGGAGCGGCGACAATCCCCTGCAAAGAGCGCGTACCGCAAAGGAGAGGAGATACGGGCGAGAGACTACACAAATGCGAGGTGCGACTCTCAGAGTAAAAAAAGTAAGTAAAGAAAAAGGCGCTTCATTTGCATATCGCCGTGCTCTCTTCTGCAGGTGTTTGCTTGGGCGGACGCGGACCACGTGCTCGCGCACACTGTGGCGAGAGTACGGGTCCCCCCTCCTATCATAACGGAGTTATGACTTTGAATTCGAGCCCCACGGAGTTGCACTGTTGAGCGTGTGGGTTTTATATGGTGAATATTTACCTTGGCTATAGTCTCTGAGCCGCGGCTTTGAATGCCTGTCGGTGTACACATTAACCCCATAATGAGGCAGATGGCTCGGGGTCCCAATGGCTTTTAGAAGGAGATGGCTCACGGGGGTGAAGGCGAGGTCGGGGACTTCAGGGGGTGAAGGGGTTAGAGTGGACACCAAGGCTGAACTTTCTCCTTTGCTGTTACAACAGATTTTCATCGCTAAAATGTGAAATAAGGTGTATATATTTTACATGCGAAATAAAAGCTCGCATGCCATTTAAGCGTAAAATTATGTTCATAGCTTCTACTGGCCATGGATGCTAATGTGCTTCAGTGCAAGAAGTTCGGCACGATTAATATCAAGCAGCAATCAAAACGAACTGAGAGAGAAGAAAAGAGTCAGGCAAGTTGAAAAAAAGAACCGAAAATGGCAGAGGCCCTTTTGAAAAATTGCCAGAGCTTTGACTGCCAAACGCTAGGGGTGCTACAGATTTATTTGATATGATGCAAGTTTTTATGCACATTCTATAACTGCTCAGTGAATGAAAAACGATTTTCCTTCATTCTAGAATATTTCGATACTATTCGATGTTATTTTGATGCAATTCTTGAAACATTCATTTCGTGCATATCTGGAATCAAGTTAATAATAATTTAATACTATGTTTTTGCCTTTGTCACTTAAACGGCGGCTGAACAAAGACTCAAAACCAAGCACCCTCCAGATAAAAGATTTGTAGATTTAGATTTCTTATATAGACTGCTGAATTATAATTGTAGCTATCATAAAAAAACTAAAAGGCCAAATAAAATGTTAAATAGCCTATGCATTTAAATTAATATTTTGGTAAGCTATAGCCTTTTGTTTCAGCTCTCGTCGATAATTACGAAAATTATTCCAATTAATTGTGTTTCGGTTGTTGTTGTTAATTTGATATTTTTTGGCATGTGAAGCAGTTAGTCGGCCACAATAATAGTTTTTCGCTGTTTATTTTAGTAGATTTTTCTTTTCGCTAAGCTATGAAATGTGGCAAACGAAATGTTTCATTCACGAGACTGCTTGCTGCTCTAATAAATAAGCTAATGTCGATGATTTTAAATAACAAACATAATATTTAAATTTTAAACCGTTTTAATTTTTTTCACTTTCACACTATATCCTCCGTTATAATGGTAGAGTTAAATAAGGAAATCTTACCTTTTCTGCACAGCTAAAAAACATCCTGAAATAATCGGTGCATGCCCAAAACAAAAAGAAACTCCAAAGAATCAATTAGAAGTTCTTTATTTCAGAGCGTTTTTCATGAAATGATGGGCCGAGTGTTTGGGGAGAGAAACGCTTGTTTAAGGAGTCATAAAATGTATGGTGTCAGGGGGTTAAAGAACTATTGGTATTGTCCTGTGCATATTTTATTGTTTTATACCCTCTCACCTCTCTATTTATTCGCCGTTTGACTGGTGTTTGCCGGTAGCAAACAGAGCTGACCTGCCATAAAACCCACATGTTTTATTCCAGTGGCTACTCCAGCTTTCTTTTACCTTTATTTTGAGATCTGTCGTGGTCGCATTTACTTTCTGGCCTGTACGCGCATTGACTCTAATGACCTTTTTTAAAAATTCAAGACTGTCGTGCACAGATTTTATATTGTTGTATTAGTCCCAGTCGTTTTATTATGCTTTATTCATTTTTAACAGTCATTTAATTTTATTTTTCTTTCAGATTTTTAAACGTTTTTGACTGAAAATGTGCACATTAGAAAAAAGGTTGTGCGCTTCGACTGTTCAATATATATCGAAGAGACAAAGACTATGAGTTCGACGGTATAGGAAATGTTGTTTCTGGGCCACAGATGGGGGGAAAAGTCAATGTTACTTTCTTAAGCTGTGTGTTTAGCTGCTATCTAGGGGAGAAATGTACTAAAAAACTCCAGTGTTTACCACAAACCATTAGCAAAGTTTATAAAAGAAGCACCGATCCATTAAGTGGCGAGACAGATTGCTGATATCCTTGGAGGCAGACTGTTCCAGGTGCAACAACTTGACACTGGGAAGGCGCTGTCAAGGTGGAAAGGCGCTGTCAAGGTGAGCAGGCTCTCTCAATACGTGTCAAGAAGATACCTGTCATCTATATATACCCTGTAGATCCGGATTTGTGTAAACAGACGCACAGTCACAAATTCGTATCTAGGGGAGTATGTAGTTGATGTATAGGCTACATTCAACTTCAACGGGCAAAGAAGATGACATTTTTAACTTTTGTTTTGTCATTGTTATTAATATTACGACTGTTTGGTACTGGAAATATTTTAGCAGGAACGAAAGTTTTTTTTTTCTTAGCTACTATATTTTTCTGTAAATTGTGGTGTACATTTGAAGGGCATTTATGATGTCACATATTAAGTGAGATTTTTAAAGATATCGAAAAGAGCAAAAAAGTATAGAGATTTCCACTGATTTATAACCATTTTAATGCCCTGTTTTAACATCACTATCAGTAAACAACTAGACATTTTTGCTGCTGGTGTTAATAGTGAACTGAGCACATAAATTACTATTCATTGTGTGTAGATTAGGCGTACAGGATAAACGCGCTGTTTGGAGTGGAATGACTGCAGACTACGTTTAAATGCAGAAGGTCTCCTTTGTGATTTAGGAGGCTTTGTAACCTGAATTAGTTGATGAATTTTCTATCGATCTTAAACAAGCCCAGATTCATCTCTGACACGCTGCTCACGCCACGACCATTCTCTCACCGTTATTAGCGAATGCATTTAAGACCTGGGTCAAAGCGATTTCCTTGCATCACTTTCCCTTGGTACCGCGTTTCACGAACAGCCAAAATTTAGCAGTATTTCAGTGCGCCAAATCTGAACAGTTCTTTATAGAGGTGTAGTCATTTTCTCAATGTGCAGATGAACTGAGGGGGACTGGGGGCGTGACTTTCTCTGGGGCTGCTAGAATCCAGCATGCCTTTTCGCTGTGTCTGCTTACGCTTGTTATTGTTTTGATTTACTCATTTTTTCATCAAGCGCACGGCAAGGTATGAGAAAGTATGAAATTTTGGACTATTCCGATATATGAGTTGATGAGCGCGATCCAAACTGACTAATCCCATTTCCTTATCCGGGAATCGCGAAGATCCACGCCATTGGCTGACGATGTCACATGGACCCTTAACTTTGTTCACTTGACAGAAAGTAGGAGGGTTCTACGAAACAGGAAAACGAGTAAAGGGATACATATAAATTTTAGTATATTTTGTGTGCAATTCAAAGAAATTAATGGCCATGAGTTCCTATTTGATCAACTCCAACTATGTGGACCCTAAGTTTCCACCCTGCGAGGAATATTCCCAGAGCGACTACCTACCCAGTCACTCTCCGGACTACTACAGCGCCCAGAGGCAAGACCCCTCGTTCCAGCATGAGCCGATCTACCACCAGCGGTCGGGCTGCGCCGACCCAGCCTACACATCGTGCCAGGGTCCGGGGCAGCCTGCCGCGGTCATCTCTCCACGAGGTCACGTTCTACCCACAACCGCACTCTCAACCCCTCTCCCTGAACCAAGCCATCACTGCGACTCGGTAACTCCAAGCCCTCCGCCTGCCTGCGGTCAGACTCCTACCAGCCAAAACATTTCAACGGTCACCTCAAGGAAAGATCCCGTGGTATACCCCTGGATGAAAAAAGTCCACGTAAACATCGGTAAGTGCAGATAAACTTCTCTTACTAGTGCGTTTCCGTGCGCAGACAGCTCAGCCACTTTAAAAAGCCTAATGTCCGGCGTTAAATCTATTGCTCCCCTTATGAAGTTGCCCTTGGTCGAGATTTACGATCGTCTGTTTGCAGGGCAATATAATTACACCCTCCATAAATTTTTATTGCACTCCTTCTTTAAGCTCTTTCGGTGTCTATGCAACTTTCTCGTTCTAATTTCTTCCCGAGAAGAGGTTTATGAGTCCTCATGTAATCCATAAGTTAAGTTTTATGTTTTAGTAATTTGATTTTAAGTGACTGGACGGATTAATGTGTACTTTACACTGCCACTTCATAATTGTTAGTATAAAAATACTTATAAGAGCTAAAATATTCATAGTTATGATGACGATAATAAAACATTAATGGTAATACAAACAGTCGAACTCTTTTATGAACTATTATTCCGCGATAATTAGTGCATGTACTCAGAACTGCCATGGTGTGCGCTGAAAAGGGGGCAAACGCAAAATCACGGGTTAACACTGGTCGCCCATAGCCAACTATTATGCTGATCCCTTGTAGTGTTATTGCTGAATATGTATTTCTTTTAAGGATTTCTTATGCAAAAAATGCAATATCCCTGTTGTTGTATTTTGTGCTGCTTTATTGACTTAATTTGAGTCATGTAATCTGGAATTTAATGTTACTGTCCCGACCCTTATTCAGTTGCTTATTCTAAATACAATATTATGACCTCTTTTTTGTTCTTGTTTGCCATTTTGCACAATAGGATATTTTAACAGTCATATAGTACACGAGTGGAATTTCTTCAAGTTATAACAATGATACTACACTATATTATTGTAGTGTGTGTGTGTGTGTGTGTGTGTGTTTGTGTATGCATGCGACTTTGGAGTGTACATATCTATGTACATGTGTGTTTGTGTATGGGGCTGTGCGCGCGCCAGTGTAATACTTTTTTTATAACGTATCGCTCTCTGTATCCCAACAGTGAGTCCGAACTATTCAGGGGGTGAACCAAAGCGCTCACGAACAGCGTACACGCGGCAGCAAGTCCTGGAATTGGAGAAAGAGTTCCATTACAACCGCTATCTGACCCGCAGACGGAGGGTGGAGATTGCCCATACACTGTGCCTATCCGAACGACAGATTAAGATTTGGTTTCAGAACCGGCGCATGAAGTGGAAGAAGGACCATAAGCTTCCTAACACCAAAATACGCAGCAACTCTGCCAACACTAATCCAAGCGGCGGCCCGACATTGGGCAGCAATCAGAACCGAGCTAGTGGACCTCAGTCAAGTCTATAGCCCTCCACTGTTGCCAAAAACACGTACAATTATAAAATCTAATTTTATGGTGTGTAGAACGTGGATTTTACCCGCGTTGTGTCTCCTGACTCTCCCCTGCACTCTTAATTACAAGGATAAAATACGAGGAAGATGTGTGGGGGAAGGAGCAAAGAACATGTTCATCTTTTAAACACTAAAAATGGGTGAAGAGACTGAAGACTCGAACTCAAATGCTACTATAGATGGGTTGCCTTCCCAGTCTGGTTCCCATTTTTATCCCGCACGCCTTTCCTGCTCACTCGCCCCTTCCATAAGCACAGAAGGCGGCAGATAGTTTTCAGATTGGGTGAAGATGGATCCGTGTTTCATCTTTAATCACGCCAAACTCGGCCCCATTTGTCATGTTTACTCTGTGGTACAAAGGATGAACCGTAGGCCTGCCCATTACCTCGACGTCTAGCGTTGTGCTTAATAAATGAGTCGCTCTGTTTTGTCAAGAAGCCTTTTCTAACTCCCTTTATTCTCCTGGCTTAAAAATAACTAGCCGAGTGTTTTTCAACTGATATGAAGTTTTGTATTTTGTAGCAATTAGGTTATTTTGCATTTGCTATTTGCATTTCGAATGCAATGCCAATGGGACTGAGGGTTTTTGTGCGTGTGGTCCATTTGTCGCTCATTACAAATACAGGGACTTCTTTCACTCGCATGTTTAGCGCATTTCAGTTTAAGAACAGAAAATTACTAATTAGTTGTTAGTAGTTTTAAATATAATATAAAGGTTCAATGAAGTTGGATGGATAGATATGTATAACCAAAACCGGTACAACGCAAAGCATTTTAATGAGAGCACTGCTAAGTACTATTTAAATTACCTCAATTGTATTTTTTGTCTAGTTTTATGAAGTGATCAGATTAAGTTCTTTTGACTTAATGGCAAATATCTGCGATAGCTAATCTCAGCATTTGTTTGTAAGTTTAAATGAAAATTAAGTTAAGTGTGACCAGGGTTGTATAGATAAAAGGTGCGTATATTGCATGAGAAAATACAGTATATTTTTGTTTATTCTTTTTTATGACATTATACCACCCTCTTTTTGTTTTATGGTAGACATGCGCACATACTCTCTTTCTTTCTTTCTTTCTTTCTTTCTTTCTTTCTTTCTTTCTTTCTTTCTTTCTTTCTTTCTTTCATTTTATTATATATTTTTTTTACATTCCAAAGATCAGTTGTCTGATGAATTGTACATTTCCCCTCTTACATGTTTGAATTTTGTCTTCTTTCTACCTGTACCTTTCACTGTTTACCTTTGTTACATGTAAATAGCTCTAGAAATTTAATAAATGGCGGAAAAGTATAATCTTTCTTCATGTGTCATGTCTTTTTGTGTATTTTAAAACCAGATATGCTTATTTTGAATGCATATTTCTTATATAGGTGGATACCATCGTCCATTGTGTTTTACTAAAACAAAATTTAATTTTATTTGGCTTGCCATTGTGCATTTTCGTTAGCCTTGTAGCGCTCGCCTGTCTTGAAGATCTCTGCATATCTCTCTGGTGATTTATATCGCTGCATTGCGAGTAATCCTGGTACATTACGCCTTGTAATCTTATTCTAAATCACAAAACCCTTCCTTTCTGTCTCGCCTCTCCTTAATTTAACGGTGCACAAACCCTCTGCTCAACGACGCCGTGAATGCGCCTAAAAATATGGATCCATGTTAGAAAAAAAGCAGAAGTTAAATAGTTTCTCGGCTCGTGGGCTTTTAATGCTTTAATGAGTGTAATTCTTGCACAACAGTTTCGCGACTGTTTGCCAGCGCAAGCTGTGTGTTTTTTATATTACAAAGGAGCGGGTCGGTGCCATAGCTCAAACCCTGACAACCAAATAGATAATCAAGAAGACAAATGGCTTCTTTTGGAAGGCGCAGCCCTTGTATTAATTTTCATTTTCTTTTCTCAGAGCAGGTATTGAAAATATAGAGCCGGAGAAAATAACATTCCGTTTGCTGGCGTTGAACTTTACACAAAAGTATGGCCTTAAATTGGTCTGCTAGCATTCCGTGGCACCGTGAAGATTTTCTATTACTTGCTTGTTGATATCAGAGAGGCCTTTTCGCCACACAGCCCGCTAAAGCCATTTGTCTGTTTTCTCCCTCTTATTTATGAAATGCTGTCTGGACATAACATCAAACACTTCAAAAAGTAAAAATGTGAGGCAGTAAAACCATATCAGGTCCACTCTAATAAAAAATGTTAAATGTGGACACTTTTCTTCACTTTATTGAGAGCTAATAGAGTGGCATAAATATTTAGCACAGTTAAATAAAGCTCATATAGCATATACAATGATTTTGTGATTTAGACTCAACTCGTATTTCCAAAGTGAGATGTATTTTTAAAGCGTCTCTCTTCAAATGGAGGCATTTGCGTGTGGCATCTGTATAGACCTTGGAATTCTATTGTTGTCACACATATTTTATTTATTTTTTTTTAGAGAAAAAAAACCCTTTCTACCACAGTGGTTTGAAAAGGAGTGAACAGATTTCTTTTGAGGGCCTCAAAAGTTCACCGCTATTATTTGCAGACAGAAGCCTAAAGAAAAATGTGAGAATTATACAGAAAAATCATTAATCACCGCTTCTCTTTAAACAAGTCTTCTCTCCTATTGTCATTCGGCAGCACAACTGCTCGGACCTTCTGCTAGGAGGGGAGTGAAATCTTGAAGGGCACTTGAAGACACCCCCCCCCTCCCTTCTCTACCATCTTCTATTCACCAAGTCATGCCACAAGAAAACTTTTTTGGCGAGGGATGTCCCATGAAGAATCTCTTGAAAATGTTAGCGCGAGAGAGAATCTTCACAGGACGAGAGATGGCAGCGTTCAAGGTACAGCACTTTTTGTTTTATTTGAGTTTTATTGCTTTATGGCCTTCTCACAGTTGGGTAGCAGAAGCACATTTGTTGTGTTGTGCCACGGATGGATTTTATGGCTGCTTTGACAGTAAGGGTAGCATTTGGGAACCGTCTGTCGTGTGTTTGCGATAACTTGTAGGTGTGTGCCATCACAACTAAAGTCGGAGCATGTTATCCTTTTCGCTTTTGAGCAACACATCTGTAGAAATGTTAAACAGTGTATTTGTGGGTGTTGGTCCTGAAGTGGTATCGAGAGGAAGAAAGAAAAAAATCGAATGTGCAAGTCAGCGTCTGTTTGTCCGTTCATGTGCGCGTGAACGCGCACGTGTCTCTCATCAACACTGTGAATATGCATGAGTTGCATTGTACCATATATACATGTGAGCAATATCTGGATATGCAATATGTAAGATATCCCCATCTGTTAAGAGGATATGTTGCCCCAGTGGCTATTGTTAATGGTACTTTATTTCTTTTGCATATCATATTGTTTGTGTGCGCATGTGTATGTTTCCACACCTTAAAACGACTTTTTATTTCATCACAGAGCTTGGGTGGCCACAGGTGCAAAATGCCCGGTTTCGAAAATAAACGATTCGATGCTCTGTTGGTCAGACAGGAATGAAAAGCACAAGAGAACGTCTCGAGAGCAACTATTTGCCTAAAACAAACGACTTGTAGCAAATTGCTTCAATTGCATGTTGTGTGCTTAGATGAGCATGGGTGCTCTGATACTGGCTCACCGCCATTTAACCCCTGCAAATCAATCTATTGTGCGCATTGGAGAAAAGGCCAGTGGTTCTGGTTTACGGCTTTCGCCTCCCTCCGCGGACCTGTGTGGCATGAAGCGTGGCAAAAAAGACAAAAATATAGTAACCGATATTGAAGGAAGTTGAGGGATGACAGAATAAAATCGATTCTTGCAGCGGGCAAGCAGAATGGCAGCAATGGGTTCAACTAGAGGACACGGTTTTTCTGACCGATTAGGTCTGTTGCGAAGGCTCAGACTGACCCTTCTGAAACCCTTGACCCGGCGCGGACAGGACAGCGCTACGTGTATGGTCAACAAAGCCATAGGGCGAGTTTGTCATAACAGCTCGGCCGGGGCACTGTAACCCGAGGGCACCGTGCTATCTCTTCCCTCAGACAGTCTAGTAAACTATCGGGGGCCCTTAAAACAACAGCAGTCGTGGCCTTGCAAAGACCCATCCTTAAACATCTCTCCCGTCTCACGAACCGCTTGAGAAAGGCCCTAATAGTCACCATGCGTGTCAAGACCTGCAGAATACACACGGCGAGATTACTTTACGATTTCCTTTATATGTATTTCAGTAGCTGTAACACTGTGAGGGAGGCCAAGAGGGCCTTCCGCCTCAGAAATATGATGGCTATTTTGTGTGACAACGCCTCGCATTGTATCATGTAAGCCCCCTCCTTCTTGCTCTCCTTGTTCTGGTCTCACTCCCTCCTTCAAGGTTTGTTGGAAAGCTCGACTTGGCCTTGTAACGCTGATGTGATGGTGTGGTGCCTGTTTTAGCTCACGCCGCTAATTGCGAAACAAATAGCCCTCGTGCATTGCTGAATTATTATTGTGAAAAGCCGCGGAGCGGAGGTCAGCACCGCATAGTCACAGAGATATATGGCCCGCGCGCGCCAGCTTTGTGGGCCTGGGCTGAGAGCCGGTGTGCGTGAGTGCGTGTGCGCGCACGCGTGTGTGTGTGTGTTTTAAAGAGACACATATTAAGTAAGGCAAATCACCATTGTTAACACTGCCAGCTAAACGCAACCCCTCCCTTCTTTACCGCATTACGAATCTACTATTTCATCAATATTAGCCTACTGTAACATTACCCAGCTCTACTACTACAACTATTCAGAAAATATGTTTAATCTCTTGTTTTGAAAAATGCAGATTACGCGTGCATTTATTTCGTTAACTCTCCGTATCTCTCCAACCGGGCTTCTCTTCATTTGATATTAATATTTAACTAACTGAATGGTTGCTGCGATCCAGATTCCATTATTTCCTGAGATAGCGAAGAGTAACGAGTTAGCTCACTAAAGAGGAATATTCAGGTGCTTTATTTGTTACTCTTGGCTTCTGAAAACGTGACATCATGCAATGTGCAACTAACACTACCGCACATGCAGCAGCGATTCCTTCCAGATACAGTTATAAGAATTAAGTTGGCCGATAACACGTGAAAATATAAAATTTTGTTAATGAAAATAATAATTATTGTAATAATAATAACGCTTCATTTAATACTTTATATGGGTTAACCTAATTTAATTAATTGTCTTGTCCAGGTTGCAGGAAAAAACAAAAACAAAACAAAAAACTGACACATGGAAAATGCACATAGTGACCTCAACAAGCGACTGTCCTGCGAGTCTCCCTATCAAAAAAAAAAAAAAAAATACATATTTTTTTTAAAGCCACTACGCGTTCTGCCGCTTTTGACAGATTTACAGTCTCCAATAAAAGAGGCTATGCTCAGTGCCGTAAATCAATCTCCGCCGCTCTGTATAAACCCAGCCTTTAGCCAAACGCTCTGTTTACTTAAGCGGCTGAAAAATCTGGAATATTCATTGACTGATTTATTTTTATAATATGTGCTCTCTCTCCCCTTTCTATAATAACAACAACAACAACAATAATGAAACCAGTTGTTTTATTATCATTATTGTTGATCTTGCTGATACACATTTAGTAAATATTAGCAACATCTAAGGTTAATGTATTACCTGTAGTTGTTAAAAGCTACACAGATTTTTAATTATAATATAACTTTAATTTAGGCTATTATGCAATTACATTTTTAAACATTTAATTTATATAATTGTTTTTTTTAACAGTTATTTCGTTTTAATTTTTTGATGATTAAAATTATATGTACTAATAAAAAATTAACTCAAATCATTGCCTCTGAAATATTTAAAGACTTTAGAATGATTTCTATTATTTGGCAGTTTTTATTTCCGTTGTGAGAATCAACCTTCGTGTATTTTCCAATTTTATTTGTAAGTAAATACTAAAATATAGATCCAACAAAATGACTATCGTTTATATATATATATATATATATATATATATATATATATATATATAGATATAGATAGATAGATAGATAGATAGATAGATAGATAGATAGATAGATAGATAGATAGATAGATAGATATATAGATATATAGATGTATAGTGAATCGTTTGTAACAAAGTCCGATATTTCAAAAGCATTGCACGTGTGCAATCGTTATCCATTTTTTAATCACACAATTCCTTTCCTTTCATTCTTTCAAAGCAGTAAACGCAGAGGCACATATGCTTTAATCTTGATAGACAGTGGTGCGTTAATGTTACCATTGATGTAATTCACATATTGTTCGCAATCACAACCTGTTTTTGTTTGTATTTACACCGCCACAGCTATCTTGCTTAGGCAACGAGAAAATGCGTGGATTCAATTGCACATTGGCGTAGAAAATTGCAGAGATTCATTTGCACACAAAGCTTATCTTTATTGCATTCACCTTCTTTGGCAAAGAGTCTAATTGCATTTGATAAAACTGTGGCTACACTGCTGGCTACACTTTAATCGCCCGTTTTATTCGTTCCTTCGAGCTGTTTTGACTGATATTAGCTATAAAAGACGGTGCAGATTATTTGCTAGACTTCTTCGAAGCACACAGCAAGTCAGGCTATTGTTTGACCTTCAAAGTCTCTGTACTGCTCCGTTTCTTTTGACTCAGCCCCAGGTCTATTGTTTCCGTTTTGCCTCAGCGCTGTGCAGAAGGGCATCCCTACCATTGTTACTTAGGGCTCGCGGCAGGGTCTCCACAAGAGACTTTTCCTCCTTTATCTGTCGCATGTTACCTGTCTTTGCACAACCTAACAACCAGAGAATATTAATTGTAACATTACAAATATAAATAAACAGTTTGATAGTTAAATGTAGGCAAACTTGAGCTAAATTGTATCTATAAATCTACTAGTTATAAATGTGCTCTCTGTATTGAAAAAAGTTTAAACCGTTAAACTGACTTAATTTCGATAAAGTGTCAAACGCGTAGTTGTAGAGTTAAATAAGCTGGCAAAGAATCAGTGATGGAAATTGGGTATGTGATATCAGTTGTAATGCCAACAGCCATTCATCAGAGTGCTTGTTATCGTAAGAATTTCTTCACATACACATACACAAAGAATATCTTTCTTATTTATCATTATTTTAATGCTTATTCACAGTGTTACAAGTAAATAAAACAAGACATCGATATAACACTAAAGACAATAATTGGACTTGAAAAATCCTGAAAAATAAGAAAAACGAAATGAAATATAAAATGCTGATTACAAACGCATAACCTGCTCATATGAACGTAATTAAATACGGAACTCACCTGAAAATAAAACACACATTTTAATTAAAATGTCCGTAGTAACATACCTAGGCGTTATAAAAGACATAAAACTTGTACCACTTAAAAATTCACCCATTGTGATAATCCATGTCTAGCCTATCAGGTAACCGTTTACCACACATTCGTTCCGTAACAAAGTTTTTATTTATTTACCTTGTCCTGAATAGTATGAGGAATTTCATATTACGAATAAAAAGAACAGAACAGCATGTAGTGTAGCTGTGGAGAGTTGGGTCATAGTAATCCCGCGAGCGTGCAAGCCGTGGTGCCCCCATCCCCCTCCTGGTCACGTGATTCATTAAATAATTAATGCAGTGGTTGCAGAATAGATATGTATTCGTCAGGAATATCGCAGACATGGTCTCCTAGTGTCTGACGTGAAATTCAACTGTCCTTTTAAAAACAAGCCCTATAGCGGAGCGAAAAAAAGCACAGGCAGAGACCCTCACGGAGGCTGCAATAAAACAAATTCGGACGGGGGAGCGTCTCACCGTGCGAAGCTTGTGAGTATACGAGGAAACGGGGAACGCCACTTCGACCGCCGCCACCACCGTCCCAGGCTTACCCGATTCCTTGCATTTATTTGCTGTTTTGTGGTGTTGTGGTAAATATCGCCAGAAATACTCATCCTCGCCATCCCTTGTCATCATGCATGTATGTCTCACAAACCCATTCCATCGTTTGAATTCAGCTGCCAACAGGAGTGATGCTACATGTCATTGCATTACACCGCGCTCCATTCATATTACTACATATTTTTGAAAAGCAGCGTGGTTCTCTTCTTTTCCTCACCGTCCCACATAAACCATCTTTCTCCCTTCCTTTGCATGTCCCTCTCTCTCTTCCTCTCTCTCTCTCTGTATCGTTTTTTCAGCCAGCTACTTCGCTTGATTTATAGTGATATGTGTGTCAGCGGCAGCGGGGCTGCCATTGTGTATTTGTGAGGGAGTTGTGTTGTTTATGGCCGTCTGCGCGATAAATCATTTCTCTTTGAAAATGATGGGCGAGCGACGATACGCGGGAACGAGGAAGAGATTCCCCGGATTACAGTTTAGGCTCGCCGACTTCTGATTCGAAAACGGCCCGCGAACCCTTCGCCTGAGCCCTCTCTCCCCTCATCTTTAAGCCCCCCGAGTTGATTATCGCGAACGATTTACGACAATAGATCAGCGACTAATATGAAGTAGCTGCAGGTCTTGAGTTACTGAATATGCAATTACCAATTAAGGGAAGATTTGTTTAAATTTGGCAAAACGGGAACGCCTCGTCGCCTTGTAAATCTCATAAAAGTGTCCGCGCCCGCCAGGAAACTCATAGCCAGGGGTCTCATACCTGGACTGCAGCTGTTTTTCTTCCTTGTGTAAAAACCTAATTGGAGTACTTACTGAGCAGAAAGCAGCAGCTACTGCTTATCCTTGACTAGAACATTGACAGAGATTGAATTGCCTTTAAGCTAAAAGAGGGTCACTGACACAAAGAAGATATTTTTTCTTCTTCTGATTTTCTCTTTTATGACAAACTTAACAGACTGACATTTCCTGATTTAAGAATAGGCGGTCTAGCTTCATTTACAGAAGGCTTTCAGTAGCCACTTCATTGTTACAAGTCTATTTTTTCTATAAGTGATTTTAATATGACGAAAACTGAAAGATTAGCACAGAAATCTGCCTCATTGGCTGGCGTGCTGTTTGAACTGGATTCCCCCTCCTTATCTGTGCACGAGGAGGAGGCTTGTCAAGTGAGCGAATTTACCTGTAGTAAATCTTGTTTATGACGTGTTAATGTTATTTCGTAGAGATGGCAATAATTGTGCAACGCACATGCGCCGCTGTAGAAAACGTCCACAAACAAAGAGGTTAATCGTTTTTTTTATTGTTTTATTCACACAAACATAAAACACACACACACACACACACACTGTAATCTATGAGCTCAAGGTAAAAAAACAAAACAAAAAAAACGATAACTGTTAATGTTACTGTTAACAGCAATGACCAACAGAAATAATAATAGACTAATAATAATAAAAATAATAACAATAATAATGTAGTTATTTCCCCCTTTGCTTTATAGCATTGCAACTGTTTTTATTTACCTCCTCCCATCTGGGTAGTACAAATCTTTGTGTAACAAAATTAGAATAACTCCTTGGCTCCTATCAAATATTAATGGGCACACCGGCATGGCGAGCACCATCAAAATGTATAATTCCAGCAGCGCTCCTTGTTGCCCGGCGCTGTGTCAAAAACAATATCCGAGCTCATTTTGGAGGATGCGCAGGGAACGAAAGGATGGGACATTTTTTTTCGTGCAGGGACTCGCCAGACGGATCTAATATCTGATTTCACGTGTTTAGTGACAGCAGAGGTTGAATAAATGATTCAAAATGCCAGTCAGTTTGGATAGACATTAAGAGTCCCCATATCTTTGCAGACAAAAACGGTTTTCAAGTGTATCATACAGTTAATTTTATCACAAAGTGTCAGTGATATAGATTAAATACATTTTTAAGCAAATATATATTATGATATTATGTACTTTTAATAAATAACAATTAAAACATTCTATTAACACTAATAGCCGACAAAATTTTAAAACTTAGTATGCCAGCCGTAAAAATTACAAGTAATGCAACTGGCAACATTAAAATCGTGGAGTAAAACCATTTAAATGCCCATAAAGAAAGCAAATCCGGGTAATTCTATATCAATTTATTATGCGTTCTGATACTGGCCTGTGTATAGGGGGTGTTAATGCTTGTTGGCCTTTTCCCCCCTTGTTTATCAGACAGTATTCCGATAGTTCATCACTAGGCGAGTTTCCTCAGTCTTTGCATTGGATGTCGGCCATATTGTCCTCTTATTGCATCCAAATGTACACTAACAAGATGGAGCGATGTATAAACTGCTGTTTCGCTATTTAATCCTCAAACCTTATATCATTTTGACTTATTTAAAACAAACATTACCACATTTGATAGAGCAGACATAAGCATAACAATGATGACGATGATAATGATAATAATAAGAATAATCATTATTAAAGAACTTAAGTTAAACTGTCCCGTTTTCAGTAGAATGCTAGACATGTGCAGTAAACAAAAATACATAAAATGAATGTCGTATATTTGTACCAATTAAACGATCATTGTAGGGTCTTCAACGATTATAGTTCTACATTTTTATTACTAAAAGATCAAAGCGAGTATACGTGATCGTTGAACATATCAACTATCACTAAGCATGGTGGCTAAATGCAATCATGTTTTGGTCTCATACTGAATATTTTTGTCATTTTGTCTTTCATTGGATTCGTCATTTGATTAGGCCAGCAGTAGCAGTTGTATACGATTTGTTTTATGTTAGCTTAGGTGAGTTTTCCAGGTGTTTCCCCTGTCTCCTAATGCACGAATAATTACCCATTTGGAAATAAATCAATATCAAACCTCTCTTTAATTCATAACGGTCTACAGAGCAACGATTGAAAGCACATGAAAAATGAGCCGCGAAACACTATCCAGAGGCTACACGCGGGATTTTCATCCATTTGAGGAGCATGGGGGAGCGCGATAAGAGAATTCAGACGGAAATGTTCGAGCCACCGTCTGCCTTTTATGCAGTGGCTAAGAATAGCATGGATATTATCATCTTATCATCACACTTTTAAATAGTTATAATTGAACTTCTGTCTATGTCTGCTGTGTGTGTGTGTGTGTGAGAGAGAGAGAGAGCGCACGCGCCTGTTGTTTTCTGCTATCTCTGCGTGGGTAGTGTACAACCTAGCAGACAAAAGCCTAGAAGAACGAAAGCCAAGTGCAGTGACTTAACTTGCAGGTTTGAAATGTAAGGCTAGTGAATGCAGGAACTAGGCATTCGAGCAAAGATAGTAAAACAAAATCGACTGAAGCCAGACCTACCAGATGCATTTTTTTGTGAACTCAAGAAAATAAGTACCCTATAACGCCTTTTATATCTGTTGGAATTTTGCCTAATTCCCTTAAAATAAAAAAGGAGACAAGAGACGTGTTGGATGTCGACAGGAAAGGGAACAATTATCGGAATGAGGTTGACCGTGTTCGCCCTTGCCGAAGCCTGCAGGTTGCAATAACCATATGGCCCATGTGTTGGCCCCGTAGCCGTGCAGTACCCTATTGGACAAACGAACCCCGTTGGCTTCTCCACCCTGTGTGTCCTGTCAGTCCACTGGTTCACTAGTTCAGCGTGTCAATCCACCCTGCTCCGCGCAAGCAGCGAGAGGCAATCAGACAGCTTGAGGCTAGAGGTGGAATCTTTCGCCTGCTGGTGAGTGGTGCTCCAGAGCAGTCACACGCTAAGACTCGAAGCCTGGGGTTCGGCTGAAGGAAAAACGCTGAGCTCCCGGAGTATTGGGATTGTGGACGTCTGAGTGGAGCTTTGCGCGCATTAGCAGTTCCCAACGCGCCCATATACGCTGTGATCCACAAAGTAGCCTCATTTTATTGTTTTATGTAAACGTTTAATTCGATAAGGAAGCTGTAAAACGTTACCTTCTCTCATCGAACAACAATTATTTCAAATCTATAAAACAATCCTTTCGGGGTAGCCAATCTGTTCCATCGATTTGCGTAAATATTCCAAAAACAAAGACACATCATCGGCGGAGATACCGGGAGGAATGCTGGATGTCAGGTAAGATTTGCAAGCTTCGAATGATGCCGCATGCCTGGACTCTTCCTTGTGTCCCGAGCTCTTCTGCCGACAAGTCATTAATTATCCGTTGTGTGACCTAGAGTCATCCCTGGGTGTGCCCGACTTCGAAAACTTTTTTCTTTGTTTTCAAACAACCGGAGACACTTGCCTTCAAATAGGTAACCGATGAGGGCTAAAAGTTGGCTCATTCCCCACATACCTCACTACATTTATTTTATTACTCTTGTGGTTATGTAACGTTCCTTTTTTCTTCAGTTAGACTAATTTCTCAAATTCTTACTGATTGGAAAAGTGTGGAGATTCGCGCAAAGGTCTGAAACAGAAAAAAAGAAGACAGATTTACGACCTAAATAGAGGGCTGCTTATTCTACTAACAGCTCCTAATTTCGACATTTGCTTTGCTTTCCACTGATCGTGCCACGTGTATCCCAAAATGGCCTTATGTCCATTTATTCTTGTTATTATTTTTCAATTTTGCTGCTTGTAAAACGAGTAGCGTCCCTAAAAAACTTATAGTAGGCGCAAGCTGTCAAAGGTAATAAAAGAGCGGCTAATAATTCAAATATGGCCTCAAGGTAGACGGCTATATTGAAACATAAAGTCTCTTCTGTGCTCCCTGCTCCTTGGTCGTTTAAACATGGATTTCTTAAAAGAAAAAACACCGACGAATTTTCATTCTCAAATCTTTGTTACATTTTACTACTGATAAACATTATATGAAGTTATAATAAATGTGAGTCTAATCAATTTCGAAGCGATAGAATGTTAACATAGTTGAAAATGTAAATATTAATATGAATTAATATTCACACACACAAATTATATATATATATATATATATATATATATGTGTGTGTGTGTGTGTGTGTGTGTGTGTGTGTGAAATTGAGACAAAAAAATTTAATTTACAAAATATCTGTTGCATAAATCGTTTATCTACTATCGGTTTGTTTGAATTGAGACAGGATACATTTGCTATAGGCTATTTAACCTATAGGACGACGACATTTTATAATCAAATGCTAACAAAAATGACTATAAATCACTTAAAGGTTCTGACACAAATGTTAGACATCAAACAAGCTAAAACATTGTCACTTGTAGACACGTGCATGAAAAGCTTCCAGAAGCTCAGGAATCAGCCCTCTGAGTCAATCTGCGCGTTCTGACACATTTTGAAAAATCTCTTCTCTAAGCACTACTTTTGGTTTTGTTGTTGTCTTGATGGTCGTTAGCCCAAAAGAGAAATTGTGACCAGCGGTTTCCGTGAACTAGCGTACAGGTCTGAATAAAACCACAAAACTCTAAGTGGATATAATTTAATTGATTTTATCATAAATCACTGACAGTAAAGTGAGAGGACCAGTAAGAGAGAGCAATTTAAAGAACAGTGCGACTGTCAACTAGGTCATAACGCTTTTTATATACAGTATATTTCCAGTCTCAGAATAGTTTATTGCTGTCATAATTATCACAGTCTGTGATTTTCATGAGCACCAATAGCTGCTGTGGTGTGTTGAGTTATGCAGCTTTACTAAAGCGCCTATTAAACAGCGACCACAAAATAAATCATTCAATGACTGATTTAACTTATCTTTTACTCTTAGAGTTAAAATCAGATCCGACTGCTGTTTCACTTCAAACAGGGTGCATTTTTATTTTCTCCGCTCATTTGTCAGATTTGTGAAGTTGGCAGTTTTGGGGACCCTGGGGGCATGGGCCTTGGTTGACCCAAAGACCCTGTCTCTTCCTCAGTCAGTGTCTTCATTCAAAAAAAGTTAAACATTATCCACCCTATGCACAGATGGTCCTTAAAAATTAACTTTGAGGTAGAATAGCTGAAAGTTCGACTTTTATATAAGACCTTCTGAATGAGTACTTTTAGAGCATGGAGGGTTACAGGGCGTTGCGCGCTAATGCCTAATCTTCAGGTTTGTAGTTTCGTTTAGTTAGCCTTACCAGTAACCACATGGACGATATTTTCATCAAGGTAAAGCTTATACTCGCCAATTAAACAATATATGATTAAGTGGTGCAAACATAAAATCGACACAAAGAAAATCCCCTGACCCCAGTATAGAACAATAAATAATGATTAATTCGCATATGAGAAAAAGTTCTTCCCGGTGAGCTTCTTTGTTGTGAGCATTGCGCACAGGTCAGTAAGGCGAACGAGAAATCTTTAGTTGATGCTATACGCGTGGGTGTCAGAAACCAAGCCCCCTGCCCATTCCCACAGCCTGCGAGAGCAGAAACGCCTTTAATCGTCCAAAGATTGGCCACAGAAGGCCTAACGCATCCAGCGGCCTCACACTGAAGTTAGTGGTGTTGAAAGTTGGATGTCATCCGCCAGACTGCAAGAGAAAAGAAGACATATCTAGCCGCTCCCAGCTTAAAACAGCCTCCTCTCTCGGCCTTTGGGTATGCTAAGCGTTCGAGCTCATTACTTTTCAAAGCACTGGAATCCAACAAACGGACTTGATGAAAGCTCAACATTTCTGTGATGGGGGAGCGATATCAGTGCTTTTTGCTGGGTGGCACTCACGAAAACGGGGCAGAAGTCATTAATTGCGATTGAATGGATTATGATTGAAAATGAATATTTCCTATTTTTGGATGTATTAAGACTAGGAAAATACTTCAAAAAGACATTCTGACGCATGCGTGTCACGTGAGCACGGGGATTCAGGGCATTTTTTTGGATTTTGGAGAGAGGGCCCTTATGGTATCACCCAGTCACTACTAAATAGCCAGTTCACAACCGCCTGGTAAATTAGACAACAAATGGGATGAGGTCGGATTTGCGCTGACTTCCAGAAGGTGCCATACGTGCTTCTCAAGAGACTGTGGACGTACAGGACGGCAGATTAATGCATAAATATAAGACTTTACAAGGGGATTCCAAAGTACCTCTGACTGATCATTAATCTGGTGAGTTATCGCACCTCCACGAAAAGGTCAAGCTGCAAACCCAGTGCCAATCTGTCAAAGCCACGCCGCGCGCTTCTTTTAGTTTAGCGTGTTTTACTCTCCCACGTTCGTACGTACGTGTTGCATATATTTTTGAAACGAAGAACTATATTACAGTTGGCCACGGCCATACAAAGAGATTATGCAATATCCAAGGGTGAGAGGGATAATAAAGTTAAAATGTATTATAAATGTTTTGGAAGTGAGCAGACATGGGTGCAAATGAGTTCACAGTGTGAACTATGCAGAGTGTGAGAGTAGCTCCTACTATATTTAAACGGTCTGACAAACCGAACACAGTCTCCCACTGCCCGTGTATCCACTTAATATGCATTTATATAAATGATGCAGGAGCCCTTTGTTGCAAAGTCCGCAGTAATGAGCGCATGTGAATCCGGCTGTTGTTTTCTTTCTGAGCCTTCGATAGCCTGGACAATAATTACACACTTCTGGAACGCTTTTTGTGCAGCAGAGGAGAAGCTGGTTCTGGTTCGGCTAAGCCGTTACTCTCTGGTTGCTTTCTCTTCCATTTTCCTCACTAAAAATTGGCTCATCAGCTCTTCTGGCTGGGAGCTGCCTCCTCCCTTTGTTCTGAGAGCAGCAGCGTTCCTGCTTGCTGGGGCACGAGCACCCTTCACTTTATAGGTAACTTTAGGTTAGTCCAGCAAGGCTGCGGGTCGCTGGCGTGATACCGGGGACGAACTGACCCAAAAATACCCGGACAGCGGTAGAAACGGGCCCGGGTGCTGGGAATGGAATCGAGCCAACGGCGTGCGTAAGTGCGGGGATGCAATAAATAACTTTATAGCGCTGTAGGCCGCAGAGTCGGGGAGGTCGGGGGAATCCTCGTTTTGATTTATGTGTTTGGGGTAGCTGTCACGAGCCGGCGAACGAAACCGTCCAACGTTTTTATTCCACTTTTAATAAGCGCTGCTATGCAGACCAGCAAGGCCATTTCATTCCATTTCAGTTCAGGCCATCGCCTACTGTATATATCCATTTTCGCTTCTCCAGGGCACCCGTTTGGATTAAGGGCTGTGTTTATCAAGTTTATGGGTGGATTTTATACCAGAATGGTGGGGCTCGCGCTTCATGGTTTTCTCAATGGTTGCTGAACGTTGTCGCTTATTCTATTTAATTACTGTCAATCTTTTTTTTTTAATTTGTGTATGATGGTTGTATTTGACCATTTTAATGTTATATATTATTATTATTAGTCTTATTATTATTATTATTGTTGTTGTTGTGTCGATTGACTTGGAATGTTATATGACTATAAAATAAAAATTGCATAATATTGCAGAACAGAAAAGTAGGCCATTTTTTTATAACAAGGCCAGGAGAGCTTGTTATACTTGTTATGCTTGTTATTACGTTTTATTCCTTTATTCGTCTGTGTTTTTTTTTTTTGGTTCAGTGTTTAAATAAGAGCGCATGTATGGTTTTTAGAATGAATCGTTTTGATTTTCAACTTACCCTTTTCTGCTGTCAGTAAATCCGTTAGGAGGGCCAAAGGTTCTGTTTTAAATGATTAGAAATATCATGCTTAATTCAATACATGTTGAAAATCAATAGAAGTAAGGGACTTTGGGATACAGCGTAAATATTTTCGTTGGCCTCGAATTTCTCTCTGTATTCCCGAACATAATTTAAGGTTAACATGTCGGTCAACAGTGGCCAACCATCAAATTGTCTTTGAGGTCAATTTCTCTACATGAGGTCTGGTGTTCTCTATTGGATTTTTGGCGACCCCGTTTTGATTGCATCTCTCTTTTTTTCTGTCCCTCTACTTACAGTTCCTTCTCGTTATCAAGAAGTTGTATCCTTGCATAAAATCTAGAAGTGATAAAGGACAATATCTCGGTAAGTGATTCAATCTTTTTTTGAGTTTGACAGTGATTTATACCCTCTGGTAATGTGTTTGGGAAAGAGACTATTTTTTCCATTGCATTAAAAAATAAACATTGTTATTATAATGAAATCTGAATTTATATTTTTACTGATTCAAAGAATAAAACAAATCAGAAAATTCGCATGCTTTATTAAAATATTTTCATTTCAAAGCATTTTTTTTTTATAAAATATAACATCAGGATTCTAGCTTAAAATAGCATATAATGCAATAGCATACAAATGCATACATATAAGCATACATATAATGATCCCAATTTGGATGGCAATATTGCATACTAGGGGAACAAATCTCGCGAACTTTTGCGGTCCCCTATGCTATTTGCTAAATTGATCGATGCGCATTTCGAGTGTGTTGCATCCAGGTTGTTTTTAACGTGTATAGAATGTTGAGACATGGAGAAAAAAAACAGTTAATGTCTAATTGAAACAGAAATCTTGTTTACGATGATATAGGGATTGGGATGGTGATTACGTTTTTGAGGCTGCTCATGCGTAACATTTATTTGCAGTCTTTGAGAAATGTTTGAAGCTTTAAATAATTGCTTAGCAAACGGTGACTCGCAACTCACAGTAAATCCCACGCTAGAATAACACTCACAACATGTTTTTTCCCCCAATGTAAATAAACATACAAACAACAACATTAACAACAGCTCATTAATTGTTTTGCCAAAAGGCTACTAGAGTTGTTCTGCTGTCTTGTTGTTTGCCATTTATTAATTTCAGGGGCATAGCATTCTGGGAAATAAATAAATAAATAAAATAAATCCATTAATGGCATTATTTTTTTTAAAGACCATTGTCCTAAGAACGTAACAGTTTTCTCTTTAAATCTTTCCTATAATACTGAATGAGACCGCTTATAGCAACGGTTTGCAACAGTTCTTAATTTTCATTATTACTCTTAAAAAAAACAATGGCATTTTGTAGAAATAACAGCATACAATGCTCAATACAGCTGCATATAAATGTTGTTTATATAACTGAACAATTTCAATACTTCTTTAATATACCAACACAAACATACAGTAGATTTAAAATCTATTTAAACGAACTCAATGATTTTAATTTCAAAACGAGTATCCAGGGATCCGTGTGAGGTAGGATAGAATGTCCGGTAGTCTAGTTTTTTTCCTGGTTTCTCGAAATGTACATCCATGGAAATAATGCACCGAGGCTGTGGTTGTCTTTTTTGTATTC
The DNA here is from genome assembly GCA_038021265.1 of Cyprinella venusta. Taxonomy (NCBI): domain Eukaryota; kingdom Metazoa; phylum Chordata; class Actinopteri; order Cypriniformes; family Leuciscidae; genus Cyprinella; species Cyprinella venusta. The sequence continues at coordinate 41,439,818 of CM075863.1, forward strand.
CATTGGAAAAGAACGAGGAATGTAACATCCATCATCGCGCAGCTCAATATGCTGTCCTTTTTATGAAAATTAACAACATGTATCCCAGTCCATGAAAACCAGCACGTCATAATCCGAACTGTAAAATTTGACCCACTGACTGAACAATAACAGTTTGTTAATGTTTACATCATAGCTGAAAGATGGCAAAATGGAAGAGTAGAAATTGTGTTTTCTGCATTTCGTTGCCTCAGCCCACGTATTGGTTAATTAGTACCCTTTTAAGTGGCTCCCCATTGGATCCTTTTAGCAAGGTTGCAAAAAAGGAACAATGCCGTTTAGTAAAAAGTTGCAGACACCTACATTTTTGTCTTGTGCCTTCCTCCCACACCGTTGGTGATGCTCTCTATTCAAGCACCTAGAAGAAATGCATCTTTTTAAAGTTGCCTGTTTACAGCTGCCTGTGTATGGTGGAAGTCATAAATCTTACGTAGCCATAAACGACGGGGGTAGTGTCCTGAATAATAAAAATAGAGAGAGAGAGTAAAGAGAGAGGGAGACGTAGTGTTTGGCTTAAGGAGAGAGAAGTAGCAATATCTCTAGAACACTTTTTCCTGGTGTGTTTTTTTCTTTTCTTTTTTTCCATCTTGGTCTCGCGCCGGCTTTTGTCCTTGTTTCCTTTTCGCGTTTTTCTCGTATCGTATTTTCCCCTTCTGCCATCCACCCTTAAAGGATATGTTGATATTTTTCTCTTTATGTATAGCCTACAGTAAAAACAGAAGACACTCTCTCGTTGTGCATTTTTAACGTGCACGCGCCATCCATGATACTCGCAGGACTTGTGTGACCAGAACTCGACAGAGCTTCTTAATATATATATATAAAAATCTTTCTTTTTGGTGATTTGTTTTCACACCCCTCCCTCAGGTTTCAAGTCCGCCTGTTGTCTGTTCTCTTGTTCTTACACCCCCACCTCATTTTTTTTGTATATATTTATAGACTATTTTGCGCATAAGTTATTATAGTTGGGTGTGTTGGCAGGGATGTGATGAAATATTAACAATACAGATAGAATGTTGTTTCTGCCTCAAGCAAGAGGCAAGCCGGCGCTGAGAACGTACTTCCTGGTAATTTAATATACACCGGTAGAGTAAGAGAGGGAGCGAGAAATGGGTCCTCTCTGCTATAGTTGCCTGCTAAACAATGTTACTAGAGGATAATAGTTCAACCACACAAGTGAAAGTGACTCGGAAAAAAACCCTTCAGCTTCCGTTGTAGACCTTTATCTTGTCCCGAGTGCCTGCAATTAGCATAAGTTTTCACTGGTGACGCTGTTTGATGGGGATTAACGCTCGAGCCTCTCACATCCAGCCTGCTCCGTTATTTCCAATAGCTGGAAAGGCCTGGTGTTGACTACATACAATAACCTAGCAAAAACGAGCAAATAATACCAGCAGACCCCGGGCCCCGACATGAGACGGGGAGATGTTTCGGCGAGTCGGGAGCCCACATCGGATTATGATGTTCAATTTTGCGCCATGAGGAAAAGGCGAGAGGAGATTGAAGGCGAAATCTGAGGCCATTGTTATCTGCGAGCAGGGCGTACCAGTCGACAGGGCGGCCAGGAGCAGTGCTGCCTGTCCATTTGCAGCCCCCCTCGCATACCTCAGATCTTTAATGCTAGACCGTCTCCCCCTTTCGCGAGCCGAGGGGAATCGTCCAGCAGCGCCCGCACTCTGGCGCGGGGCAGCCGTGCTCGAGATACCCGGCGTTTGACGCGCGCTGTCTGGCTGGAATATCGAAACTGGTATGAGCTTTGGGCTTCTTTATTGATTGCAGCGTGTCCGAATGTGGAAAATATGATGCCTGCCTGCGCGTCTCTCGTCAGAGGCTAAGGTAAGCTGGTCTGAAATAGGCTATCAGTTTGTGAATGGCGGTATGTGTGTCCTAGTGATTTATGACCGTATGACTCCAAACGCGGTTCAAGAAGAGTTCACAATGCTTTAAGCTTCCATTGAAGCTGGAGCTTTCTTTCGATACCTCTGAATAAATGCACCCAAGATTGTGTTATGTAGTCTAATTTTGGCTTTGTTACATAACAAAGGAGATCATTTTGGAGGGGGATGTTTGTTTTCATAAATGCTTTGGTAGGAAAAGCGTGAGTTTATGTTCAAGACTGAGGTGGTGATTTTACGCGAGCAAATAAAACGCCGTGGTTAAACGTCAGTATGCAATATTCAAATGATTTTAACGATTTCAGCAAATGCTTCGATTGGCACCAAGGTGTGTTTTCATTTGATATTGAATTTGTACGTTTAAGGCCTGTTCTTTCCGAATGCAAAGACTGTGGGTTTCTCCAATTGACATACTATTTACTATATTTTGGGGGGTTATATGTAAGCTATCCCGTTTAATATGTACATAAATATTAGGTAACTTATTTTCGAATAGCAAAGAGGCGCCCAAGCAGTGTTGTTTTTGTTGACGTTTGGGTTGGTCCTGCTCCTACTACGTCCGCTTTCGACTCTGTAATTGTATTAGGGCTGGATCTACAGAAAAGTTGGTTATTGTGTTACCGTAACAAGAGGGCCAAGACATTACGTGTTCCATTAAACGGAACAGCGATATGATTTCATATCTATTATGCCTGTTTTTATATCCCCCACTTCCTCTCCCCTTTCTCTCCCCTGTACAATTCCTTAGAGTAAATGATTAGGATTCCGGCCGTCCTCTTCGAAGATAAATGACCGACATTTGTGACGTGTTGAGACTGAGTTGATGTCCAAAAGCTGTACCTCACATTTACGCTTTAGAAACACAAACATCTCAATGTTTACACATTTATTTCTAAATCATAAAATATTAATCGTAGAATTAGACATTTTACAATCAGTAAGTCAGAGAAAGAAAAAATCACTGTCTATTTCAGTCCATTTTAACAAGAATTTTTTTTTCTTAGAGTTACCTTCTGCAATACTTGTGAGCTCTAAAGCTCATATTGTTTTCTTTTCTTTTTCATTTAAACAAACAACAACATATTGTTATATAACACACCCATATAGGCTGTACATACACACGGTTTTAGAAAATTATAAGGATGATTAATTTAGGTAGACCGCTTATGTTTTTTTTTTTCCTGGAACACTTTATTATACAATAGGCTAAATACAATTACAATTATTTAAACCAGTAAAACATCTTTTTTTACTTGATCAAATGAATAGATAGATAGATAGATAGATAGATAGATAGATAGATAGATAGATAGATAGATAGATAGATAGATAGATAGATAGATATCTTTTGCATTTGATTTTCACAACGATACAAAAAAGCACAGGACGCAAAACACAGGGTTCATGTAAATCAGGCCTTCGTTATAATTGTCATCTGTAGCAAACGAAATATAAACCAGCATCAAACTACTAATGTGGTGTTCCAGTCGTCGGAATACATATGGGTGTTATTTATAGAAATATACATATAATTAATGAAAAATGCAAAGGTAATTTTATCTATGGACAAAGGACTCGAAATAGTTAAAATGGGTTTGCCCACTGTGAATTGAACTTGCAAGTATCTGATAAAGCAAAAGCCTTAGTAGTCCTTTCTTAAAATACCTTATGCAATTTATTGGCTTCCCTTCGTCTTTTTTAATAACATTTACAACCCAGGCGAGTGAGTGAGAATAAATGCCAGGTGCCTGTAAGTGTTTGAGTGATCGTTTTTCGCCCGGTCCTCTCAGCAACCCCAGAGCCAAGCTGCGAGGTCTTGAGCTTTTAAAAGGGCTGGATTTTTCTATTTTTGGTTCTGCGACTATTATGAATAACACCGTCCGGTGAAGCTTTCCCTCTGCGTCCACAAAGGCCAGCGACAAACTTAAAGAAACAGTGCCGGTTTGTCGGGTTTTAATGTTGCCCAAATACGTTTGTTTGTAACTGGAGAAAGCCCTCCAAAGATTTCCTTTGTGTTTGAGACAAGAGCTCTCTCAAATGTCCGCAGAGATCGTCTGTTTTGTCCAAGTTTAATTACATTTTTTAATAACGTGTTTTTGTCTTTTATTGCGTTTGTTAAAGTCTGTTTCAACTGTAAAAAAATAAATATGAAATGTTTTTAGACTAGGCCTATCAGAGATCTTAGAATGAAGCCCTATTGTCCACAATTACCACCGAAATGCATCTTGGCCAGTGAATTGTAACATCTTTATTTTTATGACAAGAGATTATTTATGCATGTATTTATGCATGTATTTATTGATTTATTTATTTCCCTTCCTACCTAAATACTTGCATATCAGTAGGAACAATGACCACAGCACAAAACGTTTTATTTGTTTATTTGGAGAACAAAGGCAAGATCAGTCTGTAATTTAAAGTGCAATTTTAATAACATGCGATGCAAACAAACAATTATTTTTTATAAAATGGAGTATACCAGTTCAAAACCTTATGTGTAGTTTGAGAGGGAGTGAAGAGAGAGAGAAAGAGAGAGCATCTGCAGGCTGTGTTGTGGGAACATGCTATTCATGTCATGGCGTCTTTCAGTGCAGTAAGATGGATTTACCTCGCGCCCCTCTTATTATGTGCCTCTTATAACCTTTCAGGTCAGCTTCCAAGAGGCCATTGGAAAGAGACCGTCACGTGACATCTAGTGCCAATGTTCTTCCAGAAGGTCGTCAGGACCCTGGTAGCCGGTAACTCGATTTTTGGAAATGCAGAAAACGACCTACTACGACAACTCGACACTTTTCGGAGGATACTCGTACCAGGGGGCAAACGGTTTTGGCTATGATGCCCCGGCACCAGCCTTCCAGAACTCAGCGCATCTTGAGGGTGACTACCAAAGGTCTGCATGCTCCCTACAGTCGCTCGGCACCAGCGCACCCCCACAGCCTCAGCATGCCAAGACGAAAGAGCTTAATGGGAGCTGCATGCGGCCCAGTCTGCCACCTGAACACCACCCACCCCCCCAGGTTTCCCCTCCTCAGAACGCTGTAAACGTTGCTGCCTCAAATGCCACCCAGCAGCCAGGCAGTAGCGGTGGTGGCGGGGCTGGCAGCGGGGGCACAGCCAAATCGTCATCCAAGTCATCTTCTCTGGCCCCAAACCCAACTCTCACGAAGCAAATCTTTCCTTGGATGAAGGAGTCACGTCAGAACACCAAGCAAAAAAACAGCTCCCCTAGTGCAAGCTCAGCTAACGGTGTGTTTGCCAAACCCCCTCTTCTCTTCTGTTCTGTTTTATTCTCTCCTTTTCTCACCCTTCTTGACCGAGACAGATGTTGGCCAACATTATTAGCTTGAAAGGGGATACAATAGGGGTGGGACTAAATCAGACCATGCTCGTTTCAAACTTTTCAATATTTTTAACAAGGGGACAGGCCAGTCGGGTTTATTGGGCAGCTTACAAAAAAAGTCTAAGAATTGTGATGATTATATGGTTATATGCTTTGAATATCTTTGACTATAAAAGCGGCAGAAGATGAAACGGCAGTACGCAAAGATTACTGTTCAGATTTTAGATTGCAGTAATGCCACATCACTTGTCATACATAATTATTGTGTCCAGATAACAGAAGATTTATCCCACAAGCCTCTGAATTTGCACATAGAGGTTTCTTTCTTTCTAATCTTCCCTGTAAACCATTTAAAAGACAAACCATGTAGCAAACACACCGTTGCCTAGTGCACCGTACGATTCTGGCCCTGGGCTTTAGTTGTAATGTGATTTACATACACAAGGTCAATGTAAGGGCATGCGTCTCTTAATAAATGCCAAAGTTATGAAGTGTTGACAACCAATATCAGGGGGATAAGTTTTTCATGGCCGGCTTTATTAGTGGGAACGATGCATTCAATTTCCGTGTGGAGTAATTATGTTTTATTTCATTCTCACCCCAGCGGAGAGCAGCGGTGGTGAGAAAAGCCCTCCGGGTTCTGCAGCTTCCAAGAGAGCACGCACCGCTTACACCAGCGCTCAGCTGGTGGAGCTCGAGAAGGAGTTTCACTTCAACCGATACCTGTGCCGGCCGAGGCGCGTGGAGATGGCCAATCTGCTCAACCTTAGCGAGCGGCAGATCAAGATTTGGTTCCAGAACAGGCGGATGAAGTACAAGAAAGATCAAAAGTTGAAAGGCATCGGCTCGTCCTCAGGGGGGCCATCCCCCACAGGAAGCCCACCTCTTCCAATGCAGTCCTCATCTGGTTTCATGAACTCTATGCACTCAATGGGCAGTTATGACGCTCCTTCCCCACCATCTTTTAACAAGCCCCATCAAAATGCATATGCCATGTCAACAGCCTATCAGAACCCAATGAAAGGTTGCCCACCCCAACAGAAGTATGGAAACACTGCACCGGATTATGACCCACATGGGCTACAGGGTAACAGTGGCACCTACGGGACACCAAACATGCAGGGTAGCCCTGTGTATGTGGGAGGTAGCTATGTTGATGCCATGCCTGCCACTGGGCCTTCTATGTATGGCCTCAATCACCTACCACACCACCAGTCGGCAAGCATGGACTACAACGGTGCCACACAGATGTCGGCAAACCAGCACCATGGACCGTGTGACCCACATCCGACATACACGGATCTGTCTGCGCACCATCCTTCTCAGGGTAGAATCCAAGAAGCACCCAAGTTGACTCATCTGTAGCAGGTTTGGACAAATAATAATTAAAAAAAAATGAAAGGAAGACAAAATGAAACAGACTAACCCATGGGGCGATGCAATGGGGTTGAAAAAGATGATCCAGTGGTTTCTTGCCATGACTAGAACACCGGTTTATGTCAATGTTGTCCTTCCATTCATACGTGAACATACCTGAATTTAGTATCCATAGGTCTAAATACCCCTTTAAAATGATGCACTGAAAAGTGTAAAAGTGAAAAGTGGCTAGTTTATGCCAAGGAATAGACTGTCTAGCTGTATGACCTCATTACATTATCTTAAATGTTTGTGTACTTCTTCAGCATTGTCTGTGCATTCCTCACAATTCGGAGAGTGGTACGGTATACCCTACATTTAAACTTACTGGTGCAAGAAAACCACTGGATTGTTTTCGTCCACTACCCTTATTTCACATACCTCTTTTTTTAAAACGTCACACAAATGTCAATTTTTTATCAACTTGTTCCCAAAACTGCAGCAGAGTGGCACCTTGTCTTTAGCAAGACGGTGATAAAGATATTCATCTCTTTTAAGTGCGTTATACACTATGCTACCTATTACTATTGATGAGAAGTAAATATAATTTTGTTATGGCTTTGACACAGGGTAAAAAAGATGAGTTGAGAATACTAGTAAATTAAAGCTCATTCCCTCAACTCGATGTCCCCTCCCTCTCCCCCTCTCCCTCATCCTCCCTTCCCCAGTTCTCTATCTTTCCCAATCTTTGGGTTCGCCTACATTAGTCCAAACTAATATAAAAGGCCCACATTTTCTCATATCTTGAATTAACGTGGAAACAGGGTATATTTGAACAAAAATGCATGTCCGGGAAACCAAGCTACAGCGCAGACGTCTCTGTTTACGCCTAATGCGCTCTGGTCTGGGCATCATTGTTGCACTTAGAGTTTACATTTAATGGGTGAGGAAGAAAAGTAAATCTTATTTTGAATCGGAAGACCTTCAATCAGCGTCTTTCGCTAAGTGTGTTCAAGTGAACATTCATAAATATATATTTATTTGTTATAGCCAGTTTAAATACTTTCTTTTTGTATTATTTATCCCCATGTATTTATATCGATAAAATGTACTTTTTTAGTATCTACCTGTTATAAAAAGACGCTGTGTTCTTGTCATTGTAACAAATTAATTTTTAGTTCTTGTATTTTAGAGATATGTAGGTTTATGTTACCCTTGTATAAATAATGTCTTGACTTGTACAGGGGGCGCAAGAACGGAATCAAACCGTTCCCGCATAGTCGAGAATTAGACGAAATATAGCGAAACATTTTGAGAACTTCATTTGTCCTTTGTAACTACTTTTATTTCCTTGTTAAGAGTTGGTTGTTGAACAATTCTTTAATAAAATGTTATGTTATTCATTTCCACTCTATAAGTTCATGAGTTTACCAAACATATATATAGGCACAGGCAGAAATGGGTGGGGGTGGGGGTTCCTCGAGGCCTGTGAAATAGCCCTGGAGGCCGCGCCTGCAATGGTCACGTGAAGTGGGTCCAATGGGATCGTGGAACCCTTGTATGACTGGTTATAGAGTTAAAACAAATGATTACAAATAATCCCAAATTTAAAACAGACAGATTGTAAATGCCGACTAAACGTATTTCTGCTTGTTTAGATTTTTGCTGATTATTGTTGCGTTGCTTTACGAGCTCATTCATTTAACACATATTTGATTTGAGCATACACAAGCTTTAAATACAACTAAACGAATTAATTTATTGTATAAAAAATAGAGCACAGAAATTTGCAACCGTGTGAATATACAATAAATATATTAGAATAGCAATGATAATAACACGAAACAATTTCCATGGCATGTGCAAAACACAAATACACATTTAGCGGTTTGTTACCATTCTCTCAACATGTGATTGTTGTATTGGATTACACTTTTTATACTGTTACAAACATGTATATGCCTCAATGTGTCTAAATATCTAATAAAATACATCAAAGCGTTTATTAGAATAAGTGCATAAGAAGCAAGTTATTTTATTTCTAACTACACAGAAAATAGTCACATTTGGAGGCACAGTGTACAAACATAAGGTACCAAATAATAAAATACTTAAATTATTGCGTGCAATCCAGATAGATAGATCTTAAGAAATGAATTAAAAACCGCTGTCCCTCGGATGATATAAATTCCTTTAAGCTTTTAACGCAGAATTTTGTACAATTCGTCCCAGTAGAAAAAATCCAGTTGAAAAAAGAAAAGAAAAATAAATTTGATAATTGTTTATGTAAGTACTCTCCGAAATAGAAACATAAAACACAGACGACAAATAAAAAGGGAGATTATCAGTGCGTCCCAGTCCATCGGAGTCAGCTCCGTTCTGTAGTGAAGGAGGGCCTTTCAGACTGAAGCCTTTCCGAAGCGCCCACGGCCTACAGCTTGCTTTGTATTTCCTTTAAAATTCCCAGACACCCACGCAGGTTTATATCTGTTTCCACTGTTCTTTTAGACGAGAAAAACGACGAAAAGAAGCCCGGGTTGCAAATCCGGTCAATTTCAGATTACAGCTATCTGAAACACAATTTAGTTTTAATAATCCTATCAATGCGACGCGCCAATAGAATGTTTTCAATGCAGAAAAAAAGATAATTCTGGAAAAAAATCCACAAATCTGCGAGGGTATAATGGGGGTTTTCTTTGTTGTGATCTTGGAGGAAAAAGGCGAATTCTTGAGGGTGGCTGCTGTCAAGCGCTTTGCCGGCGAAAAGATTGATCACCCTCGCAGCCTCCCTACTCTTGCTCTAAAAATATCTACCCCCTTTTCCCATTCGTTTTAGACTTTGACGCAACCAATTTTGCTTAGTTTTTCATCAAGTAACATTATATTCTTGCTTTCTTCGTCCAATCTGCAACAGAACGTGTTCAAGTCAATATTCGCAATTTCCATTTGTAAACGCGACCTCATGATGAACTTTTGGTTGTCACATCAGCAAATGTTTCACACACAAACAAACCATATAAAACTCTTTCACCTGCGGTATAATAGCCTATGTCTTACACTTTTTTAACTAAAAAGTAAAATAATAATAGCCAACATAAATATATTATTAATCGACAATTCTCTAACCTGGATTTAGTGCAAACTTACGCGCTTTAAGGTCCGAGGTTTCAGCAGTTCTTCAGATTCTGCGTAAAAAAAAAGTAACCCCCAAAATAATGTATTTTTGTGGCAATGGTTGGGAATCTCCTATTCGGTAAATGTGGCAGACAATCTCAACATCACTCCTGTACATCCGTATTTATGTGTTTGATAGAATAAGTATTTCAAGAGCTACATCTCTTGTCTGTTACTCTTGTCAAAAGTTTTAAGATTAATGGCCCTTGATTGTAAATTCTCTAGAAACCATATTGTGGATGTGCTTATCAGACAAGGCCTGTGAATTACATCACCGGTAGTTCAGCATTTGGATTGTTGTCGTCTAGCATAAGAGGCCCTCACTTTACCTCTCACGACAAAACAGGGCTGTCCGAGCACATGGCAAGTGGGAGCCTTTTTTATTATTATTTCTTCCATCTTACTATAAGAACTGGATTATAATATCTTGTTGTATTTTTTTTATCAATTCAGACAAATATTGCTTTCTTTTGCCACCAGGCCCCGAATTTCGATTGGCTGAGATGAGTCATGTGACCAGGAATTGGCTGCAATTTCGCCCATAGTCTTCAGTTTAGTAGACCCTGGTCCCCATACGCTAGTAATATCACCAATATACACAATTATTAAAGCCCGCAAATGCCGTCATAGCAGGAACGCAAAATAAATCCTAGCTTTTTGGATGTTATTTTTTGCGTATGTTGGTGTCGCTGGACGCCCTTTTTGCCCAGGCGAAGCGATGAATTTTGAATTTGAGAGGGAGATTGGGTTCATCAACAGCCAGCCTTCCCTTGCAGAGTGCCTGACGTCTTTCCCCGCTGTCCTGGAGTCATTTCAAACTTCATCAATCAAGGACTCGACAGCAATTCCACCTCCTTTCGAGCACACCATCCCAAGTCTGAGTCCCTGCACAGGCAACCAGGCGCGACCGAGGAGCCAAAAGCGAACTGCCTCCAATGGCCTCCAGCTCCGGACACAAACAGCACCGCCGACGCAGCACCAGCAAGGCCCGGCCCCGCTGTCGGGTGGTGCACCCCTGGCCCACGAGTTCCCATGGATGAAAGAGAAAAAATCCTCGAAGAAGTGCCCCAAGCCCGGAGCCACTGCTGCTGCAGCAGCCTCCCCTTCTCAGGCATCCTCCGGCTACACAACCGCGGGACTGGAGTCCCCGACAGGTACGTTTATCAAAGCAGTGGCCGCGTTTGTTCTGCATTTCTTCATTTTGGTCATTTTTTTCCTGAAGGATTCGTGACTTGAATAGATGTCAATGTAGCTAAAACTTATTGCCCGCTATCATAACCTAGAATTATTACAGTTACATCTCACATGCTTGTATATTTGCGAAATTAAAAAAGCCCTGTCGAAGTTGCTCTTTGTCCTATTTATATGTGATGCACAGCATAACCTGCTTTGGATGGGCTAGTATTTCACGTCTGATGAGCTCCCTGTATTTAGGAATAATTGTGTAATTTCATCTGATATCTACGTTTCAAGCCCCATTAAGCATGATTGTTGTGCATATTTATATTTTTTAAAAATCCCGTTGCTGTAATGTCTTAAAAAGATAAAAAGGCACCCCTCCCCCATTTCTTAGCATATATAAGCTACAAAACTGTGCACGTTCTGAAAGATTACTCTCCTGCAGATAGTATCTTGATTTATAATAAGGATTTAATCGCAATTGATGTCAGCTGCGACTCGATATTCATTCATAACCATGTTTCATGGCTTGGGGAGCCATTTTGGATATCAGTATTGTGAAAGCTGTGGAACGCTACAAAATATGGGGCTTACTAAAATACCGCTTGTACACTATGCTGGTCTATTACCACAAGACATGCCTAACCATCGCCGTCATTGCTACATGACAAGCCCAAACCGCAGGGCTGTTCTACACTGGGATTTTACTGTCATCTGGACAATTTCTCACATAAAGTTTGATGACTTTGCCTTATTTCTGTTTTGATTCTTGCAGAGGCTCTAGGTGGACTAGATAATGGCAGCGGTTCACGGAGGCTGAGGACCGCATACACCAACACGCAGCTACTTGAATTGGAGAAGGAGTTTCACTTTAACAAATACCTCTGTCGGCCCCGGCGCGTTGAAATAGCAGCACTTCTGGATCTAACCGAGCGCCAAGTCAAAGTGTGGTTTCAAAATCGACGCATGAAGCACAAACGGCAAACTACGCACCACCGGGACGGGCAAGAAGGCGAGCCCAGCGGTTTCGAGCTCCTGGAGGGAACCGACGCTGCTTCACCGTACTCGAGCCAATCTGTGGAAGTAGCTGGTTCTGGCTCTGGCTCGGCCGCAGTCTCCGAGAGTGAGACGTGCCCGACAAATGCCTCCTACACGAACAGTGCGGACAAAAGCCAGCCCACGCCTGAAGATGGCCAGGCAAACCAGCCGGAGCCTGCATCTGTTCCTGACACAGCGGTTCACTCCCCCCCGTATCCAACGCCTACTGCAGATAACCCCACTACAATGACTGAGGGCCGAGCAGCTGGACCGGAGCATTCGTTCACAGAGCCGCAGGATGCCACCTCTCTGCCCGATTTGAATTTCTTTTCGACGGACTCCTGCCTACAGATTTCGGACGCTTTATCGCCGAGTTTGCAGAGCTCACTGGACAGTCCAGTTGACTTTTCCGAGGAAGATTTTGACTTGTTTACGAGCACCCTTTGTACTATAGATTTGCAACATTTACAGTTCTGAAAAAAGACATCACAACGCATACAAGAACCATCGAACTACATCTTATTGCAGGGTCGTGAATGCTCCTCGACCGCAACATTCCTATAATATAACAGAAAAAAAGAGTGAAATAAACAACATTTACCTATTTTTTTTAAAAGAAAGAAAAACAAAAAAGGCGTGAAGCTAAGCCTACACGGAAATAAATTGTCCATTATTTTGAAAATAAGATGATGTAATCTTTTTTGAATACACATCGGGAAGGCCCCTGTCGAAGTTTCAGGTATTTTATTGCCTTTTGATTCTCGGATTTTAGTTTATCTCGACTAACAGATGAATGGTTGCGGACTTTTTCAGTGAAACTCAATCATTGGAATCTCAGGAATTGTGTCAGACATAAGGGTAGTTGAACTGCTTTTAGGAATTCTCCCAAGGCGGGCGTTGTCCTTATTGAATAATTTTAGAACTAGTTTATTTATTGAGATTCTTTAATAGTAAATTTCAAATTTATTTATTGTACGTTATTTTCATAGTTGAAATAATAAAAATACAATAAAAAAAAAAACAAATATGCTGGAGCGAGTGTGATTGATTCTCTAAGGTTTAACGATTTTTTTTCATTATTGTTTATCTTAATACAAATCAAGACATTCATTTTAAGAATTTGTTCTTTCTCCTTGGTATTGATGTATGGTGATGAAACACAATTCAGTCCGCAGGTTGAATTAATGTTTTTTGAAGAGCATTATTAACAGTATGCAATTATTATTATTATTATATTATTATTATTTGTAACCGTCATTATATTGTGATGAGTGATATTCTGTGATATTCTTACAAGAGAGAGAGAGAGAGGTTTGAACTGTGTATACTGCGTATATATATACGATTTTATTTATATATAAACTTGTAGTAATATTCTAAATCTATTTCAAAATACTACTTTCCCAAAAAATTCGACGATATTTAAAAAATAATGTTTACAACAGCAGTGCTTATTATAAATCTGAATTAATTATTGAGTATTTGATTTACAAAATGGGCTGTGGTTGATAACATTAGATGTAAAAAGCAGCAGCACGGATATTATTATTTTTAGATGGATGTTTTAAAAAAATGGGAATGGGGGGGTCAAGCGGTTGACTGGGCTGTGGGTTCCCATGGCTGCACCCTGATGCAAAATGGCGCTCGAAACACAATGAAGGATATGAACAATAAAGCGGCAGCCATTATGGATAGTTTGGGCTGCAGCTGCGAGCATGGTGCTCCGAGCTGACTCACTGCCAGCTGAACCACCAGTTTAGACAAGCACAGGCCAGCAATATATCAGTTAAAGATACAGATTATAATTGTATTGTTATTTTCTATAACTTGTAATAAATATTGAACACTTTATGTAACAGCTGGATCTTTGCTAAGCCCTTATGGGGGAGATAATCTTAAATGACATGGTGGTTATTTCATGTAAAACAGCTGCAATAACACCAACAACAACAAAAGTAGGCTAATAAAAATAATAATCACAACAATTATTATTATTATTGTTATTATTATATTTGTCTGCATCACCCAGGTCAGATTCATGTTATATCTGTCATTTAGCATTGATGAAATTAAAGCAGCAAAACAAGGAAAGTACAGAAAGTACATACAAATTGGTCTTTTTTATTGTTGCTGAGTTTACAAAGACCCCTGTATGTGTGGAACAGGTTGATCTGCTCATATTACTGGCAAGGTGGATGTGGTCACATAGAAATATATGGCAGCTAAGAATTTAACTGCGCGTGTACAAAAGACAAACACCGAATTGAGAAACAACTCAACTGCTATCATCAGCTTGTAGACTAGATGGTGCTGGGATCAAAAATATCTAATATCTAATCTTAAACAAAGCTTGCTGGTTGTCAGGAGTGTATGGAGAGAGAGATAATGAGATACAGATAGACACAAAGGCAAATGTCTCTACTGTTGATCAGAAAAACGAGTGCGATCTTGTTGTCTGGCTGCCATCTATCACTAAATTCATAGTCAAGTCTCAAGTTTGATTTTCAGTATACAGTTATTTCTTATTTAGGTCCTGGTTTGGGATTTCTTAATATCCAGATGCCACAGGACTCATCTGCCCTACTTATGTTTAAATCACCTTGGACAGGTGAGAGACTTATCGACATATCTCCGAACAAAATAACAACTTCTTCCCTGCCCTGAGGCCACACATGTTTGGTTTATTTTTTATTTTTATTATTTTTTAAAACCCTTGGGTAGTGATTTTCCCCCCATTAGCTTGATAATTTGAGGTGTGGCTATATGTTGAGTTTTATCTTAGTCTCTATGCTTAGGTTGGTGGCCTGCCAGCTCTTATGCATTTATCAGAACGACTGTTAATGTTTATATATTTTGCAGAGCACAGTACTTTGGGCCGGCAAAGTCTAAAATAAGAAGAGGTGTGGTGGCATAGGGATTTTCTCACGTGAGAAAATGGGCCAATGTTTACAGTGGTGCATCCTGGGCACTGCTATGCCTGAAGCAGTGGTGGGACTAGCCAAAATTAAAGTGGAAATGTCTCCTGCCCTATTTCAGTCAAACCACCATGAAGGCTCAGTTTAAGCATTGAAGTGGTTAAGAAACCAAAGTACTTTGTCATCGAGCAACATCAATAACAATGGCAACAGCAAAATATTATCCTAGCTTATTTTAGAATGGCCTTATAAGACTTTACGGTTAGCAGAGTAAATACATTGTATTGGATTCTGAGCTCTGTAAACAGCTCCTTTTGTAGTGACTCTTGCTTTCATTTGTTTAGCAAACACTCTTTGTTCATTAAAGGCTGGCACTATCATGTGTCGTATGCGTATCAATGAAGCATTATAGTATGAAGATGGATCAAAATGGTAATTTAAAATGAACCCCAATGATGTTAATACAACAATACCACTAAGATTCACCACTTTGGAGTTTCACAAATTTGGAGTGATTATAAGGCCAATTGAAACCTTTAGCTTGAGCAGTTCAATTCACAGAAATGTTTCGGCATGCATCCTTAGCTCATTTTACTAAAAAACAAGACACAGTTCCATATAAAGCTTATAAAGCCGCAATGTAATGATCAATAGAATAGTTTATAGCCAACACTAAAACAGATAAAAATTAGACACTGATATTTGCACATATACTGTAGATTTATACAGACTGCATGACTGAAAAGCATTATATAATGTTTGATAAAGACATAATAAAGAGCTATAATGAGTCTCTTATCTTGGTCTCTTCTATGAGTGAAAAGTAAATGCTGACGAATTGTAAAGGAAACATTATAAACTAGAGAGAATATACTGAAAACAAAGCCTTTTTGGCAAAGGTTGTGAATGCACACACTCTCTAAACTTCTTTTAAGTTTGATTGCTTAATATATTCACAAAGATAAAGGACACACATTTTGATAGCGGCTATGTGAAATTACTGATAAAACCCAACAAACTTTTTTATAAAATATAACTATATTTAGCCGAAAAGGTGGAATTCGTAGAATTTTATTTGTTTGTTGTTGTTTTTTTGCCTGATCTCACAACCAATTCATAAGAGTGAGTGAAAGGTGGCTAATTCGTACGATTTAAATCCCAGTGATAGATATGTTTAGGGGCGGAGTCAGGGGTAGGCCATTCGTACAAATTCTTACGAATTGGCCAACTCATTAAATATGTACGACTTAGCAAAACTCGTATGGAATTGCATGAGTGAGGTCGTATAAATTCATACGAATTAGCCACCTTGTAAAATTCGTACGAATTGCCGAAAGATCGGGTTGGTTTACAACCCGATTACACCATGTCATAATTACCGTAAATAATCTTAACTCCAAATCAGCAGTGGCCGCATGGTAGCCTACAAGTAAATTACGAGTCCAAAGTTGTAGCCTAATTATGAGTTATTCAATCGCGTGCACCCTTTTCACAAATCATTGGTGCGTTTCCCGCACAACGACGGGAATTGTCACAAACTGATCGTTCAACCACGTTGATTAATGATGTCACACAGGTGGTGGAGTATCTACTTTAAATGAATATGTTTGAGATCGAATTAATTGGCATGGCACCTGAGGACTATTTCTATTTTTCTCTGTTATTTTGAATCTATTTGAATCTTATTGAATCTATTTCCAGATTCAATGCTTGTTCTTACGTAGGCTATAGAGCACGCACATGCGCAATAGGCTATTCAAAAAATGACGCATTACATCTCTTGACAATCTAAAAGATGAACGTGATATTTGTATGCATTATAAATAAATGATATAGATTGTACTGAATGTCAGCTTGCTTATTTGGCTCAAGATAAAGATTTAGTGAGTCCACATGTCATGCAAACAAGAAAATAAGCTAACCGTCAAACCACAGGCCGAGGGCAGTCGTTCCGGCCACACAAATTTGCCACGCTGTTTGCGAATGTTCGTTAGGGATTCGTTGAATGCTGATAACGACGGAAGCGCACCCCAGAATATGTACGGTAATTAGCCTATTACGGGACCTTTAGATTTAGAGGCGGGTTAGGGGTAGACCTTTAAGCTATATTGAAAAAAAATGTTTACGGATGAATCACATGTATAAATTCATACGAAATAACTAACTTGTAAACAAAAATCAACATTTTCTTATGAGATCGTCAGCATAATGTCAAAGTCTAGCTAATTACAGGCCAAGACAGAATAGTCTATCATAGACTTTTCTTGCAGTATTCATTCTTTGGCACCATTTAAACTAAGAAAATAAAGTCCTCCTCCAGTAGCCTATGTTAACATTAGCATTAGGCCTACGCAAAGGAAGCTCACTGAAAGCATTATGTTTCAAAATGGTTTCAAAAGACAGCGACAGCTGGTGATGAACACATGCCAGAATGAGACGGCTCAAGACCTTTCTGCACAAATTTCTGCTTAAAACATGTTAAATCTAAATCTTGCAGGGTTTTTATCAACGTTGTTAATCTGTCATTTTGGTGTGTTGATTTGGTCACTGATGTTCGTGAAAGCTCACCTGAATTTTCAAATGCAGACACAATAAAGTCCTTGTGTGTAAAAATGACAAAGGCATTTGAAGAGCAGCATGGCATGACACTGCTGGAGTATGTGGCAATAACCTTCTACAGCAGAATTAGAAACAGGCGAATATTTGCTTTTGTATGCTTGAAGCAGACCCTTCACAGCTGTCCATATCTTTTCAGAGGGTGAGGGGGCATTCACTTACACTTGTACAGTATCTAACAATAACACATTTTTACCCTTAACCCCTCCAACAAGAGAATGTGCTGACAATACCTCGGAGCAGTCCAAGCTGTCATCTTGTCTATAGCAACAGACCAGTCACCCAAATACGTAATGTATCCAGTGACACCATTGAAGGCAGCTTATATTACTTGAATTTATTTGGAATATTTTGTTACGTTTACAATGATTCTTTGAGTAAGTATCAAAGTTATGACATTTAAGTTAAACCTACTCAACTTTCTGAAGCTGGTGTTCCCATCATGCACTGGGGCATGAAAAATGAATAAGGTTGCATTTTTCTCTGTTTTCTAGTTGCATTTACACTATTTAATCACTGCTTTTGTTGTTAGGTTTAGTAATCTGGAGTTCTACTCAAAATGACACAATGACACTCAAAAACTATTTATGGATTGTTACCGTTTTTGTGTACCAAGTATTAAGGGTCTCTTTGTTCAGTTGAGTACCTCTAGTGTAGATATGTCGTCAAGTGTAACAAGAAAACACTTTAAAAACATGGCTTGATTAGTGCTATATTGAGTAAAATGTTCTTGAAACAGAATATTGTGAAATAAACTTCAAAGAAGAAATTACTCAAACTGGCCAACTTAAATTTACATATTCTGTGTTCATTTTTACATAACTTAGATTTTACACAATTCCATACATTTGAAATATACTTAAGCATAACCTTTTTTTAAAATAACTTTTTTTAAAATGATGTTTAATCAAGATTTTAGATTAAACTGTAGGCCTACATGAATGTACACTGTACAATATTTTCATGATTTGTTATCACAACTTTTTTTCTTTTGTCAAATTAACTTCAAGTCCCTGTAAAGTCAAAATTAAGTATGTGTTATGAGTTTGTCACACCACAGAAAAATGTGTTATTAGCCACCCAGCCAAACTTGAATGATAAAAAACCCGGCAAGTACATGAAATAAGCTATTAAAATCTTGAAAAAAAATAAGCAATTATCTCTGTTCTCAAACACTGTCGATGGTGATATTATGTGAAACTGCTTTTGGGACGGGAGGATGAACGCTGAGGTGGGAGATAGTCGTTTCGCCTCGTTCACCAGTAACAGCGGATTATCAGTGAATCCCAGTTGTCTCTGAGGAAAGTAATGATCACTACAGAGGCGGGTGTTGGCGGTGATCCTTAGCTCTTCATCAAGGTTGGCTCAAAACAAAATTGATCCACCTCTTCTTGATGTGATCGTTTTTAGGAAATTTAAATAAAGACAACGATCTATTTTGTAGCCTACATGATCGCATCCAGGTAGTAGGCCCTGTGTTTTTCATGTCGAAGGCATAGCTAGCAAGCAAACTGTAGGCTGTAGTAACTAATAGTACTGACAGTAACTTGCGATTGAGCGGCGAATGCAAATGTGCTTGCTCTATTGTTAGGGGAGAGATCAGCCTCAGTGTGTCATCAAGTAGGGGTGTGTCCACGAGCTCAGGGGCTCAAGTGTGTCATCGAGCCCTGTTTTAGCCCCGCCCAAAAAATCCATAAAATAGCAATGGTGAAAAACTGTTTAACGGTCTAACTCTGTATTTCAGTACTTCACAATTCACAGTCTTTGTAATATGTTTTAGCAAAACATTTGTAACATTTATAATGCGTTTAAATTTTTTTTGTAGAATTGCATTTACAGGGACTTTAATAATCTTTTGAGTTTCTGTAGATTAAACCAGTAAACATTTAGAAAAACCAACAACATTTTTTTACAGTGACAAAGGGCTCATCTTTGGTCGTGCAAATGGTCACCATTTTAAACAAGTTTTTCATCATTTAAAATCACACATTGTCTTCACTAGTTCATTTTAAATTGCCTTGCATTGTAATATTAACAATGTACACAAAAAACATGTAAAATGTAGGCTGCTACTTAATTTTTCTTTGGCAAGTTTTTGCATATGATTGACAAAATTGCCTTTATATCCACTGTAAAAAAAATCGTAAAAATAATGGTAAAATGTCTGGCAGCAAAGTCGCCAACCACTTACCATCAAATTACAGTAAAAAAGTAAATTATTTTATGGAAAAATTTTGTTTTTTTGAAAATGTATATTTACTGTAAACATTTGCGGTATTTTTACAGTCAAACTGCAGTAGAAAAAAATCATAAAAATCATAAAAAGAAAAAATCATTTTCTTTTAATATAGTTTTTCTGTGTAAAATAACAATGAAATTATGTCACTGTAAAACCCAACAAGTTAAGCTCATTTCATTTGAGGAAACCAATTTCCTTAATTCATTTAAGTTTATCAAAAACTCTGAACTTATTTTACTTAAGTTCACTAAAACAATAATATTTCTTAAAACACAATTAAACTTTACACTGCATTTAAGTATATAGCTGAAACTTCACTTTATTGAGTAAAAACATAGAAATGAAAAACTTTAAATGAACTCAGAGCACTTGCAGGTACTGCTAGCTCACAGTATCATTCACAAAGTCAAATCCAATGAGTTAAACTAACTCATTACATTTGAGGAAACCGATTGCCCCAATTCATTTAAGTTTATAAAAAAACAATAGTTATGAGTACTCTAAATTATGAGTTCACTAAAAGTAGATATTGCAGTCAAGAAATTAAGTAATTAATTGAGCATTAATGATGAACACCTGCTGTTAACATCACTGAAGGAACGAGAAACACATGAACTACAACTGAATTCCAACCACAATATTAGATGAAATCAACTGAAGATAAAATGCTTAAATCTCTCAAGATCTCAGCATGGAGGATTGAACAACTCCACAAATAGCATTACCAGCTTCACTTACTAATCAGTTTGACTTTTATCATGTGTCTACAGAAGTTGTTACTGGGAATGAACAGAGGTTTAGTTGAAGATGATTAATTGAGTTTCATTTAAAGATACCATGAAAGTGGTCAGTGTTTGCTTTAGTTGAGCTCTTGACCCCTGACTTTATAACACCAGGTTTTCCTCTGGCTGCTGTAACTGGGTGTTATAGCATAAAAGCCAAAAGAAGATTTTGTTTTGATGATGATTTATGGAATGACGAATCATAATTTGGTGTTTTGATTCTCTGATATAACTGATATATAACTTGTATTATTCATTATAAAAGAACTGTGATTCTGCTGCAAGGCCCATTGTTGTTTCAATCAGATTTTAAAAACCTCTATGGTATCATGCGGACTTACACAGACATCAAGAATCAGTATATGCATCTCAACAATGGTTACCGTTAAAAAACGATTCATGCTGCAATGCATGCTGGGAGCCATGTATAAGGTTTGTATCATTTTTTAATGGTCATTACTGATGAGATTCATATGCTGAATCTTGATATCTGTGTTAGTTTTGGTAATCAATTATATTTTCTGTAAAATCCTCCATATATCTGATCATAATATTGCTAGTTCTTATGTTGTAGAATCTCTTTTTGCATACAACTAATAATATAATCAGAGATTAGACTCTAAATGAGATCAGTGTATCAAGTCATTAAGTGATGATTGTCATCATCAAACCTTGACCATCATCACCCGATCATACTTTTCCTTGACTTTTGTTCCATAACAAATTTTTAATAAACACTCAATTACATCAGCCAAAGAAAAACTTGTACTGAAACATCAAGGGTCGTCAAATAGACTTCATGAAGAAATTTTCAATAAGTCCCACCACTCACTGAGATATGAGTAAAATGTGTGACAGTATATTCAGTATATCTTATAAATAATTAAAAAAATAAATTCTTTTGTAACAGTCAACATCACTTTTGATAAATTCGATGCATCCTTGCTGAATAAAAGTACTAATTTCTTTAAAACAATAAAAAAACATCTTACCCTAAACTTTTGAATGGTATAGGCTATATCACAGTTTCCACAAAAATGAAGCAGCACGGCTGTTTAACACTGATAATAATAAGAAATGTTTCATATTATATCTGAAGGATCATGTGACACTAAAGACTGCAGGAATGATGCTAAAATGCAGCTTTGCTATCACAGGAATAAATGACATTTAGAAGAGCATTAAAATATAAAGCAATTTAAGTTGTAATTTCACAATATTATTTTTTAACTGTTTTTTGATCAAATAACAACCTTGCTGCAAAGCATGTGGAAAAGACTGTGCAAAGTGCACTGCAATAATGCAATTGTCAGTCTCTTCTAAAAAGTGGGAGATGGAATATCCACTCAGAGAGTGCCTATCGAATTCCATGGCTTTCTGCTCAGACAGTCAACCAATACAGTAAAGAGGTAATAAACAACACATAGAATGTCATGTGACCTCCTGAAAGCTTGGAATAGAAGCAGAGTGCTTTAGCCCACAGAGAGCACAGTGTCCTCACTTATCATATTTAGCTGCCTACGACAAATACAATTCATAATTTGTTTCACCTGAATGAGCCACTGAAAGTGTCCCAATCACACAAAGTAAATAATAGACTTGAATGATTTTGTTGACATTATACAAATATGATGGTTTGTAATCTGTAGTGATCCAATGATAAGCATATATCAATCATGCTGAATGAGAGATAAGGGCTTTGGATATTTTTTTAATACAAAATTCAATTCATCATAAAGCAAAAGCCGCAGAGTAAGCAGCCTTACCCTTAGGCCACTCCATGAAGCTGAACATTGTGCAATATTTCTATCAACATCTTGCAAATCGTAACCGCATGCACGCTAAACACTCACAATCGAAAAAAAGCCTAGTTTTAGTGGTGGTATATTCTATCTAATTTCTAGTACAATCTAAAAAATGCTAGGTTACTTCAACCCAAATCTGGATCAAATATTGACAAACCCAGTAATTGGGTTAACATTTTAAGGGACATTTTTAACCCAATGTTTTGGTTTGTCCATATTTTACCCAAAATTGGGTTAAAATAACCCAGCATTTTTTAGAATGTATTAATCATGTATGGTGTCAACCATAAATAGATGCCACACATAATCATCTGTTGGCATGTATGACTTATCAATAGCTTAAACAGTCAAACTTGAGCTTTAGGTATGTGAGCTACAAAATCAGTTGACCCAGCATAGACCATCTACATACTTGACCCTTAAACCCCAGCTGTCAAGAAACCAGGCCTGTGATGCAAAATTTTAAACAAAGCATGTAATGCATCTACATCAAAATATCAAATACAGCTTATTTGAACAGTGCACGTTACATCTCTCAATAACCGATCAGCACGCTAATAAGACTACCATAACCTTCTTGCATTGTAAAACGTAGGCCTATTTAAATAGCTAAATATGGAATTTTATAGATTATTAAATATTTTATTGTTTGAAAACCAATGTTTTGCCTTTACAACAATCTTTTTTTTTAAATTTAGATTAGAAATGTAAAAAGTCTTTACACTGATTAACAGAAAAGAACTATTTAACATGATAATGCATGTTAAATGCATGCTACTCATTTGAGACCTCATGTATGTCCGTGACCCCAATACATGAAACTTTAAACCAGTGACTTTATGAAAATCTGTGTGTATCTAGCAAAAGCACTTAAGATTTAGTCACACATGGGCAACCTCCACTTTGCTACTCAACCACCTGAAATGACAACACCTGCCCAGAAAGTTTACATCTGATTTGCATATAGTTGACAAAGAGAGAGTGCCCTGTGAGAGATTTGACAGCGAGAGGTTAATTTTACATAGCTTCATGGTACTGGTTCATTAATACCAGTGTATTTTGTTTCATTACGCTGGCAGATTTATCCACTTGTTTTTAGTATAAACAAGATAAAAACAATCATGCATAAAGTGAATTCATCTAAGCATTTAATTTTTTTTTATATATATATATATATTATTGTTGGTTTAACTTAAAAAAATAAGTAACCTGGTTGCCTTAAAATTTTAAGTTGATTGAAATGGAAAAAAGTGAGTTAATACAATGAAGTACATTGATTTAATCAACAGAAACTCAAAATAATATGTTACTAAATAATATGTTACTAAATATCTGAACTAAATGAATTATTTAGGTTGATTTGACAAACGAAATAAACGTGATAACAAATCTTGAAAATAGTTTTTTTTTTACAGTGGGAGGGGGCTATTGTTTACAATGGAAAGCTAACATATTGGAGATGGTTGTGATTTTTTTAAGGAGGTGATGAGCTTGAGCAGAGATATTTGAAGATAGATAGATGATATATGGATATATAGATAGAAAGATAATGCATTCATTTGACACTAACCTGAGCAAGGCCATATCGTTACACAACAGATTGTGACAGTCTAAACAAGGTCAACCCATAGACTGTGCTTTGTGGAGACCTTGCATGACCCTGTTGTCTTAGAATAACAAAGAATGACAAAGACTAACAGCTTGTATTCACACAAACTCCTATTTTTCTTTCCAGATACGCCTGTATTGCACAGTATCTGAATCATGTCAGCAGATCTTTTGCATAGTTTGTCTAAGAGGACAGTAAGATGAATAATTGTGCCTGCATCTGCTAAAAATCTGATTTATTGAATGCTATGGTAATATGTTTGAACTAGCAAATTAAGTGTGCGCACATATTTACACTGAATGTTTGAAAAAATTAGAAAAGAATGTAAGTCAGACGAGACAACTAGAGAGAGATGTGTGTAGCATGCATGTGGAGGAGAGGGTGCTTGAGTTCTAGCAATCTCATTTCACTTAAGCACTTAAAGTCGGGTAAACTGGCAAAAACCAAACCCATACCATTGGTTCACCCATTTGGTTGTTTGCATCAGTGGAGTAAGATAAATTATCTGGATCAATTTGGAAGTGAAATTCAGACAATCAGCATGTCCTAAGTTTGTTTATTATACGACGACTTGGATAATTTAGGAGACAGAGCCGATGGCCCATTTAACCTCTGAGTAGCATATGAAAATGAGGGCATGACAGACTTTGGGTAGGTGTCACCTCTCAAAGGATGGATACTTGAGTAAAATCATTTAATTTGTATAGCGATTTTATTAACACACTGCACTTTGCGTGTACAATGAAAATATCTTAAATCTCCACCTACATGAATAAATAAGGCTGTTGATAAGCCAGTGTGTCAATGGGCTCACCGCACATCAGCTGCTCAAGTGACGACACCGAGGAAGGGTTGGAAGTTGAAGGAAAGGAGCCAGCTATCAGAATTGAGAATATTAAAAGGCTTGGGCTGAGGAACTGTAAGTTAAATTGTAAAATGAAATACTAACAAGATGTCATCTGTGGAGTTAAGGTTAACACGTGCAGCTAAATGTACAAGCTCTCAATGTTGAGCACATGGCGTGGAATCAAGAAAGAAAACTAAGCTATTTGAATGGCTTCAAGGGCCATTCATTATGCAAGTTAATGACTTGTTCATGCAAAACAAAAGAAAACAAAAAACAAAAAAAATTCAAAGGTTGTTATGATGGTAGGTCCATTAGTATCAGCTGCAATTTTAGGTTTTGCCTAACAAAATAGGAAAAGAACTGCCAGAGTGTAAAAATTGAGGAAGAAAAAAAAATATGTTTTAAGGTTTTGTATTTGTATTAAACAGCATACACTCAACATACTAACAAATGCTGGGTTGTTTCAACCCAAATTTGGGTAAAATATGGACAAACCCAAATGATGGGATAAAAATGTAATTAAAAATTTACAGTTGAAAGTGAAAGCTGAAGTTAGTTTAAAATTTTTAACCCAACATTTGGGTGTGTCCATATTTTACCCAAATTTTAATTTTAAATGTATGGGATCATTGCTACACTACAATGCTCCCATACATACATCATTCACAACTGTTAGGCTACATGACATTACATTATATCATCAGCCTACTTTCACTAGTTAATGTATATTGCAGTGATTTCAGTCAAACAATCTTCACAGTCCTGAAAACATTATTGTGACATGTGTATTCGATCAAGCCATGGTTATGCTACAAAATCAGAGTTAAACGACATATATTAAGGATATTACTGAGTTACAGAGTTTTTTTTTTTTATCCAGAACTGAAATGTTATATCGAGCCATTGCGAACAATCCTGCCAAACGACCGCATCGGCCTCGTGATTATATACAACATGGTACGGCTAATATTAAGAAAAATGAAGGTAAAAACCAAGACTCTGTTCATGTTTAAATCATCAACACTTATTTTTTTTCTCATATTAGTTCATCGCTGTTTTACTTTATAGCAGATTAGTTTATAGCTGTTTTACAGAGTTGTAATACTCACTTACGCTGGAATACAACTGCGAGCCGCGAGGGTGCGCTTTTTTTGCGTCAGAAGAACGTTTACGCTTATGCAAATAGGCTAGGTGATAATAGTTCAGATTTAGAATAGAAAATTTATTAATACTGCATCAACGCTACATGTAATAATAGACTAATAATAAGCACTGCCGCGTTAAATTAACATTGCCAATTTCATAGGCTAAACAATAATTTGGTGAGTAATAATAATAATAATTATCATTTATAGAATTCATACATTTTAATGGCTCTTTTCTATTTTAACAAATGTTAACGGAGTCTCCTTTATAAGTTTATTATCTTGTATATGTTGAAAAGGAAAAAAAACGTTTAAGTCACAATTCTTTTATCTCACATCTATTTCAAAATCTTGGCGTCATTATTCCTTGATAATCCCTATGCATCCAAACATGCAAATTTATAAATAGATGTTTTGTGAGGTAATTTTAATAATCGTTGAAACGAATGTATTCAGTACTCAGAGTTTGGCAAGTTCCTATTTCTTTTCGTCAAAAGACATTTGCAAGAGTCGTTAAATCTTAATCATTCGTTTATGATAATTGGAAACATAAACTGCTGTTTGTTTTGGTATAGGCTATTTTTGCCTTGCTCGCCTAGTGATGACGTTGGTACTCGCCTATATAAAACACATACAACACAACCAATCAACTGATGAATTCGTTTAAAATAAAGGGACCTACAGCCTCAATGAATCTTGAGTGTAGGATAGAGTAGCAACAGTACTTAAAAAAACTGCTCAAAGCAGTTTGGAATCGTGGGCTGCGTAACAATAACTTGGCACGTGAATCGACAGATAACAAATCGCTGTGGGCGTTATATTGTTACCCTTTCTTGTACCACCATGTACTAATGAGCAAATATATTCGAACTTCTTCAGTCCCCTATATTGAGCGTGGGCTTTTTATGAAGAGGAAGACTTGCTCAGCATTGTCATCTTAATTAATTATTAGCTTCTCTCTTCTCCTGCTGTCCACCAACGCCTGTCAAGCCATCCATGTTCTAGACGAACTCATTACTTAGATGTATAACCCTAAAAATTGGGTGATTAGGTTCAGAAAGCGTGATTTGTAATCTTACAATTTTAAAACTAATGTTACAAACCTTCTACACACAAAAAAATCGAGTACAATTCCAGACAGCAAAGCAGCAACACTCGTTTCCACAGGCAGAGAGAGAGAGAGAGAGAAAATAACTCGACGTTCCTTTCCTGCTTGTTTGGACTCAACAGAAGGCTCGCTGTCGACCTAATTTCGTTTAGGTAACAGATCAGTTCAGTGATTTAATTAGACGGGTCCAAAGCCAACCAGGACTGATCTGCGAACCGTGGCGTCACTTCCAATTCGAGTGTTAAACAGATTTCCGTTCTAAACACACATAATGAACTCTGCGTTCGGCGAGTCTTAAAGGCAACAGTGAGCATTACTCTTATTAAATAGGACAATCGAGATCACACAGGCCTACTTCAGAACTTTACAGTAGGAAGATAGCGCACTCTTTACTGAACTCGCGCGATTAAAACTAGTAACTAAATGCAGATTGTAAGAGATGAGAGGGGATGCAGGCCTAAACCTCAATGCAAAAGTCTGAAACGTTCTTTCTTTATTTCTCTTTCTCTCATTCGGAGAGCCTTTCACGCAGGGTTTGACATATTCTAGCTGTTATCAGATTGATGGGCTAGTTTGATTGAAGTGGCTTTGTCATGCAAATGTCAAGCGCGTGATGGATGGTCGCCGTGCGCTGACAAACTTCTGGAGGTCCCCTCACCATTGGCGCCGTGACGTCTCACGTGACTAGCAGCTGAGGTAAAGATGTGTTATAGGGAAGCACGAGCAAATACTCAAGAGGTAAGCATTTCACCCCTTCCGCATGACATACTGTTACGAGCTTGCAGGACAGGAGGCTCCCCCGATCTCTTAGGTTGACCCTCCGCCATTAACAGCGCATGGACAATTCCAGAATGAACTCTTTCTTAGAGTACACAATTTGTAACCGTGGGACGAACGCCTACTCGCCCAAGGCTGGATACCACCACACGGACCAGGCGTTCCCGGGCCCCTTCCTCACCGGACACGCAAGTGACAGCTATAACTCTGATGGACGACTTTACGTAGGGGGGAGCAACCAGCCAGCAACAGCACAACATCAGCACCAGAGCGGCGTTTACGCGCATCACCAGCACCAAACGCATCAGGGTGGCATTGGCCTCACCTACGGTGGCACGGGGACTAGTTATGGGACCCAGGCCTGCACCAACCCGGACTATGCTCAACATCAGTATTTCATAAACCCAGAGCAGGATGGGATGTATTATCACTCATCGGGGTTTTCTACCTCAAATGTCGGTCCTCACTATGGCTCCATGGCTGGTGCCTATTGCGGAGCACAGGGAGCCGTTCCAGCCGCACCTTTTCAGCATCATGGGTGCGAAGGCCAGGACCACCAGCGAGTCTATTCACAGGGCACTTATGCCGACTTATCGGCCTCCCAAGAGAGGGAGACTGACACGGATCAGTCGCCACCTGGGAAGACATTCGATTGGATGAAAGTAAAAAGGAACCCCCCCAAAACAGGTGGATTGAATTGCCTATTTGAAGCAAATATATAGTGCCGTACACTCAAATCGACAGAAATTATGCCTTACATAATCCTTACAGATCTTACATAACCAAAGTATAACACATTATACACAAATTAGAAACTTTTAACCTAAGATATCTAAAAATCAAATGCGTTTTAAAAACGGGCCGGTTCATTTGTTTCAACCCGTCTCCCTCTGCGTTAATGCATCAAACATACATGCTTTCGTTCGCCATAGGAAATACAATAGCACTGTTTTCTTTAGCTTGTACTGGTTCTCGTCGCACAACATTCGTTTTTGTTGGCCTCCATTGTGTTCTTAAGCTTCCCTCTCCTGTCCCAGTCGTGTTTGCCTCACAACGATTTAGTGCACCAACTTTAATGGCAAAGGGGCCACCATTTTGACATACTGTACAAATTGAGTGGTCATAAAGCAATCTTTGGGGAGTATTGAATTGCATGTATTCCATATACTCCGTTATGAGTTCTTTCAAAATTGATAAGTACAGACAGGGGAATTATGGTAAGGTCAGCAAAAGTTTGAAATACCGAATAACTTGTTGAACTGTTGAATTTAAATCGTCACATCTAATTAAGGATAATGGCAACAAGCATGCGCACAGTTGATTGTTGTTGGCATTTTATTTTTAAATAATATAAGACAATTCATTATGATTGTTATTAATTTATCTGTGTTCAACTGTGTTCAAACAGTCATGTAACCATCCTTTCACTTTTTCCTCGCAGCTAAAGTGGCAGAATACGGACTGGGACCGCAAAACACAATTCGGACGAATTTCACAACAAAACAACTTACAGAGCTCGAGAAAGAGTTTCACTTCAGCAAGTATCTCACGAGAGCGAGGCGAGTTGAAATCGCTGCCACGCTCGAGCTGAACGAGACACAGGTTAAGATATGGTTTCAGAACCGTCGAATGAAGCAGAAGAAGCGAGAGAAGGAGGGACTCGCGCCTGCTTCATCCACCCTGTCTAAAGACCTGGATGATCACTCTGATCACTCAACTTCAACATCTCCTGGAGCTTCTCCAAGTCCGGATTCCTAACAGAGGAGAATAACTTTGGGTGCATTGAACAGCAGAATCGAAATATATCGTAAATTCTATTAATTTAAGCATTCCAAAATGTGCCAGAAAGACTTTCTCGTGTTCTTTTATCATAGAACAATTGTTGTTTTTTAGGAAACTGAAAAAAGTGAAAATCAAAGAGACTTTTAGCACAACAATGGACATATTACACCGTTTGCTAGAACAAAATTTCCAAAACTCATTGGAAATGTTTGTGTGTGTTATACAGGGTATTTCTACAATAATGATGAATGCACTTTCACGATGTTTACAAGTCTCCGAACGAACCTAACTGACTTTACAGGGAGCTTACTGTGTTGTCAAAATATGTATTGATGTTTTTGTTGCGTTTATGATGATTTATTTGATGTACACATGTATACACGAGTTTTGTGGATTGTAGCTTATAAGGGTTTTCGGACTCCTTGCACTATGCGTTTACAGGGTAGGCCTTTACTGAACACCAGCACAATTGACCGGAACACGTGAACGATTCCCTCTCAATGGCTACACTGTGATATTCCATTACTAGTTAATTTACAGCGAGAAATAATTAATACTGTGTTGCCAGTCAGGCTTAATTTACTATACATTTGCATATCGAACATGTGGCATGCGCCTTGGGAAAGATCCGTTCCGTTTACAGAACAAAAAGGACAATGCAGGGTGTTACTTTTCTTAATTAAAACATTTACAGAATTAGATTTTTTAGCCTAGTATTTTTTATGCGCAGACGAACTGAGTTTTATCAGTTACTGTCTGTATGATTCCGTAATCTAAAATGTCTCAATCAAATGTTTCTGTCAGTTCTTTATCTACCTCAAATAAAAACAATATTTTACTGAACCAGTCTCTAGATTACATATATGCATGTGTAAATAATATGAAAAATATAAAAATGAACATCAGAAAAAAAAATGTTAGTAGCTATTGAGTATAAGATGACATGGGTTTCACAGCTCTTCTCTTCTGTTGGAGGGTGAGAAAGCGACCACCAGTCAGTATAGTGTTACGATGATCTGAGCACGGCACGGAATGTTGGTGAGCATTCAGGGTGGTTCACGGTGACCTTTTTACCTCATTGCTCTTCTGGGATATCTAAACATACAAACAGACTCGCTCACTGAGTGGTTTAGGGGTGGCACAAATAGCACCGAGCCTGAGCAAATTAAAAGAGAGACATGCTTTCAAGAAACGAAACAGAATTGTGGGTGGCGCATTTTAGTTATTTAGGATTGTAATGAATTTACTTCATGGCTAACACATTAAAAAATTGTTAAAACCATACAACTTCGTTTATAAGCATTTAATTATCCTTCACGAGTGCATAACAACAAATTAATCATTCTTAAAAGGGAAAAAATATCGACTTCGACACTTCACATTAGCCTATCCAAATCGGTTTCTGAAATATTATTGTAATTGTAATTGGCAAAGACAGTAAAGTCAATGCAAAAAATAAAAATAAAAATCGATAAAAAAGAAAACCCCGGTAAGAATTAAACCTGTGCCATGAAAGAGAAGTTTGTTTTTTGCAATAGTGGTAGCAAAAGGTCCATGGGTTGCAGTGGCATTCAAGCCAGCTCACTGGGTGCTTCCGGTAATGAAACCCATTGCAGACTGACTTCTGCAACAACGCTAAAGAAATGTTTAAAACAATAATCATATTTGATTATTAGATATAATATAATTAGAATAGTTTCTGACACATATGACTGACAATATCCTTAATATTACGAAAGAAAGACTTTAAGCAACTTTTTCTATTTCTTTTATTCCATAAAAATATCATTTTGTATTTTATGAGCTAATGATTAGCCAGAGTTGGCTCAAAATATATCAATACAGAGGAAATAAATACGATAGCCTACAGCAAATGCGCTATGATAGGCTCTGGACCATCTGCTGGTGCAGATTTGACTCACGCTGTTCAGGACGTTTGTCCTGTAGCCCCCTGAACGGGCCTTTGATCCGACCGCTACCCCCGCGGTCAACCTCCCTGCTCTGCATTGAAACGTAAAGTGATGCTTACTTACAGTAGGGGGTTTAAATAGAGGTCACCGTTAACTTTACCTGAACTCTTTAACAAAAAAAAAAAAAAAAAAAAAAAAAAATGCGAGTCTCTGACTTCACTGTTCCATAGCAAGATATTGCATTAACCAACATTTGAAAAGCAAAATGCTTGTAACATTCTCAAAAAAAAAAAAAAAAAAAAAAAAAATAGGAAAAGGAAAGTGTTTAATTACATAGCCTATTCGATTCGTTTCAGTAGTTTTTTTGTTAGACTAACTATAATTTGTACTACCAAATCTGTATAGGCTATTTAGATTTTTGTATTGTTGCCTCTTGCAAATGATGGTTTTACAGTATCCACACAGGATTGGTTTAGGACTGTCATGAAGACTGGACAAACATTATTCTTTATCAGTGTGAGTGACTGCTCATTGTAAAATATATACATAAAAAACATCTTATTGAGCATCACATCCAATTATAGGCTCGTCAGACTTTAGAAACACTAGGTTTACTTTTGTGCCACCTCAAAAACACAAGCAGTGGAAAGCAGGTGAGCGAGAGAGGGCAAACTCCGGTGAAAGAACTGGGGGAATGAACTCTGAGCTGGAGGGTGCTGACAAGTGCTGAAGAGAACTAGTGGAGGGGGTCGGAGAGGTTTGGGGGTCGTTTTTCGAACATTTTAGGAAACGAGTTTGCCTAACTTTTCCCCCCTTGTTCTCTCTCTTGTGGCCTCACCTCTTCCCCAAAGTTTACGCGGTCTTGACAGTTCCATTTCATCCACGACACTCTGACGGACTACCCCAATATTTGCTCAGGCGGACAGGTTTGCCCTGGGCCCTGCCTCAAACATCCCCTGACTGCTTCTCCCCTGGCCTCGGTTCACCCAGAGTTCAGGCCCAAATTAATACTCGCAATAGGCAGGTCAGCTTGTCAGGAGCTGCGGACGGGCTTCCATCTCGCCGGGGTCACGCGCAGGTCTTGAGCCGCGAGTACTGTTCTGGGGCTTCACTTTAGTCCCTTTAGAATTTTTTAGCTGTTCACCCGTGTCTCCCCTCTCCCCCGGTCAGCATATTTGATTTGACAATCCTTTCACCAAACTGTAAATACATGCTTTAGAAAAAAAAAAAAAACAACCTCAAGATGTCCCCGATTCACAGACAATTTGGAGTCTTGGCCTTTGATGTAGCTTAATCGCTAGGGTATTTTTTCGTGAATTAGCTAAAACAATTTTCAGGATGTCGGTAAAACATATTGACACATATTAGGAAATATATATTTTAAATCTGTTCTAGTAAGATTCTGAATGTTTTTTAATACAACTCAAACACGGTTATAAAGTAAAAATGTATAAAATTGCAGGTAAATGAACGAAAAATAAATTATACAAAAACATCAGGAATTTTCATATTTAAAAACATATTTGTAGTAAACCGAAGATTATACTTTGACTTGACAATGTGGGCTAGTTTGCTTTGCAATTTCCACATCTCTATGCTCACATGAAATTATTTATGAGGGCACCCGAGATACATTTTTTCCTTTTAATTTTCCGTGGTCTGTTTTCAATTTTAAATACTACTTTAGGTAACTTATTCTACTTTCAATTGTATTTTAAAAATAGATTATTAATTAATTACAATCGCTCATGATAAATGTAGCATTGCTATTTTAGCTGAAACGTTAGGCTACTCTTCTGAATAG
The DNA here is from genome assembly GCA_038021265.1 of Cyprinella venusta. Lineage (NCBI taxonomy): Eukaryota > Metazoa > Chordata > Actinopteri > Cypriniformes > Leuciscidae > Cyprinella > Cyprinella venusta. The sequence continues at coordinate 41,473,178 of CM075863.1, forward strand.
CAATGGGGTAAAAACTTTATTAAACTTAAAAAAAAACGCATGTTAAAGCGTACATTCAGTCTCAGTTGAACAACACCAATTTCTAAATAAAAATCTAATTTTATTTGATTAATTAGCCTATTATTACTATTATTCTTTTAATTGTTTACAATAACAATACAGTACCCAATAATCATTAACAGTCACGTTGTTATTATTTTTATTGCCCAATGACTAAATTACTAATATGATTTTGGCACTAGAACATCGCAAAGAAATGATATCACATCATTGAACTCTGCGCAAAGTTTCGTGAAAGTTTGCCCTGTAGTTAAATATGGTGCAAGACCAACTTAAAAAAAAAGAAAAAAGAAAAAAAAGCTTTTCTTCACAATCCATCAAAAGTGGAAAGGAGCGCAACCCACTCAGCAGGCCGTCAGGGTTCATGCAACTGAATGTGTTAAAAACGCCGGTGAACTTATCATGACCCTGAGCTGACCAGACGCACAAGAACACCATGAAATCTAGGATTCTGGTGAAAGTTGCGTAAGTTTTATCTGGATCAAAAAAACGCGTTAAAACTAATCTCCTCAGTAACGTGGATTTATTAATAGACTAAATACGGAAAAATATTATACAATTTAACAACCTCACTTATCCCAACAACTCGCCAATTTACCTGTGTTAAAGCAAAATGTTAAAACACAACCAGGTGCTTTTTATAATCTAATGATAATAATAATAATAATAATAATAATAATAATAATAATAATAATAATAATAATAATAATAATAATTATAAGCTGCTACATATCGAATATTCGTCCTGGAATGTTTTTTTTTTATCATACGAATAAACAAAACCACATTTTTAACATGAACGATAATGGGTTCTGCCCGTTTCAAAACTGGTGAAAACAGGATTGAAGACATCTATTCTGCTTCTTCTCACATTCTTGGCGGAATTCAGAGCAAAAGGTTATCAGAGAGAAAAATTCCTCCCTCACGCTTGAGGAAGGCCAGAGAAAAGGCCAGCAGGCCACCAAACAGAAGCAGAGGAATCTTCTAACAGGTTACACAATGCTGAACAAATTTACAAACCTTTCTATAGGGACGCTGCATTTATAAAATTGCGAATTTGACAAAATATTAACTTTAAAGGCTATAATAAAGTTATGACTTCAGGCCTATATTTAAACGTTAATATTACGAGCTAACTTATGGATTAATATGTTGTTGTGACGCAACTAAGTCTTTGTTTAGATTCCAGTGTCAAGCGCGCGCAAACCAGCAATAAATTACCTTAAACCGATTTATGAATGTTTAGTTAATTCAGGATTCGATTTATTTGACTAACATCTAAGAATCAGATGTTTGCCGATGACCGTATCTGAGGCCTTTTTAGGAATTTGCGTCAGTTGTTATGTTTGCACGATTCCCCAGGCCCATTTTTCTATTCTTTCTTGTTTCCTTTGCTTTGCATGCGGTATGTGAATCTAGTAAGATTATAAGAGTAGCCCTACATCCCTTGTCTTTTACACAGACTGAGTGTTGAATGAGACCTGCACAATAGCCCAGTTTACCTCATACAACCACAGCATGTTGTTACAAGATATTTATATCTCAAATGGAGATTAGAGTACCTCACACACACACACTCACATACACATTGAAATTTAATTTCAATACTCTATACAGCTGATCCAAGCTATTCCTCACAAACAAATTGGACATTTGTGGTACAATCTGTGTTAGTTGTCTATTCATTAGTGTATGAGTGTTTGGGCCAGCAAATGCGTGTTTAGTCAGACAGTAACATGAGGAGTCTATATTCAGAGCAGAAGTCTGACAGGTTTGTTGGTATTCATGACAATTGTGTTTTTCTATCATTCACTTCTTTTCTCCAAAAATAACACAAACATCTCTCTTAGTCATTCTTTCTGTCTGCCCGTGTCTGCTATCACTGTTAACAGCCAAAACACAACCTGAGATCAGGAGTACATGTGCCTGTGTGTGTCAGCATGTTTTAATTGGTAATCAAATTCTGAATGAGTCAGAAACTGATGCCTGTGTGACACAGATGACCGTGTGAAGATGGACAAAGGCTTAGTCTCGTATAACAGGCCAAAAAGACATTTCTAAAAGAGGACATGGACATGGTGAAGAACCTCCTGGGCCAGGGGTGTCCAAACTCAGTCCTGGGGGGCCACTGTCTTGCAGAGTTTAGCTCCAACTTCCCATGATTGGCTAGATCAGGAATGTTTAATTGAGGTTGGAGCTGAACTCTAAAGGAGCAGAATTGAACACCCCTGTCCCAGGCTGTGCTAAGGAACAAATAGTGGTATTCAGAGTTATTGATTTAGTAAAACAAACAACTAGTCACTATGAAATCAAAATGGATCATTCCTATTTTTTATAGATTATTGCAGTATTTATTATAGGCAAGGCAATTTTATTTGTATAGCACATTTCATACACAGCAGCAATACAATGTGCTTCACACAGTATAGTATAAATAATTAAAATGATATACATATAAAACACTAACAAGGAGAATACAAAAATTTAAAAAAAATAAATTAAATAAACTACAAAAAGCATCTGAAAAAAGAAATCTTGGTCTTTAATCTATTTTTAAAAATTGTGATAGTTGGAGCATTTTTAATGTTTTCTGGGAGCTGATTCCAGAGATGGACGCCAAAGTATTAAAAAGCAGCTTCCCCTTGGTTTTTTCTAACTAAAGGTTTTAGTAGAAGCTGTTTATTCTGTGATCTAAGGGGTCTTAGTTGGCTGATATGCTGATGAAACATATGAAGGCATTTAGGTCTCATCCCCCGTATTGACTTAAAAACTAGTAAAAGTGCCTTAAAATTAATCCGGTATCTAACTGGGAGCCAGTGCAAGGACTTTAAAACTGGAGTAACATGATCTAATCTTTTAGTTTTTGTAAGGATCCTGGCTTCACTATTCTGTACCATTTGAAGTGGTTTGGGAGTCCTGTTAAAAGCACATTACAATCAATCCTACTAGAAATGAAAGCATGTGTGATATTTTCAAGATCGTGCTTAAACAAAAGTCCTGTGACCTCCAAGTATCTATTTCTTCAATGCTCTGACAGAGAGTTTCAGTGGGGGTATAGTAATAAGGCATTAGAGGTAAATAAATGTGTGTGTCATCAGCATAACTGTGGTAGGAGGCTGAATTTTTCTTTATAAGTTTACCAAGTGGTATAGCATGCAAAGACTGAATAACAGAGGACCCAAAATTTAGCCCTGGGGAACTCCACAAAGGACAAATGACATCATAAATGATTTATCTATGCAAATCATTATTTGTTTAAAATTCATACACCTTTGTAATCTTTAATCAAAATAACTTCCCCTTCCTCTTGCAGCTCATCTCTTCTCTGATGATGTGTTCACTGGCGTAAGGGGGGTGGGGGGGGGCAACCTGACTCACATGACATCACAGCAAAACCATCAGTCAATTCCTGATAGACAATCTAGACAAATCTAGTATCGCTCTACATTTTTTCTTGTTCGAGAAGCCATATTTCTTGCATATCCATCACAACAATGAAGACTGTCGCAACTTCCGTTTCATGCCGACTTCAATGTTTGTGCGCATTCCAGGATTTCAAATTCAAGACTCAGTGAGGCCTTCCTTTCATCAGAGACATGTGCAACTCTTCAGAGCTGTCAGAAACCAGAGCAGGGGGGTTTCAAGAGGCAGTGGAGACTCAAGATTATTTTTGTGTGTCTGCACAGGTGTGTGTGGATCCGGAGATCAGAGGTCTGGATGAGATGGTGTGGACAGGATGGACACGTGGAACATTTAAACCAAACCAGAGACTGATGACCAAGGATATAGTGTCTGTGTGAGGGGGACTTCTCATTTTCAAATGTTCTGACATTCAGTATGTAGGAGTGTATTTTTGTATATGAGATAGTGATGACCTGAAGACAGGATGGAAACCCAATCTCAAACAGGACCTGGCTTCAGCCCACGTATATGCTCTTCTTAAAATCGTGTAGACATCATTACTTGTCCATCACAGCAGTTCATAGCAAGGGCACACCAGCAGCCTTTGACCTTCAACCACATATACACTCTCGTGTAATTGCATCTTGTGCTGAACTACAGTAGGGCTAGTGCAGGAGCATGTAAACGCACAAACCAAACCCGTCATGTTTTTAGCACATCCAATCGAAAACCAGCTTGGTGTTTAAAAGTAATCAGAGACTCAAGGTTACACTGGCACCTCACTGTCAGCTCAACAAGACACTCCATGTGACACCAAAGGTCAAAAGTGTTTTTCCCCTGCCTCCATCCTTATTTCACCCCTACCCCCACTGAAACCAGGCAATGTGTGTTACACTGATGACAAAAGTTGTTTTATATGTGTCCATGACTCAAGATGAGTGTCGAGGTCCTGGAAGTGTGAAAAACTTGATCCAAAGAACAGCTGTAGCTTATCATGTAGCTCAAATTTAATATGATGTTTGTGTTCATTAAATCTCAAAGTGGTATATTTTCAAAACTCACTGTACAGTATAGGGTACACAGTGACTGTGGATTTTTTCCTTCCAGCAATCCAGACTCTTAAAAATAAAGGTTCCAAAAGAGGCTTTGCGTACAGCACCGTGCCAAAGAAGAACCATTTTTGGTTCCCCAGATAACAAACATTCATTTTTCTTGGCGTTAAGAACATTTTAATAATCTGAAGAACCTTTATCCACAAACCTCACATGCAATGGAAAGGTTGGATGTTCACATTTCTTCATGTATCATGCTCTATATTCACACACTCACACATTTCAAACATATATCATAAACAAATTGAGCTTACCACTGACTCAAGATAAAATTGCAAATAGAAATTCGTTACGCTTGATTATCTAATTTTAAAATGTTATTTAGACTTTGCAAACACTGTAATCAAACAATTCATAAAATTGTATATTTAAGTAAATGATTAATTGATTTACGGCCAGATTAAATGATCATGAGACGCTTTCAAATGAATACAAACATTTTAAAGATTCAAAATGTAAAAGAACAAAAAATTCTGGTGTGGTTAAAGAGTTACTTTTGATGTCAAATAAAAATATCCTGAAATGTTGAAAAAAAAAAATCTTATGATCTGATGGGAAATTTGCACTAGATGTTTTCAACTTACAAACATTTAAAAATAGTACAAAAGCAAATAAGTTTTAAACACTAAATATTGAATTAGACAAGTCACTTTTAGAGCAATTTAAAAAAGCAAGCTCACATGTGCGCACACGCGACTGCACATTATTTTAATTCTACTTTATTGCTTATGGTGATTATTAATCAATCAATTGTGGAATATTCCTGTTTATATCACATAATGTCTAATTCCGTTTGCCTTGATGCTGTTCATTAGACTTCTCTCTTTCTCCCTCCTTCATCTTCTTCCTGAACGTGCCTGTATTACCCTACTGGCAGTGTGATGAACTGTAGTTCTCCATAAACCTCTTGCCTGGATGTCAGGAAAGGGAGGGGTTACCCACACATACTCATTCTTTCTCTTCATGAGATAATCAGGTGAAATCCAATTAAGTTTGCTAAAATCGGGGCATTAAACATTTACATGAAGGAAGGCAGAAAAAAAGAAAGATGGATTAAAATTCAGAATATTTTCTACAGCCTATAAAACAGAGTCTCATTTGTACATATGCACATGCTGCTTTAGATTTCACATGCTGTGATGTTCTTGGCAGGCGGCCTGCGTCTAGGGTTCACAACAGCAGAGTGAAGCCAGGTTAATGTCACTCTGGGATCGGCTCATATGGTCTGAGGGAGGTTCCAGTTGAGAGCTCAGATTTACTTTAGTCTCCCACAGCACACTGCCTGGATCTCAATGACAGCTAACCTCTGACTGAACTCTCTCTCTGTCTGTCTCTCTCTCTCACACACACACACACAGAGCACTGACATTATCCAGCTATAATGTGCAGACCTTATAATTTTCATGGCTTGAAATACACAATCATCAAGTCTGAAACATTGGAACTGTATAGAAGTATAGAATATCTTATACAATCAACTAAGATTTTGCAAAAATGCATCAAATACATAGACCTCATATAATTCAGAGCAATACAAGCTTTTAACGATAACACAGTCTCAGCATCAGCTTGAAGGAACACACAGTGTCCGTTCATTTAAAAAAGTCAGGCTCTAATCTGATTGGCTGGCTTTACACAACTTCCTGTGGGCACAATGTTTTTAATCAGCCCGTATAGAAAACAAAGTCATCTTTATAAGCTCTTGGGTTGATGAATGAGCACCTTTGAAGAACAACCAATCATTGGATTTGCCAAAGTTTGCAAGGACGTCTCTGAATCAGATAGAGTATGTGAAACACGACCATGAAGCATTTTCTGTTATTTGTACAGATGTTCATAGACTGACTTTGCATTAAAGAGTTTTCCCCCATATCAGTATTTTGTAAATGTAGATATAACACATGAGGTTATTCATTAACATTAATGCTTTAAGTATTATGAATGAACAATGAAGAACAATAATTCATATTGTTCATTGTTAATTCCAACCCGATCTCACGACCAAATTGTACGAATTCGACGAATGATTAAAAATTGGCTAATTCGTAACAATTCATACAACCTCACTTGTACGAATTAGTACAGTTTTGCCAATTCGTATGAATTCGTACGAATGACCTACCCCTTACCCCACCCCTAAACCTACCCATCACATTTAGACAAATCATATGAATTCGTATGAGTGAGTTCGTACGATTAGACACTTTTTAATCATTCGTCGAATTCGTACGAATTGGTCGTGAGATAGCGTAGGTTAATTCATGTTTGTTCATTATTTATAAATGTTCATTTAATACACACACTCACAAAAGACATATTCATAATTCACACTCATGTTCACAATATATATCTATAAAATATATTTCAGATTTAACTGCCTCTTAACAGCACATAAAAGCAAAACAAACATGCCCGGACATGTCAGTCTGAGAGTCTCTTCCCATCTAAAGTGTGGTTCTTGGCCAGACTAAGTTTCTTGGACTAGTCAGAAGTCTGGCTGTGCAAGACTTCTAAACCATAGTGTGGTATGGCCCTTATCTAAAATATGTGGCTCCATTTCTTTTCTTGTGTTTGGCCCTCTACCAGCTCCACTAATGAACCCTGACACAGAGCTCCGTCCTGAGGCCTTCACTATCCCCTGCCTCAGCAGTGTCCAGCCCACACAGTTCACTCAGGTGAGCCCCATGGTGCAGCTCTGCCTTGGGGACACACACGCCA